>VXBP01005623.1:5326-54090 GCA_013400115.1 Rhinopomastus cyanomelas
GAACAGGCTGCCCAGGGAGGTTGTGGAGTCTCCTTCACTGGAGATGTTTAAGACCCTCCTGGATGTGTTCCTGTGTGACTTGGTCTAGGTGATCCTGCTGTTGCAGGGTGATTGGACTAAATGATCTTTTGAGGTCACTCCCAATCCCTAATGACTCTATGATTCTATGGAGTTAATTTAGGTGGCACTCTGAGCATTCAGTGGCTACCAAAGACTCCAAGCAGGAGCTGCAGGACACACCAATGCAGGGTAATGTCTGGTTTACTTCAATGACATGCTGATGGATGACAGAAACACAGTAGGACAGAGACATTTTCATTTCAGAGCCTGTTTTCCCCCTAACCTGTTACAGAATCGCAGAACGTTAGGGGTTGGAAAGGACCTCGAAAGATCATCTGGTCCAATCCCCTTGCCAGGGCAGGATCAGTTAGATCACAGTATTTGCTTACTTGACTTCTAATCACACATGGGATCTTGCACGCATGGTAGGATCTGAAGTCCACAGACCAGAACTGTGGTGACATGGCTCCATTCAGCAGCAAAGAGGCTCATAAGCCCTTTCTCTAGCCACAGGACTGTGATGTGAGCAAGAAGTATGACAAAAATAAAGGGCATTTCTGTAGAAGAAACAACTGAGCAAACAAACAAGCTGTTCTGAACATGTTCTTCATTATCAAATGAGTAACACTTCCTGCCCATAAAAGCAGTGCTTAGCTGACTTTAAGGGGAATTACACTGACATAAGGACATTTGGACTGAGATCCCATTAGATGCCATCTGTGGTTTGCTTCTTTTTCCTGCTCAACGTGTGCCTGCGCGAGAGTCGCATGATCTGTGACGCTGTGATTTCCGTTTGTGCCACTCAGTTATCAAAATGGGGCCGACTGGTGCCTGTGGGTTCACAGCAGCAGTAGCTGCCCTGAGAAAGCAGGTGCTGGGCAAGCCTGGACGTCTCAAGGTGCCTTCTACCATGACGCAGGCCAGGTGGTGCAAAGCTAGCCACGGTATGTCCAGACGAGCGACGGTCATGCCTCTGGATTGGACTGCCAATGGATCTGGAGTGGTTCTTTTGCCATAGATTGTAGGTCTCTTCAGGCTGATTGAAAAATAAACAGGTAGAGCTGCGGGGACGTTTCAGAGCTGCCAGAGCACCAGTGAGTTTCAAAAGTTCTTCTTTCATTCCATTCACTTACAGGCGATCGATAGAAAGAGACCTGGGGGTCTTGATTGGTCATCGGCTAAATATGAGCCAGCAGCGGCCAAGAAGGCCAACAGCATCCTGGCTTGTATCAGAAATAGTGTGGTCAGCAGGATTAAGGAAGTGATTGTCCCTCTGTACTCAGGACTTGAGAGGCCACATCTTAAGTACAGGGTTCACTTTTGGGTACTTCAATACAAGAAGGACATTGAGGACCTGGAGTGGGTCCAAAGCTGATGAAGGGTCTGGAAAACAAACCTTGTGAGGAGCAGCTGAGGGAGCTGGGGCTGCTTAGTCTGAAGAAAGCTGATGGGGGAAGATCATCACTGTCTACAACTACCTGAAAGAAGGTTGTAGAGAGGTCCGGGATGGTCTCTTCTCACAAGTAACAAGTCATCGGATGAGAGGAGATGGCCTAAAGTTGTGCCAGGGGAAATGTTAGACATTAGAAAAAGGTTCTTCTTGGAAAGGGTCATCAGGCCTTGGAACAGGCTGCCCAGGGAGGGGGTTGAATCACCAAGTGTTCTTTCATGCCCAAATAATGAACGCACCATTGTAGCACTTGCAGAATCCATTGTGCACACTCTGAAACCATGGAGGAAATTCCTCTTACTTCCAAGCTCCACTCTTTACGTTATTTGTTCGGTGTTAGTCAGCAAGTTTCTCCAACAGTGACTAAAGGGAGAGAACCTCATGTGAATAACGGAAATGAGTCTGGAGACCTGTTTCTGAGAAAGCAGGGAGCTGCACCACAGAGCCCGCGTGGTTGGGTCTTTGGGCTGACACACAGTGCAGACTTGCTTAGTCCCTTCGTCTAACTTTTCCGTTCCCAGCAAAGCGAGTGGATGTTTCCCACCCAGACGTGTATTTATGTACATTTTTCTCACTTAACGATACATCTATAGCCGGCGCTTACTCAGATCATTCCTGCATCCCTAAATTTACAGTTGTGTGTCAGTTGCATGGGTGTAAGATCATGTCCCACAAGAACTCCAACCTGGAGTATTTACATTCTAAAATGACTAGAAAAAGGAAGAAGTGGGTGCAGATGTACAGGGCCTTTATATAGCACAAGAGTGTGAGAACATCTAAGGATCTTCAGTGCAAGGAAGATCTGAGAAAAGGGAGTGAGAATTTCATTATAGGTGTTTTGTCAGGACTGAGAAGTATCTTCACAATAAATGATAACTAGTAACTTGAAGCAATCCTCAGGAAGTTCTTACAAATCTGAAAGCTCTGCTTCAGACTGGAAGCTGCTAGAAGCTTACTCACTGCCAGGGAAAAGGACTACGTTGCTTTTGGTAGAAACAACAGTGAAAAGATGCTGCAAACAAGTGCAGTGACACCACCTTCAATCATAGAATCATTCCGGTTGGAAAAGACCCTTGAGATCATCATCAAGTCCAACCAGTAACCCTACTCTACCAAGGTCACCACCGGACCAGATCTCTAAGCTCCACATCTAAATGATCTTTAAACATCTCCGGGGGTGTTCACTGAACCCCCTCCCTGGGCAGCCTGTTCCAAGGCCTGAATCAGTGGCTTTCTAGGATTGTCTACAGAAATCACTTTCAGTCAAGTCTTAACAAAAAAAGGGCTGAAAATGGAAGAGGTGTTGAAAGAACCTCATCGACAACAGCCCTGTTGAGAGACACCAAAACTGACCAGCAGACCAGTAGAACCACAGGGAAATTTCTCGTTTGAAAAATGCAGTTGAGATTTATAGTGCTCCAAGTGCTCACACATTTTGTGCAACTACATCTGGGCTTTCCCTAAAAAGAGCACAGAACCCTTTCAGTGATCCAGGCTGGGTGTCTGCGACAGCTACACTTACTGCAGCAGATATGTTCCCCCTCTTTCAGTCGAGGAACGGAAAAATCTATGAATACATGGAGAAAATTTGTATGAAGGATGCGGTGATGAACTACAGTCCTTAAAGCTTTGGAGAATGTTTACACCTCTGGAATTACAGCAGAAATCCTCATGTGAGAGGAACATTGAATGAGCTTTGACAAGTCTGATCCAACCAGCACTGGCGCTGAGGAGGGTGCCATGGCCCAAAGTGGATATGAATGAGAAAACTGAGCAGATCTGTGGATCCACTCTGCTTCCTGGCAGGCCTCAGATAACTGAAATAGAGAGCTGCCCCTGCTTTCCTATCAGAACATACTTTCAAAGCGATGTAGTCTTTCCCCCCCACCATTGCTGAAGCAAGGAAGATCACAAGTTCTCCGAAAGCTTGGTTACAGAACAGTTGAGATTGGAAAGGACCTCTGAAGCTCATTTAGTCCACCTCCCACCTACTCAAGCAGGGCCATCTGCAGCCAGCTGTCCAAGACCATGTTATCATAGAATCATAGGACCATAAAATCATTAGGGATTGGAAGGGACCTCAAAAGATCATCTAGTCTAATCCCCCTGCCACAGCAGGATCACCTAGACCATGTTCTTGAATATAACCAAGGATGGAAACTCCACAATGTCTCTGAGCAGCCTCTTGCAGTGCTCAGCTGTCCTCAATGTTAAAAAGATTATGTCCTGCTGTTCAGGACAAACGTCCTGTCTCTCAGTCTGTGCCCACTGCCTCTGGTCCTGTCCCTGGGTACCACTGCAAAGAACCCAGCTCTGTGCTCTTGACAGTCTCTCCTCAGTTATTTATTCACACTGATGCTTTCCCATAAACTTCCTGTTCTCTAGCCTGTGCAGACCCAGATCCCTCAGCCTCTCCTCACTGTAGACATGTTCTTGTCCCATCATCAGATTGGTGGCCCTTCCTTGGACTCTCTCCAGCAGCTCCCTGCAATTAACAACTGTGAATCACTGAAAGGCCCCCCGTTAGAGCTAAATAAGGGCAATGCTGACCACAAAGGAGTAAACGTGCACATCAGGCTGGACACACAGCACCCTGCCCCATAGCTGGAGGTTCCCTAGAAGATGGTGCAGCCCATCACAGTAACTCCACCGACTGCTGTGCAAAGGCAGAGGTACCACATCTCAAAGCAACCCTGGAAATGTCTCTGCACAGAGCGAGTGGACTAAAACAGCTCTCTAGAAGTGACAAGCATCAAAATGCCAGCACATACTGGTATTTATGTGATGAAACACTTACTCTGTCACTGTGAAAGGAAGGAATATTTCATGACACCTACAAAAGAGAATCTTTAAACAGTTCTGAGACTTTTCCACAAGATGCGGAGGGCAAGTTGCGCAAGAAATTCTTGAGCACTGAAACATCCACGAATCTTATTTTTAGCGAAGTCTGCCCAGTGGCCCAGTAGGCTATGAAATGGTAGGAGGAACTGCGGAACGGATCGCCGGTTCCGCCCATCAATGCCAAAGCTGCCCTTCCTTCAGCAGCAAGGAACAAGCATGCCTCACGATTACGGAGATGAGCACTGGAAGGTGGAGGTCCTGAGCAGGGTGGGTTTGGGTTGATGGCTGGACTGGATGATCTTGAAAGTCTCTTCCAACCTTTATGAAGCTACAGTTCTATCTACAGGTGTTTACTAGTTCGTGCTAGATGACTGAAGTCTGGCAGTCCTCCTCCTCCCTTTTGCAGAATCATGCTGACACAGGAATATGTAAATCTATGCCCTGTCCTCCACTAAAGAGAGGGGCTACAGGTTCTCCTTGAGCCCTTGCAGTGCTCACGTTGCCATTTGTCTCAGGACAGGTGTAAAACTGTCTAGAACACTGCAGTTCCATAAAACTTGTCACTGGAGCACTCTGAAGAGCTACTGCAAAAAAGCATCTGCAGACAGCCACTTCTCTCATCACGTCTAGCTACGCTTCACCATCTTCGCTTCTCAAAATACCTCTGCCGTGAGGGGCCAGTCACACGGGACTCTGTGCTCTGCATCAGAAGGGCTTTCTGGAGGAGCGTGGCCAGAGGACTGCCATCAGGTTCTCCCAGCTCACGCACTGGATCTGATTGTTTTTACATGACTAATCCTTTTCAGGATGACATTCAGCAGCTCTGCTTAAAGCATTAGAGAGCCACCAATATCCAGAGAGAGGTTTTCTTAGGACAGCTAATTTCCTCTGCCAGCACTGTGTCAGGCAGACCTACATTCGTTCATAAGCTCCCCCTCTCCTACCCTTAAAATAGCAACAAAAGGAGCAGCTCTGAGGGAATGTTGGGACACCAAGGCTGCAATTCAGCTCACTCCTTCGTAGGCTGAACAATGTGGAGAAACTCATCCATCCTCGCCACTTGTAAAGGCAGTGTAGGCGACTCCTGCAGCTGCACGCGTTCCGCTGGACAAACGCGGTGTTAGGCACAGAGATCTTCTAGGCTGCAAGTGATGGTGTGAGTGACTGGGCCAAGGATGCTTTCGCTGGACTTCAGGAACATTAAAATAAGAAAATTACTTCTTAGGTGAGGAAAGAGGCAGTAGTCGAGGTACTTACTGCTCTGGACTTCCTGGTCATCCATTGCAGATGGTCTTTACACAGAATCTTCTCCGCTGTCAGCTAAATCACCTTCTAAAAGGTAAATCAGATCGCACTGCAAAGCTATACAGGTATCAGATGCTGAACCCACCACAGTGTCTCTTAACTGGCTACACCATGAAGCTCTATTTGACCAGTAAATTACAAAGTTTCCAGACACTGGAGAAGGTGAGATCTGGATCCTCAAGGACCTGGTTGATAATCTGGAGAAGGATCACAGTTACCCCTGCAAAAGTACAGAGTTCAGGTGGCCAGTCTAACACTCCTCAGATTTTCTCACACAGAGAAGCACAGCATGAGCTCTCAGTTCTTTAGTAGTAGCCATGACTTACATCAGAGCTTCAAAGATGAGGTCTGGCCTCCTTAGCACTGGATTGGTCCAGGTGCAGGAAAAGGAGAAGTCAGGGTACAGAACCAGAGAGCGAGGCTTGCCAATATCTGCAGAGGACAGATGGCTTCTGGGAGGATGGAGCTTCCATAACAGCTACCACCTCCTATGTCTCAGTCTTCCCTGGTGACAGCAGCAAACACAACCTTCATTTTCCAAGGCTTTCACAGAGGGGCTGACTCCCTTATGCAGGTTCCTACCCCAGTGCTTACTACCTGCTTCCCTCAAGGCTACACCTAGAGGTGCCACATGGAGCACTGGCTGTTGATATCTCACTTTGGACTGTCCCAAGAGCTGTCACCATCCTGCTCCAAGCACAGCTTTAGTAACACAGTGCTGATGTTCATGAATGGCTGAAGACGAACTGAGGAACAAGCTTTCATTCCAAGCAGAAGCCTTAGAAACATCCACACAGACAAGTAACAATCACTTTAAGGCAAATTACCTGAATTTTCAGCCAGAAGTTTTAACTGTTCACGATCTTTTAATATAAATTTTCACTTTTGATTAAAAAAGCTATTCTGGAGGAGAAAAAAAAAAGCAAGGATTGTAAACTCTCTCCCATGAGTGATACTATAAGCTTTTGGAGAATTAACATGCTTGTAAGAAACAGAATAGAAAGAGTTTATTGGTAATGAGTCAGGTAAACACAGGCATCCTGCAGCAGTTGCCTCAGTGCCCTGAAGTCCCTTCTGATTGATTCTGTGCTTCTCCCCTCAGCCTCAACATTTTCAGCTTGTATGACCAAGAGTAGGTAATAATCACAGAATGGCTTGGGTTGGAAGGGGCACTAAAGATTAAAGAAAGTTCCAAGCCCCTGCCATGGGCACGGACACCTCTCACCAGACCAGGTTGCCCAGAGCCCCATCCAACCTGGCCTTGAACACTTCCAGGGCTGGAGCAGCCACAACCTCCCTGGGCAACTTGTTCCAGTGCTTCAGCACCATCACTGTAAAGAACTTCCCCCTAATACCCAATCTAATCAGAGGGTTGTGTTAGATTAGGGAAGCAGCAGAGCTCTCTGGGATGGGGCAGGCTGGCACACTGAGCATGTGAGAGGTGCTCCAGCCCTCAGTCGTCCTTGTGCCTCTCCTCTTGACTCACTCTAACAGTTTTTCTTACAGTAAGAAGCCTTCCCTCACCCTGAATATTTCTCTATCTGCTCAGGGAGAGCACATTAGTATTTCTGGGAATGCGTCTGCTCATTTTACTGGAGACTTGGGCCTTTGCCTGTCCATTACCTGCACAGGTTTATAGAAAACTTAGCGCGTTGCTCAATAAGAGGAGCATGGCAGAACCAGAAATGCTGAGGCATGCAAAATAAAAAATATTTCAGTGGCACAGACTGTCACACCCCACACTAGCCTCAATGGGAGGAGTGGGGCTTAGCACACATCCACAATAAATACACAAACCCTCCAGTACCTGTGTGGATGACACACCTTTGGATTGTCTTCTGCTACTCTCCCCATCTCCGAGGCCATTCCCACTGCTGCCTTTTGCTGATCACGTCTATGGATGACAAATACACTGGTGCTCGCTATGATTCCAGTTTCACTTTGCTTCTACTAAGGCAGTGGCTGATGCAGCAAAAAGCAGAAATCCATTTTAACCACTTTTATTAAACTGTTGTCTTTTTTTTTTTGACAGTAACCAGAAGCTAATGAACATTCATTTCTTCTCTAGACAGCACAAACGCACACTGACAGGATTCCCTGAGCTGTAGAGCCGGTCCAGTGTTCCCTGAGATCATTTCAGCACCACAAATAGTCCTTGCACAGTACTTGTGTAGGTTTAGAGAATCAGCTATTTGGGCAGCAGACTGCAGCATCCAGGCACATTCCCAGGAACATTGAATTTACTGGCATAAATGCAGCTTGAGACCAGAAACTAGAACGATAACGTCACAGAACAGTGTAGGTTGGGAGGGACCTCAGAAATCATCTAGTTCCAACCTCCTGCCATGGGCACGGACATCTCGCGGTGGAAATTTCTGCATCTATTTGTTTTCCTCCTTTTTTCTCACTCAATAGGGTGAGATTTAGTTTTTCTGGTGTTGGGGGCATGACAGGTTTCACCCACATCAGGAGGAGTGGGGAAACATGGTGAGTGGGGACAAAAAGGCTCCAGCCCACAGTTTTAAAACCCTTTCTTTACTTTTTCTGTTAATAAACCTATTTTAATAATAGGTTGCTGGATCTTGCTTTCAACTCTGAGAGCAGTAAGCAAAACTAGCAGAAAAATTGCCTCCCAACACCACGAAAACTAAATCCCACTCTATTGAGAGAGACAGAAAAGGAGGAAATTAATTATATATACAAAATGAACAGTCTGCTGCTTGTCCCAAACAACCAGTGAGCTGAGAAACAGAGTCTGCTGTGCAACTGGATGCAGAAAACTCAGACAACTCAGTTCTGGATTCCAGAAATTCCTTTGGTGAATAGGATTATGGAGAGAGATATCCAGCTCTTGCATCTCCATGGAAATGGCTTCAGTCTTGCAACCACAAGATCCTCAGTTTGAATGCCACCTGCTTAAACTTCAAACTACCAAACCAGGACACAGGTGGCCTGGGCTGCCCTCACACACTGCTGGCTCATGGTGAGCTTCTCCTCAGGACTGCTCTCAATCCTTTCACCACCCAGCATGTTTGCACTTGGGATTGCCCCGACCCAGATGTAGGACTGTGTTTGGATTTGTTGAATCTCACGTAGTTTCCACAGGCCCAGTTCTTCAGCCTGTCTAGGTCCCTCTGGATGGCCTCCCTTACCTCCAGCAGATCAACCACCCCACACAGCCTGGTGTCTTCAGCAAACCTGCTGAGGGGGCACTCAATGCCACTGTCCATGTCACCAGCAAAGATGTTTAACAGCACCAGACCCCTAAGGAGCAGCAACTCATAACTGATCTCCACTTCAACATGGAACCACTGATGACAACTCCTAGTGCATCTGTCCAGCCAAATCCTTACCCATTGAGTGGTCCATCTGTCAAATCCACATCTCTCTGTTTTATACACAAGGATGTCACGTGGGCCAGTGTCTGGTGTCCTGCACAAGTCCAGACTGATAAAATCAGCTGCTCTACCCTTATCCACCAGTGCTGTAACCCCACCAGTGCTATAACCCTGTAGCAGAGGGCCACCAGGTTTATCACACAACCTATCGTTAGAGAAGCCACACTGGCTGTCACCAGTCACCTCATTTTCCATGTGTCTCATCATACCTTCCAGGAGGACCCGTGCCTGGGTCTTGCCAAGCACAGACATCAGACTGACTGAACTGCAGTTCCCTGGGTCATCTTTTATTCCCTTTTTAAAAATGGGGTTTATGTTTCCCTTTTCCAGTCAGAAGGAACTTCATCAAACTGCTGTGATTTCTCCAGTATGGTAGACAATGGCCTGGCAACTTCATCCACCAGTTTCCTCATAACTTGTGGGTATATCCCATCAGGTCCCTCGGACTAGGGAACCTTCAGGTTCATTATAGGGTCCCAAACCTGATTGGCCCCTATCACAGGTGGTTCTTCCTTCTCTCTCTCCCAGCCTTTGACTTCTGTGATTTGGGCAGCGTGGTTTCAGTTCTTGCCAGTGAAGGCTGTGGCAAAAAAGTCATGAAGCACCTCAGCCTCCTCCATATCCCAGCTAAGCAGGTCATCTGTTTCTTTCCAGAGAGGCCTCACGTTTTGCCTAGTTGTCTTCTCACTGATATAGCTATAGAAAGCTCTTCTTGTTGCCCTTAATGTCCCTGGCCATTTCTCTCAGCAACTGTAACTAGTATCACTCTGAGCCCACAAAGGGGGTAAAAGAATTGTACAGTAACGAGACCCCTCCCAAAGCTCCCACTTTTCCAAGTTTGTACCTCTGGTTATCCCAAACTGCTCTATGGCAATAGAGCATTTAAAAAGTATTTTACACAATGTTGTAGTTGGAGCCTGGCAGGGTTTTAGTACTGGAGGAGGGGGTTGCCACTGCAGCCCTGGTAAAAAGCTCCAGGATGGTAAGAGCTCCCCGCTCACCTCTGGTTTCTTCACCCACATCTGAAAGCATGAGCCAAGCAGCACCTCTGCCAATAAACATGTTTTGCAGAGGGGAAAAAATACTGTTGGGCAAGTTTCCTGCTTCTGGTGGGCTTCTGACTTTTGCTTGGGAAGCTTCCCTTTTGTTGTTTTAACATTGTTCTCTCTCTGGCCACAAAACGGGGTCTGTCCTCATTCGGGACTAAATGCCAGCTGACCCCAGACCTTCAGAGTGTGGAATATGTTCCCTAAAGCAGTGAGCTTTCCTCACACGACTTGTCTCCTTTTGGGAGGAAACACCATCAAGAGAAAGGAGGTAACGATGCTGGGCCCGGGTCTGTAAGAACACTGATCGTTCTCTGTATGATACCGATAAGGCTTCTTCTGTTGCTTAAATTCAGCGGGCTTTGTTTTTCACCAGGTCGAGCCTGTCCTCTTGCCTGGTGTAAGAGTTCAGAGAACCCTCCCTGCCCTTTGTCTCAGCCCTCATGCCTGCCACCAAGGGCAGGATTGTGCAGTTTAAAACCACAACAAATGTTTATTCGATACAGATGTCTAGGGTTATGCAGACGAGCAGCGTGAATAAAAGCAAAAATGATTTTTAGCTTAAAAAATATATTAGTGATAAAATACTCTTCTTTTACAGGTTAATATCGCAACAGATTTCCTTTTGATTGCTAAAATCTTTACCGCGGAGCCATCTGGGATGGTACTGTAAGTATTGGCACTTGTGGCAAAAGGTAAGGAGTTGGCTTTGTTTCCTGTCCAAGTTTTTCAAGGAGTGAGTCAGTCTTTCACTTTTTATTACTGGTAGACTAGCTTTGCTGAAATAGCAGCTTTTGGTCAGAGCTGATCAAGGGTACCAGTGCATTTCAAGATAAAAATCTAGAACTTCTGTAGAATACTTTCTCCTTGAATTGATACTGGCAATGGATTGTGTTGTTGTTATCATCTGACAATCACTTTGTTCAGAAGGAAGACACTTATTTTCTTTTATCTATTGGAAGTCTGAGTATCTCACCGCAAGTTTCTGATTTACTGGAGATATTCACTGAAAACTGCCTGGCAGGAAAAATATGTTCAAACAGCCTGTGCAAAAAGGAGAGCTCCAGAAAGTATGTTTAGCATTATCGCTTGTTACTGGAAAGTCTTCAGGATAAAAAGCCCTCATTTTACCCCAGTTCTCAGTCAAATTATTGCTCATTGATTTGCATCAAACTAGTAAGGAGATCCAGTCTTTGGCAGTCAAAGAGGGCTTTCGCGAGCTTCCCGACTGTAGCACCTTTGGAGCCCTTTTTGTTTTTCCACTTAAGCAGCATTTGGTAAACTTTTTCTTTTAGTCCATCTCGTTCGTAGTCATGATCAATTTCGTCAATCTCGGGATCACAGAAGCCCAGTTTACGAGCACAGTGCTTCCACTGCTTAGCCAACTTTTCTCTCACCAGGTTCAGATGCTTCTCTGTCAGGACAGAAGTATCATCTGCAAACAGAAAGAGAATATGAACAAGTGGCATTATTTAACATTTCTTCCGCTCCTTTCACCATCTCACCTGTCCTGCCACAACCGTTTACTGGTAATACCTGGAGGCAGAATACCAGAGGTACAATCAGAATTGGGTTTCACCAAGGGTTCACCTGAGGCAACTGTAGTCTGTTCCTTAACTGCAAAATTGAAAACTCTTTCCTAGAGTTCTTAGATGGTTGTTGGGACAGCTGACTGATGTCTACATGGCAAGTTTTATATTGTGGGGTATTATTCATTTGTTTACTTAGGAATACACAGGGGTATTTTAATCCAGTATTGACCAATGAAAATAAATTAAATTCCAAAATCCTCTAATTTCTACCTGAATTA
Organism: Rhinopomastus cyanomelas; assembly: GCA_013400115.1. Taxonomy (NCBI): domain Eukaryota; kingdom Metazoa; phylum Chordata; class Aves; order Bucerotiformes; family Rhinopomastidae; genus Rhinopomastus; species Rhinopomastus cyanomelas. Next base: position 17,237 of record VXBP01005623.1, read on the forward strand.
AGTGGTTGTTACCCTAAGACTGTTCAAACACTTCTTGAACACTGATAATGTTCTCAGACATATATGTAGCTTCTAGGTTTCCTGCTGTGGTGTCAAGTGCTGGACCTGATGGTCTTCATGGGTCCCTTCCAACTCAGGATATTATACGATTTATAGTACAAGTCAGGTAAGGAATACCAACCCTAGCCTGGCTGCTACCAACCTGACTGTTGTTACTCCTCTTGTTCTTGACCAATACACACCTATGCTTGTGTCTGGTGTCTCTTAAAAAGGTCATGAAACTACAGGACAAATGAGGAACACAGTATTATAGAAAATCTTTGCACAAATGTTTGTTACATTTACACCCATAAGTAGACAGCAGAAAAGAGCCCAAACAGTTATTTCTCAAGTACTAGAGGGATAAAAGTGTACTGCTTTCACACATTTCAAACCAAATCATTCTCAGTAAATACATGGGGATTGTACACCCAAACTAGGTAGATAATTGTCTTACCAAATATACCCGTTGCTTCATAATGTGCTTCTGTAGCAGCAGAAGCGCTCACGCGTTGATCATGTTCTTCAATCTTCATGTGATTGTAGGATCCGATTTGAATTCCAGAACTGTTACTGATATGGTACTTGCTTGAGTCGTCTGCAGAAGGGAATTTAATACAATTTTATAAACAACTTTATAGGGTTGAAAACATCAAGGAGTAATGTAAGGATGAGGTAAGGAGGGAGAAGGCTCTGCTAATCAGGGAAGTGATTAAATGTTTTTATTACAATTCACATAGAAAATGGCCATTTACTGGCAATCACAAGCGTATCTGTATCATGCAGTGTGAAATACGGTCAGTCTCACCTCTGTGCCCAGTAAGATCATGGAGCAGATCCTCCTGGAGGCACTACTGAGACAGGAGAATAGTGAAGAGGTGATTGGGTACAATCAGCATGGCTTCACCAAGGGCAAATCCTGCCTGACAAAGCTGGTGGCCTTCTATGAACAGGTCACCACATTAATGGATGAGGGGTGGGTGACTGACGTCATTTACCCAGACCTGAGCAAACCCTTTGACACACTGTCCCACATCACATTCTGGTCTCCAAGCTGGTGGAACATGGCTTTGATGGGTGGACCACTAGATGGGTTAAAGAACTGGCTTGATGACCACACCCAGAGAGTACTTGTTGATGGATGCATGTCCAAGTGGAGGCCAGTGACAAGGGGAGTCCCTCAGGGATCAGTCCTGGGACCAGTCTTGTTCAGCATCTTTGTCGGTGACATGGGCAAAGGCATTGAGGGCACCCTTAGCAAGTTTGCTGACGACACCAAGCTGTGTGGTGCAGCAGACACACTGGAGGGAAGGGATGCCATCCAGAGGGACCTGGACAGGCTGGAGAGGTGGACACAAGCCAACCTGATGGGGTTCAACAAGGCCAAGTGTAAGGTCCTGCATCTGGGTCGAGGCAATCCTAAGCACAAATACAGGCCGGGCAGTGACTGGCTGGAGAGTAGCCCTGAGGAGAGGGACCTGGGGGTGCTTGTGGACGAAAAGCTCAACATGAGCCAGCAGTGTGCACTTGTGGCCCAGAAGGCAAACCAGATCCTGGGCTGCATCAGGAGAAGTGTGGCCAGCAGGTCAAGGGAGGTGATTCTCCCCTTGTACTCCGTGCTGATGAGGCCCCACCTGGAGCACTGCATCCAGTTCTGGAGCCTTTATTACAAGAAGGATGTGGACGTGCTGGAGCGAGTGCAGAGGAGGGCCACGAGGATGATCAGAGAGCTGGAGCACCTCTCCTATGAGAGAGTTGGGGCTGTTCAGTCTGGAGAAGAGGAGGCTCCCAGGTGACCTTCTTGTGGCCTTCCAGTATCTGAAGGGGGCCTACAAAAAGGCTGGAGAGGGACTTTATAGGATGTCAGGTAGCAACAGGACTGGGGGAATGGAGCAGAGCTGGAGATGGGTAGATTTAGAGTGGACGTGAGGAGGAAGTTCTTCACCATGAGAGTGGTGAGATCCTGGAATGGGTTGCCCAGGGAGGTGGTGGAGGCGCCATCCCTGGAGATGTTTAAGGCCAGGCTGGATGAGGCTCTGGCCAGCCTGACCTAGGGTGGGGTGTCCCTGCCCATGGCAGGGGAGTTGCAACTGGATGATCCTGTGGTCCCTTCTAACCCTGACTGATTCTATGACTTGGTCTAGGTGATCCTGCTGTGCAGCAGGGGGATTGGACTAGATGATCTTTCGAGGTCCCTTCCAATCCCTAATGATTCTGTGATTCTAGTGAATGGTGATGCTATTCTATTCTATGACAAAGTGCCACAACAAAGCCTTACAAAGCAGAAGTTTCTGGACTGTAAATAATGTTCCCTGCCCTTTAAGAATGTGTAGTAGCAGCCTTGTTTCTTGTTGACTACCAGCTCCAGGAGGCCAATCTTTACTTGAAAGTGCTATTCCTTTTTCCTTTCTTAAAGCCTTGCTTCTGACTCTGAGCTCTAGTTTTTATAGATCTAAGTTTAGGTTTATGGTTATGACCACGAGCCAGCAATGTGCTCTTGTGGCCAAGAGGGCCAACAGCATTCTGAGGTGGATCAGAAGCAGGGGGGTTAGCAGATCAAGAGAAGTTCTTCTCCCCTCTAAGCTGCTCTGGTGAGTCCACATCTGGAGTATTGTGTCCAGTTCTGGGCCCCTCAGTTCATAAAGGACACAGAACTGCTGGAGAGAGTCCAGCACAGAGCAACAAGGATGATGAAGGAGGTGGAGCACCTCTCTTATGAGGAAAGGCCAAGGGAGCTGGGTCTCTTTAGCTTGGAAAAGAGGAGACTGAAGGGTGGCCTCATTAATGTCTGTAAATATTTGAAGGATGGGTATCAGGAGGATGGAGTCAGGCTCTTCGCAGTGTCATCTATTGACAGAACAAGAGGCAATAGGTATATGTCACATAAATATGAGAAGGAACTTCTTCTCAGTGAGGATGACGGAGCACCAGAACAGGCTACCCGGGGGGTTGTGGAGTCTCCTTCTCTAGAGGTGTTTAAAACCTGCCTGGATGTGTTCCTGTGCAACTTGGTCTAGGTGATCCTGCTGTGGCAGGGGGATTGGACTAGACGATCTTTCGAGGTCCCTTCCGATCCCTGATGTTCTGTGATTCTGTGATTCAAAGTTCTGTGAGACTACAGAGAACACTTTTTAGCTGCTCATAAAAGTCCATGTTATACTATGGTGTCTCAAAGGCACCTTTCTGTTTCACAACTGATTTCATCCCTTATGAGTATATTCTTCAGCTGGATCTATTTTCAAAGTGCACTGCTTGCTCAGTGCTTGTTTCAACATTTTCTAAATTTTTAATTATTTTTTTTCATCTGTTCTGTACTTTTGGTTCTCAGCTCAGACTAGAATGTTTTCAGACACCTAGATGATGTCAGTTTTCTACTCTTTTGACAATGTTTTCTGGACTCTGGATAATCATCCATTAAGCATTCTAGCTCTTGTTTAAATGGTATCACAACCTGGGTCTAAATACAGCTATTTACAAGATGATAGACCAAGCTCTGTATTTAACTACCCAAACTGATGGCTGGTTAGATGCACAAACATCCTTGTTAAACACTCAACTGCAATGTGAAATGCTGAAGTCTACAGTTATGTACGAAGAACTGCCTAGATTGTCTTAATATTTGTAAACCTCAAACTGCTAGTCAGAAATACTTATGTGTATGCACGAATAGTGTCTAGAGGTTGCACCAAAGGAATGCATTTTATCATGCATCAAAACACTATGATTCCTATATTTTTTTATTTGTTTGAGACGAAGGACTCAGAAAATAAAGTTCTTATCTTTAGGTCAGATGTGAAGACATCTCATTTGCATGTTTTTTTGTCTGGTAACAAAATGAATCCAGCACAAGATATGAAAACCTTTACAAATGCGTTGTCAATATTAGCAGTAAAAGTTACTGTGCTTATAAATCTTCTTTCCCAAGCCTCTACAGTGTTTGTTACTCTAATATGAAGATAGAAACCAGCCTTTTCAAGGTTTCTTAGTAAGTGTAAACCACTCACAAACTGAACAAGCCTTTAAAGGGTCAATTCAAGTACTCGGGGTCTCCAGAGTAACATAACTTGAAGGGAGCATATATTAACAGGTCCTGAAGGCCAGGACACAATTTCAACGGTTTAAGAAACTGCAGAGGCCTGTGCCCCAGAGAAAGCTCATCAGCACAAAGCCTGGAGACCTGTAATTATAACTCCAGAGCAAGACAGGAGAGGTGTCCTCAAGGCCTTCTTATTTCAGAAGCTCTTTTGGATAAAAGACGATGTTACCTTTGATCCATCAAATACACATTTAATGCTGTGTACAGATTGTCCCCAAGACAGGAATTCGTTCTACTTACTGGTACTGATAATTTCAGCTACAGTTAGAGATACTAAGCAATAAAATAAACTCCTGAAGTGCCTGAAACTTTTGCCTTTGTTGGCAATCAGGACAGACGAAGCTACAGCACTTACCTGTGCTTGCTCTCGGTATAGTAGGATAAAACGCAAAAGTTCCCCTTGTGAAAGGAGTGGAATCTTTGTTAACTAAAACAAGAGGAAAAACAAAATAATGTGAAAAGCATGACGTAAATGAAACCCAAATGTATTTAGAAATGACTGCCATAGTTGTAACAGTATGACCATATTGTGCTCTTAAAAGCAAAGATATTAAAAGCTTGTTAATAAATGTGATTGTATCTGCTTGAATAACTAGTTAATCACATTATTGGTGATTTTCTTAGTGACTAAAAGCCTTAACCATGGTCAGATCTCAGTGAGGGCAACAGGTATCCAGTGGGTATATGAACACCTTCTAGCAGATGGCAGTGCAAGATGTCAGTGCAGCTTTGGGCTGAGCTGCCCAGTATTAGGTATTCAAACTGAAAAATACCAAACTTCCAAGCATGCTGCTACTGCTTACTGCTGAGATCACCAGTGGTTTGTACTGGTATATGGCTTGTGACCAGCTCTAGCTGGTCATAAGGGATAGGACTCCATTGCATCTTCTGACGGTGGCAGTAATGTCCAGCAGAGACGTAACTTTCAGCCCAGGGCAGTAACCCTTGCTTCTGTAGCCCACAGATGAGCTCTGCAGATCATGGTGGGATAGTAAGAGTGTCTTGGTTATTGTCACTCAACAAGTCAATGGAAGAGCTGCAATGCAACTCACCTGCTTCTCAGTCTAACATCTGCCACACTATTGCATTGCAGCCTCCCCACAGTAACTGTCCTTTTTCTTTCAAACAAAAAAGATTTTATTAGTGATGTCTACATTTCTAATCCTGACTTTGACATTCTAGCTCTCATTTTGTTAAACAAACCTCACAAAAATAACTAATGACAGCCTCTGCATAAATAACAGAACAACACCTTTGTGGCATTCAGCCTGCAAACAGCTAAGACATCCTTGATTTTTCTCGTGAGAGAGAAGACTGCCACACTAAAAATATCCATTCAGTAGGAGCAAGTTATTGTATCTCATGTTACCTCTACTTCCTACACGTAAAGTCTTACAGGCCCCTATAGTTACCATCTCTTTACACTCTCTGCCAATACTTAGAGTTCTCTTCCTTCTTTGCCTCCGTAACTTTCTACTCCGCAACTCAACAGCAAACAGCAACAGAAGCTCCTCATTGCATCAGGCAGAGCTCTCTGGAGAAACCAGTTATTAGCCTTAGCTCCTCATGGGATCCCTGAACTCTGGAGTCTCTTATGTGGCTGCAAATCAAAACCCATCTTTATATGAAATGCTACAAATACCATTGCACAAGCAGAACCTATGGTATGACCATTACATTTTCAAGACTCAAAAGTTCCCCTTTATTTTCCTAAGATCATCAGTAGCAGCTCTTGGTTTTGGTAGCTGCTGAAGCAGTATCCGCAGTCTGCTATTACCTGCTTGGTAACTAAAAAGAGTTAGACACTGGATCTAATGCTCCTCTATTAGTGATGCTTTAGCAATGGTTCACTTGAAGTTAAGAGTCCAAAATCAGTGAGAACTGTGTAGTCAAAGCTAGAATGTCTTTGTGACATTAACTTCAAGTAAACAAAGAGAACTTCATTAAGTTAATTCATCTTTGCTGTATCATAGATCAACTGTTAGCAATAAGCAGGTGGTCGTTACACAAACCACAGAACACTCTTGGCCACTGCATTTTTAGAGAACAAATGTGTCTTCAGAAACAGAGGTGGAAGGAGGAGGAAGCTCACCTGTATCTGTGTCTGCATTGATTGGGTACCAGTTTGCATTGGTCTGCGGCTGCATATTTAGGACAAATTCAGGCACAGGAGACTTAGTCAGGCTAAAGGTGCTGGCTGAACGCACTCCACAGGGGCTGTCTGTGCTTCCAGTTGGAACACTGTTGGGGTTTGGCCCATAAAAAGTATCAACATTTCCCTGTTTCAGTGCAGCTGGAGCTGTCTGTGGCCAAACATACGGATTAGTGTTCGATCCTTTTTTTTCAGCCCTTGCATACAGTTCACTCCACTGGGGAACACGAGATAGCTTCACAAATGGATCATTGGAAACTCTTTGTCTCCTTTCTTCTGTCATTTTAGGGGTGTATACTACAGGTGGAACTGCTTTATCCATCCAGCTCCCAAATGCATGGTAGTTGTATTCACGGTGAAGTTTTTTTTCTAGATTATCAGTAGATATAAATGAGGTCTCACAACTCTCAACAGGCTCATTCTTATGGGAGGGAGCAAGTAGGGCTTCATTAACCTGAGTGGTCATGGGACCTTGAGAGCTGTGTAGAGAATTAGGCTCATCTGGAAGAGAGGAAAATAACAAGTTTAAAAGGCACTCAAAAGCAGGTATAAAGCTGTTACAACAAAAATCTATTAATCTGCCTTTCATACTATTGCAACACAAAAAAAGGTAATCATCACAGAATCATTAAGGTTGCAAGAGACCTACAAGATCAGCCAGTCCAACCATCACCCTGACCCCACTCTGCTCACTAAATCACATCCCTCAGGGTCACCTCTGTTATTGTTCAATATAACATTGCTTCCAGCAGGACATGTGCTTTATTTTACAGAGTGTTATGTCTGTGAAGTACAGGCTCGTTTAAGCTATCACTGTCAAAACCTCACTTACTCAAGTTATGCCAGAATTCACTGCATAATCTGCTTATAGATGTTAAGTTCTCAAGCACTGAAACAAACAATTCTTTGGAGACATTTGTAGGATCTGATTTAATAGTACGTGTGGCAAGAAATGTAGTTTAATTAGCACAAAGCTGGAGTGTAAAAGGATGGACAGTAACACCACTGTATCCTGTGTTACTTCACACAGCACAAATATAAATCACAGAATCATTCAAGTTGGAAGAGACCCTTGAGATCATCAAGTCCAACCAATAACCCAACCAATGTCATTGAGACATGTTTGCTAATGATTTGTTAAATAAACCATCTGGGTATTCACAATGAATTTTCTCTCTGGTTTACTTCTCACAGTCCTAAAGAACACATTCTTACAAGTCATACCTGCCAGAGCAAACAGTCTGCATCATCTACAGCTTTCAGACCAAATCTCACTAACAAAGGATGCTTTACTTTGATCTTGAACTAGACCAAGTTATGATCTGGATCACGCTGACTCATTCCAAGACTTGTTACTACTTATTGTTTTGTTTTTAAAGGTAGGACTACAGATACATTTTTAAAAAGTCCTACAAGCCTCACAGTTGTCTAGTAAACACTGTACATTAACCAGAGCAAGGGAATCTCAGAGACCACTGCAAAACTGCAGTAAAATACCTGAGCTCCTACTTAGCTCAGATAAAGCCATTAACTGACAGGCTTTCATTTACTTTTTTTTTTTGAAACAACAGTCATTCAGCCTGTGTTAGGCAACACTCAAACTAGTTCCTTCTGATGGCTATATATTAGTACATCACGTGGCTGACACTGAGGCAGCATGGTCTGGACAACAAAGTAGTGAGGTGGATCATGAACTGGCTGCAGGATTGAAGCATCACAGTAGTGGTCAATGGGACAGAGTCTAGTTGGAGGCCTGTATCTAGTGGAGTCTCCCAAGGGTTGGTACTGGGACCAATATAGTCAATCTATTCATTAATGACTTGGATGAGGGATTAGAGAGCAGTATCAGCAAGTCTCCTGATGACATAAAGCTGGGAGGAGTGGCCAACACACCAGCAGGCTGTTGTGCTGCCATTCAGCAGGACCTGGACAGTCTGGACTGTTGGGCCCCTCAGTTCAGGAGCGACACACAACCGGTGGAGAGAGTCCAGCACAGAGCCACAAAGATGATGGAGTGGGGAACGTTCCTGATGAGGAGAGGGTGAGGAAGCTGGGTCTCTTTAGCTTGGAGGAGACTGAGAGGTGACCTCATTAATGTTTATAAATATGTGAAGAGTGGGTGTCAGGAGGATGGACCAGGCTCTTCTCAGTGTCATCTAGTGACTTTTATATTGTTCCTTGTAAATCAAGTGTTGCAAATATGATTCTATAGGAAAAATAATTATCAAAATGACCACTGAAACACCATAATGTTAAACAAAATTTTCTGCATGGGAGAGGAAAGCAGATTGTAGAGCAAAATGGTTTCAAGCCATAGATTGTGGAGAATTTGAAACAGCAACCAGTTAACCATGACTGGTGGGAGCCTGGGACCAAAGCAGCAATTTTTTTTTCAGTGATTACAATTCTCTCTCAATCACTGAATAAGTGAGTCTCTTCCTAACCCCCTATCATTACCAACACTTACTTTGAACATGTATGCAACTTTTTTCTTTGCCAGAATACATGGAATAATCATGAGCTAATGTGTGTCTTACCCATCTGACCATTACTGGCATCTTCTGCTACAGCATCTATTTCAAGGGACTGCATCCTACTGAGCAGTTCATTGGACTCAGGCCACATTTTCTGCATGCAAGAAAGAATGAATGGTCAATGTGCAGGCAAAAGCTTCCTGTAGAACAGGAAACAGCACAGCTTCACAGTGAAGTGAGCTGGATGAACAGACTCTGTGGAGATCCCATACTCTTCTGGAAAGCAGAGCCTACCAGAAAACACTCAGTGGTTTGTTTTTGTGAATACAGGTTAAAAATTACCAAGTATTTAAAGATTTTTTTTTTTTTTACAGTTGCTCCAAATCAGATTCTGACACTTTTGTATCTCTAAGAGTAACATTTTGTTTCATGAGTGAGACAATGGAAAAATGAGAAACTTTTGCAAAGTATCACAGAATCAGAGTTTCACTCAAGTGGGAATGGACCTTGGAGGACTTCAGGCTCACCTCCTGCTCAAAATATGGGCTCAGAGCTGGCAGCTCAGAGCTTTGGAGGTTTCCAACACCCAGCTGCACAATTATGGTGTCTGGACATCCTCCTCCACTGCTTCCTCACAATAAGTTTTTTCTCTTGCATCCAGTTTCAATCTCTTGTTTCAGTCTTTGTCTCCCATCTCTCTTCCTTCTACTACACGCTACTATGAAGAACTTGGCTCTACCTTCTCAGACTCCTCATAGGTAGGGGCAGGCTGCTATTTATGTTCTCCTAGAACCATCACATGCCTGGGCTGACATAGCTGTGGTGTCTCAGCCTCATCTGATACAGCAGAACTAACAAGCGCTGAGCAGATCTGCTCAGTCTGCTGCCCATGATGCTGCTGGTACAGCCCAGGATGTTGCTGGCCTTCCTGACTGCCAGGCAGGCTGTGGCTGGTACCAAGGTTGCTGCTCACTACCCTCCTGAGGTCATTCTCAGCAGTGCTGCTCCCCACCCAGACAGGCTCCAGGCAGCACCAAAGTCAGGGGTGATTCCAGGTGTAGTATGTTAAACCTTCTGTCACCCCATTCTTTCAGCTGGTAGCCTTAACCTTATGATTGTATTGATGGGATCTCCTAGCACAGTGTCACCTTAGGAGAGCAAGCTACATCACTCCCCCTGAGGTTCCTGATAAAACAGTAAAACAAGGATGGCCCCAGAACAGCAGACACCTGCACTACCACAGTTGTTACTGGCTTCCACTACCCTCTGAGGCTCCCCATTCAATCTGCTCTCATCCATCTATGCAGACAGCAACATCTGATCCTGGATCCAGGAATATTTAGGGAGACAGTACGAAATTCCTACAGTTGGGGCAAATGACACACACTGCTAACCCCTCACTCACAAATGTGGCTATTTTATCATGGAAAGAAAACAGGTTGGTCAAGAACGATCAGTCTCAAAGTGATAGAATCTGACCATAACTGGGGCTGGGAAGAGAGGATGTGGGGAATAGACACTTCCAAAAACTTAGCAAGTTACTCACTTTTAATTCCTTCAGATCATCTTCAATGGTTTTTCCTAGTTTTTCATAGTAAAATGGCTTGTATCTTTCTTTGATTTCTGTGAAATGAAAAGAGCTAAGTGAACATGGTTTTCTGTGGGAAGTAAGTGCTTTACACTGTTAACTATTTTGATGGACAAGGATTGAATAACGACTTGTGTGAAGTCAAAACAGAAAAATTATATATGCTTTTGGAATCTGCTCACGTGGCTCATTTACCCTTAACATGGTAACTAGTGCAGGATGATCTCGAGCAAAGTTTTGTTGTCATTGTGCTTTTTCAGATGAAAGCTCTGTCTGATCTGTGGCTCACAACCCATTTTCTTGATGTGACAGGCCACATCTTATGAAATGTTACACTCTACTGCATCGATAAACAACTCTCTCATCTTTGATAAAGATGGAATTACTGGAAGACTAATAATGTGGTAAACAACAGTATTTGTTTAGAGATTTGAATTAGAAAACCAGAAGCTCTGACCTAGTGCAAGCACTAACTCAACCCATTAGCCCTATATACACAGATTAAAGATGGAAAGAGTACGTGGCTTGCTCCTGGTATACAAAATCTTCTGAATAGTTAAACATGTCTCTTGTATATGAAGCTTCTGCTGCCCAGTGTCTAAATTCAAACCTCCATTTCCTGCTAAGTGTAGCAGTTTGAGTTTGAGAGTTGGTTGTTTTTTGCTTGCTGTTGTTTTGGGGTGTCCTCTCGACACTACATATTGAGGCAGAAAGGAGATGAAGAATTTGTATTTTTCCAAATACTTAGTCTCTTTACCAGCCCATTCAGTCGAGACTTTTACTGACTGCAAATGTTTTGGGATCCTACTGTACAAAGGGGTGACTTGTTTGTCAAAGGCTGTTGCATTGCTCACGGAAGGCTAAGCTGGGACAGCTTTTGAAGCTAGCTTTGATAGGGTGTTTACTCAATCAGACCCAGGACAGGCTATGTCCCTGGATGTTAGCTTTTCTGTACACTTGAGCAGGAAGGTTATACTATGCTGAATGCAAGTTATCAGTAGATCTAATGTGTCTTAGCTGCTTCCATTCACTACTATTTCTCAAATCTGTAAGTGTGGGACCAGGCTCCATTTGTAGTTAGGACACAGGAAGCGTTCTTTTTTGGGCACACGAAACTGTTGGGTTTTTTTGCTTTGAAAACAGAACTAAGTATTTTAAGAAGAAAACACTCCAGTTTGTTTTGCTGCACTATACACTACCGGTGGACACATGCAGTGAACAGATCCCAAAGCAATGCCTTACCTGCAAACGTTGGTCGTTTCTCCGGCTCATCCTCCCAGCATTGTTTCATTAAGTCAATAATTTCCTCTGGACATTTACCAGTGATCTCCTTTGTGTCTGGTCTGTTTCCATTCATGACACCAAAACAAATCTGGGCTTCATTTATACCGTCTGAAAAAAAGCATTTCTATCAGATCCTGACTGTGGGGTTTGCTACCTTTCCATAGTTAAAATAAAGAGTGAAGCAGCTTCTTGTGTGTTTGTGGATATGTAAAAGAAAGATGACTGATTCACAGCTGCAAATCTCTCACACTAGTGAATTTGAACCCACTGCCCTAACTTCCACTGATAAGAGATCTACTTTAAAATTAACAGATTTGCTTTCATACATAGGCATGCCCAATGTGAGTAAGGGTGACAGATCTAGCTCTTTAGAATCTGCATCTGAATTATGCTCTGTATAGTGTACAAACACAAAGACAGCCACACAGGCAATGTTAGCCATGCAGCTACATTAGCAAAACATCAATTCAAAACAATTAACACGTTATCCTGCTTTTACTACAGTCTGCGCGTACATTACTGCATGTTGAGAAACCAGCACCTGGCAACTGAGAAGGGATAACTGGCTGTGTGACCATTCCTGTTAAAATAAAAACCCCAAATAAACAGCCTACCTGAGGAAATAGAGGACATCAGTCTCCATCCTGGCCTGCCCAGGTTTTGTCTTCCCTTCTAAGACTGAGTCCATGTTTACGCCCCCACCACGTAGATGTAAAATGATCCAGCTCATGCCTGCATTTCAATTCACGTGTTTCTGTTCATGCTTAGAAGTCAAAAATGATGCAACTAATTTCTCTTACTGGCTATGAGGTGCCTAACAGGTGCTATTCTTGAGCAAGGGCAACTTAAACTCTTAAGTGTAATCTGACAACTTTAAATGCCAAACATTTGTAACTCAATTTTGTGATGAAGTCTTAGGAAGTAACTTACGTTCATATGGCTCTTTGTCAGCAAAAATTGCCCACATCACTATGCCAAAGCTGTAAACATCCGATTTCTCCACAGGCTTTACATTAACAGAACGTAAATGCTCTGGGGCCATATAGAAGAGAGTCCCAGCATTGTTCTGGCAAGCGTTATTGATTTGCTTCCGTCGGACAGTCTCTTCTTGGGTCAACCTACTCCAGTTCTTAAAGGAGGCAACACCAAGATCTGCAATCTGAAACATAAAACACATCAGAGCTAGTGCAGTGATGAGGTAAACAAGTGTTACCTGCAGTGCTCAACCATATAACGAAGAGCTTGTAATTACTTACCTAAACATTAAAACACTGTGAAAAAGGCAGCTACAGGAAAGGAGAACAAATGATTCACTGTTTTACGGTTGTGGAGGTTTTTTCCTCCCTAAGTAAAGTATTGGTACCAACTGAGAACCATTAGGCTAAACCTTCATTATTAACGTAACCCCACTTGGAACAATCCTATGATGTAAGGGGAAAAGGCTTGGTTTTGCTTGTAGTGGGAATTACATTCAAGACCTGCTTGCAGTGCTCATGGAAGAACAGAAGATCAGTAGAAGCAGCAGCTTTCAAGATCAGAAGTAAATTTATGAGATGTGCAGATATCCCTCATCCCTCACTTAGATTTACCTCAGCCTCCTTAGATCTTCCCACAGAAAGGAGGAAGAAGCAGATCTAAAACAGCTGTGATGTGTATCACAGAATGCCAAGTTGGAAGGGACCTCAGAGATCCTCTAGTTACAACCCCCTGCCATGGGCAGCAACACCTCTTACAAATCAGGTTGCCCAGAGCATCATCCAAACTGGCCTTGAACCCTTCCAGGGATGGAGCAGCCAAAACCTCCCCAGGAAACCTGTTCCAGTGCCTCAGCACCCTCACAGAGGGGAGTTTCTTCCCCTCTTTTAGCTTGAAACCATCCCTCTTGTCCTATCACTAGAGTCCCTCATAAAAAGTCTCTCTCCAGCTTTCAGCTTTCCTAGTACTGGAAGCTGCTATGACAGTCACGTCAAAAAGCATAACACGGAACAAGTTAAAGCAGGGATACCTGCATGCTGCTTGACACAGTGAAACTCTGAAATCTTAGGGCACAGGTTTACAATTATACTAATAGCTGATGGTCAAGAAATAATCTTTGGCCATCAGCAGCTGTCAAACTGTGTTGTGTAATCCAGTCACTTCAGATAAAAGTCAGGTGACACCTTGCTTCACTTGTAACTCACTTTTCTCACTGCCTTTAACTAGACTCTTGAGCTTTGGTTTCAATTATCATAAATGGTCAGGTATTCCAAAGAAGAGGAGAACATAAGCAACATCCTACTGAGGAAGCAGGAGTCAAAGTTCACATTTGTAAGTGAAAGATGATCATGTGATAGAGGGAAACAAGATATATTTTTTTCCTACATCTGCACTTCCAACTATTTTTCTTGATAAGTGCTGGCCATGTTAGCCACATTAAAGCAGACAGCTCACACAATAGCTGCCTTAAATTATACTTTTTATCAAGTTGCTTTAACGCATGACAATTCCTTAAGCAACCTGTCCACTCACAAGAGAAAGTCTGATCAGATTCTGAATTTGATCCTGGGTTCCAATTTGTCATACAGTGTCATGGTTTGGTTCAGTCCATGTAACATAGGGTTTGAGGTTTCACATTTAAAGCAGACTGATTTTTTTTAATGGCAAAAAAATAGATTATACCTTGTCTGCAAGCTACTCGTATGGCACTAGGACTTGCTACCATATTAACCTTCTCACTAAATTATGTGTGAGAAGTAACAAATGAAAGCACTCTCCTCACAGGAATGTATTCTGTAGTTTCAAACTGCAATGGACTGATTATTTCAGCAACTCACCTTGACCAGAAACAGGGCTGATGAGGACTGCTGCAAATTTTATTCATGTTTATTCAGCACTAGGCTCTCTGTGTATGTGTCTTGATCCAAAACCCCACTAAAGTAGCTAGAAGGGGTTTGGAACAGGCTTATAAACCATTCTTTGAGGTAGTCTCTTGCTGTTTTTTTGTAGCTGCTGGCTGTCCTTTCAAAATTATTACTAAAAAGGAAAAAAGGAGACAAAAGAGGAAAAGATAATAGACAAAAGAAGGAAAGAAATAAAAAGGAGGAGGTAAGAGCAGTTGAAGAAATCACAGTGACAAAGGACAAAAGACAGGATCCAGTAGACATTCTATTTTGTTTCAACCTCTACATGTTACGGCTTGTCTTCTTGCTAGCCATTTTGTTATTCGTAGCCCATGAATTCTCAACAATATTAATTTTTTTTAATATCCTGAGTGATTTTTTTTTTATGCAAACCTCAGGCTGTCACACTTCAGCAGTCCACTGAGTGGGGAGTCTCTAGACTACAGAGAAGTTCGTATACCAGTAAGAACCACTAAACACCGAGGCTGAACCAGGTTCTTTAACCCTAACCACCATCTTTCTCCATTTATGTTCTAAGAAGTACCTTAATGTGGAAGTCTGTGTCCACAAGGATGTTTTCTGGTTTCAGGTCTTTGTGAACAAAGCCTTGCTCGTGCAGGTAAAGCATTCCCTCTGTGATCTCCAGCACAAAACGCCCCTTCACTGACAAAGGCAGGGAAAGCTAAAAGTACAAGAAATAAGATACGTTAAAAATACTACAACAGGCATCAAATTAAAAGATAGTCTTTAAAAAAGTATTTTTATTAGTCCCAAGAGTACCTCTGCTCAAGCCACAGTAAAATATTACCAACTTGGATCTAAATTTTTTTTCATTGAAGTAGTTATGAAGTCAATCCATCTTTACAAAAGCATTTTTTGGCACATTCTCTGGGTGCTGTCTGACAAGGTGACACTACCAAAACCTTATGACTACTGGACTAATGACATCTCTAAAAATTGTCCTATAACTTTGCACCTATAACTGAGGTCTGCTCCTCTGTGATGCACAAGAAAGCCACAGCTGTCCTCTGCTGTCTCCAGAGAAAGTAGAGCTGCCACTCACTCTTTAATACAGAAAGGACAATGAGAAACTAAAGACTCCGTTCTCTGGAGACAGCAGTGACATCCTGCCCCTTTCAAGCCTTTTATCAGCCCTAAGGAACAGCAAGGGATGAAGCAACTCACTACTCACTTTTTGTAGCACTTTCATCATGTTCCCCCGGTTCACGTACTCCATCACAAGTGAGTAGTTTCCATCTTCCAAAATTATGCCTAGCAGTTTTACCACACGGTCATGCTGAAGTCTGTGCATAATTCTGCCTTCTTCAAGGAGGGAAGCATTATACCTGTAAATTAAAAAAAAAAAATAACACTGACCTTAGATGCCAGCCTAGAAAGGCTGCAGGGATAGAAAATTCATCATGAAAACATCCCTAGACACACACTGCTGAACCACAGCTTTCCTGCTCTGCAACTAAAAGGAAACTGCTTTCTCCCTCTGTTCTTCTCGTGGTAAATAAGTGGTGCCTGGTTTGTTTGCATTAGCAAATTTACAACTGAGTCTAAAGTATTGTATCAAAAGCCTTAAAGGAATAATAAACTTAAGGGCCCATGCAGTGAGAAAGTAAAAAGACTCAAAAATTAATCAGGCGGGCTTGTCCCTTTTAACTGTGTTCAACCCAAACCATCATTGCAGTCTGGAACCTCTTAATTTGCTTTCCCCTATTTATTATAACCCAAACTAGAAGAACATAGGGTTTTAAACAACCTTTTCCTGATGTCTATTCTAAGTCTACCCTGCTGAAGCTTGAAGCCCTTCCCTCTGGTTTTGTTGTGAATCATCCGTGAGAAGAGACCAGCACCATTATCTCTACAATCTCCTTTTAGATAGTTGTAGAGAGCCATGAGGTCTCCCCTTCCTCAAACTAAACAGCTCCAACTGTCTCAATCTCCCCTCACAAGATTTATTCTCCAGGCCTTTCACCTGCTTCGTGCCTTCCTCTGCACTCACTCCAGCATCTCAATGTCTCCTCCTAGTACTGAGTTTCCTTAAGTGTGCAAGATTCTAAATTCACAGGAGTGTTCACCTGGCAACACAAAACAGCAACTTCACCAGAACAATGAGTTAAAGCTAAAAAAGATGGTTTGTGGGGCAAATAAGAGTAGTCTTAAGAGGTTATTTCCCCATATGCAGAATCCAAAAGATCTGAAATAATTACACTTGATTTAGATTTATCTCTGTTAAGTTTAGAGAACTGTAAGACAACAGTCAGAACTAAGATCCACCACTCACTCGGTGCGCTGGGGTCCTGTGTACACCTTTTTTAGTACCACGTATCCATGTTTCTTGTGAAAGCATAAGGAAATTGTTCCAAATCCTCCCGCATCCAATTCTGCTTTCTTAAGCAAATCCTGTGTGCTCATGTGGATGTCTTCCAGAGACATGTTTGCTCTCTTTACAGCTTAGCAACTAAAACAAAATCAAGCACCCTAGTGCTTTTGGACCTGTAGTACAAAGGAATAAAAAGAAGTGTCATTACCAAGCATTTAGTTGTTACACTAAATAAGCACCTATGTAACAAGTGGGACGCAGGCACATCACAGAATCATGGAGCTGCTGGACTTGGAAGGGACCTCAAGAGATCAACAAGTCCAGCACCTTTGACATAGCAGGGCTGCCCAGAGCACACTGCCCAGGGCTGCATTCAGGTGGAGTCTGAACATCTCCAGAGCCTCAGATTCCACAGCCTCCGCGGGCAGCCTGTGCCATGGCTTTGGGACTCACACTGGAAAGAAGTTGGTCCTTACTTCTAAATTAAGCTTCCTGTGTTCCAGCTTGTGCCCAGTGCTCCTTGTTCTGTCACTGGGCACAACTGGAAACAGTTTGGAGCTATCCTCCCTACAGCCACCCTGCAAATATTTACAGGTGTGGGTCAGATCTCTCCTCTGTCTTCCCTTCTACAGGCTAAGCAGCACCAGCTCTCTCAACCCTTTCTCGTAAGAGAGATGCCCCAGGCCCTCGGTAATCTTCACTGCCCGCTGCTGGACTCTATCTAGTAGTTGTCTTTCCCTGTTGAGCTGGAAAGCCCAGAACTGAACACAGTACTCCAGATGTGGCCTCACCAGGGCAGAGTAGAGGGGGAGGATGACCTCTATAGACCTATGGGCCCCACTCTTCTTACTGCACCCCAAAATCCCATTGGCTTTCTTGGCAACAAGGGCATATGTTGGCTCATGGTCAGCTTATTGTCTACCAGAACTCCAAGATCTTGCACTTCCAGGCTACTCTCCACGTGGTCTACCCCTAATCTCTACAGATGCATGAGGTGGTTCCTTCAGAAGTGTAAGACCCCACATTTACTCCTTTTAAAACTCATTAGGTTCTTTGCCATTTGGCGTGTCAGCCACTGCTCCCAGCTTTGTATCATCAGCAAATCTATGGAGGGTGCACTCTGTCCCCTCACCCAGATCACTGATGAATATGCTGGACCAGACTCAGTACTGACCCCTGAGGGACACCACCAAGCACAGGTCTTCAACTTGACCCTGCTCTGAGCTCTGTCACCATCATCAGTTGATCTGGCAGATCAAGTCCAAGACAAGATGAACTAATTAATTAATAAGCTAATGGGTCAAACCAAAAACAAACAAGGACAGCTCAAAACCACTTAAGTCACAGGTGAAAACAAGGACTGGGCTCAATTTGGGGAAAGAACTAGACATATAAATAAAAACTTCAACACAAAGAGACGAATCACACACTCTTGCATAACTGGGATGAGCTGCTACTTTCAGTCCTTTCAGGGGGAAGACACCTGCAGTTCTTTCCCTTGTGGGAAAATTATGTTTATTGTACTCTGTGCATACATACCTCAGCAACAATGGGTCTATTTGACCTGGTATATTCCCCAGGTAGATTAACTGACATGGAAATTTCCATTTTGAAGCCCACCTCCCCAAAACACTCAGTTCAAAGCTAATTTTGCTGAGCTGCCCAGCCTGCTACCAAAGATTCCCTTACCTGTTACAGGGAGGTATACTCCATTCCTCTTAAATGATTATAGTCACTGAAAAATGTGCCATTGTCATAAAAACCCAAACCCTCCTGATGGCACCAACTGATATGCACTGTATTTCTATTTATAGCTTACGCCTCTAACTAAGAGGTAAGATGGAGAAAAAGATCATTCTAGTGACCCTTATAACCAAAGATGCTGTGGTTCTCATTAGAATGATTTATCCTGTCATCCCACTACAGTCATATTAACTAGATCTGAAAGCACTTCTTCACCTGATTATCTCAAGATGTTTTTAATAATCTATATCCCTACAATATGTAGTAGATTGGTACTGTCCCTGCACTTCACATGCGCAAAACCTGAAATCCAGAAAAAGCATAGAATCACAGAATGTATTGTGTTAGAAGGGGTCTGTAAAGGTCATCTAGTCCAACCCCTAGTACAACAAGCAGGGACATCTCCTAACTACAATAGATTGTCCAGAGCCACATTCAGCCTGACCTTGAATGGCTCCAAGGAAGGACCCTCTACCACCTTTCTGGGCAACCTGTTCCAGGGATCCACCAACCTCAGACTCAAGAACTTTTTCCTTGTGTTCAGCCTCAATCTACCCTTTTCCAGCTTCAAACCATGACCCCTCCTATTGTTCCACACCCTTGTGAAAAGTTGTTTCCTGGCCACAGTCCCAAGGCAGGCAGCACCTAATCATCCTGATAGATCTCATTCTCTAAATCACCTGAACATAGTCAATTCAGGTGCCCAGATTCTTTAATAACTCTAAGGTTTGCTGAGAAAAGACAAAGTCCAAGATACGAGCAGGGCTGTTAGGTTTCACTTTTGGGTGATTACAACACAGATACACAGAACTGGGAGAACGGCACCCGTGCCGAGTGCCACCATCAGCAACAGTAGATTGGCTCATTCAGGTAATTAAGAGCTCTAACCAGTAGCAAAGGCATTCCCAACTTTTTCAGACATGCTGTGTACCCGTATCAACAAATCTGTAAGTGAAAAGATTGTGTAATGTTGTTACGCACATCGGCTGCACCCTAGACACCTGGGAACTAAGCAGGCAGTGAAAGTGTAGAAAGCGTCTGAGAGAAGAGAGATGTTCCTGTGCAGAGCTGAAAACTGTCTGCTCAAAGCCAATACTAACAAGCCCAAACTGAAAACAGTAAGCTTAATTTAAAGAACAGTTGTGCCCACAGCGGAGAGAAAGCAAGAGATTCTTTTTCCCATTGTATGGGTACTCCACGGGCTGTGGTGACACAGACGGGGAACACTTTCTCCCCATCGGGAGCAGCGTGCTCTTGTCAGTCTTTTTTAGCTTTCCTGACTTTGGAAGGATGCAGTTTGTTTTGCTGGAGCACTAGCCTGCACTGTGAGCACAGGGCTGAGCATGTGGCTGCATTGATTTATTATTGCTATGCCTAACATGCTAATGGAGAGGAGATTGCTCTTTCGTTTGTTGTTTTTAAATGGCTTCACACAGAATCAAATAGCTGATTAACAAATGACTCAGCAGCGCCAATCACTGCTGTTCTCTTAAGTGAGGTTCTGCCCCCGCTAGAAGTTCCTGGTGATGGTTGTCTGGCTTTCTTGGAGTGGTGCTGCTGACTGTTGTCCAGACAGAAGGAGGCATTACAGGTACAAAGAAAGGTCTGAACTCACTTGTGAGACTTTATGTGGCACAAACTAATATCTTGCTTCCTTACCTGGGGTCTCCCTTTTGAGAATTCGTTCAAAGTTACACATTGATCATAGAATTATTGAACGTATTATTTTTGAACGCTGAATCCCTAAAGCTGCATTACTACTGATACTTTGGGGCTGTCATTTGATACTACACAACCCGACAACAACCAGCAACATCAAACTATAACCACACAGGGCTTTGTTCCTATTTACTCTGCTAAAACCTCTTCCTACCAAACAGGATGTAATCACCATTACCAGAAGGCCTGGAAACTCCAAGATAATAGTAATAACTTCTGAAATCATAGCACATCTGCTGAAATAAGGTGGATATCATTCAAGAGAAGAAATTTTCTCCTAAGATGGGAGGGTACCTTCCTTGGTGAGCATGCTCTACTAGGACAGCACTACTTTGTTGTTAAGTACCGAGGTACTCTGAGTAAACCGAGTATTCTTTGATATAAACCAATAGGATAAAAACAAGATGGTAAAGTTGGTGCAGACAGCACGATGTCACAGTTCATATTTCTGGAGTAAATTTACAGATCTCAGTACTTTCTTAGAAATTAACCACAAAATCATAACCTGATCTAGTCAATTTGCTGCCTGCTGGAGAGCGGACACAGAATCGCATTGCTGGGACCATGCTGGCCCCAAGGAGCACCCATAGAGAACCTAAGAAAAGTAAAACGAGAACTGCATATTTTCACACAGTTGCTGAAGAGTTAGAGGAAATGATGGTACACAGAAGGTCTAGAAGACATTGGAAGGATATCCAAAAAAACAAATTTGAGGCTGTTAAAGCCCTGAAAAGCAGATCTGGCTGATGATGAATGGCTGTGTGTTCTTGCTATTGCTAAAGCAAACACAGCAGTTGTTTCTAACATTCTTCTCTTGCCTCAGCATCTGAAGTCCTCACATGTATACTTGATTGATGAGAAAGCATTTTTAAATTGATGAATCACAGAAATTATTAGGTTGGAAAAGACATTGAAAGATCATAGATTCCAACCATTAACCCAACTCTACCAAGCCCACTGCTAACCATGACCCTAAGCTCCCCATCTACACAACTTTTAAACACATGCAGGAATTACAACTCAACCAACTCTCAGGGCAGCCTGTTCTAGGATTCTAATTCTATGACCCTTTCAATAAACAAGTTCTTCCTAACATATAACCTCAACTTCCTCTGGCACAACTTGAGGGGCCCTTTCATCTTGTCCCATTACTTCTGAGAACAGAGAAACATGCACTTCTCTACCACCTCACACTATTCTGAACATCTGCATTAGGCTGGATTCATATTTAACATGTGCCTATATGTATTATGAAAATTGCTAGAAAGGGAGGGATTTGTGCCCACTAGTATGTTTGGGTTTTAGTCAGGGAAAGAGTAAAGCATAACAAGTGAATCTGTGTTATTTTTAATGCCATAGCTCTCTCACAGAATCATCAGATTGGAAGGAACTTCAAGAGATCAAGTCCAACCCCCCCACCAAAGCAGGGCTGGCTAGAACACAGAGCATAGGGCTGCATCCAGGTGGGGTTTGAACATCTCCAGAGCAAGAGACTCCACAGCCTCCCTGGGAAATCTGTGAGAGGCCTTCGGGACTCACACTGGAAAGAAGTTTGTCCTTATTTCTAAATAAAACTTTTTACGCCCAGCGCTTCTTGTCCTGTCACTGGGCATAAATGAAAACAAGTTGGCACCATCTTCCCTATCACCACCCTGCAGATATTTATTTATAGGTATGGATCAGATCTCCTCTCAGTCTTTTCTTCTCCAGGCTAAATAGTCCCAGCTCTCTCAGCCTTTCCTCATAAAGAGATACTCCAGGACCCCAGTCATCCTCATTTCCCTCCACTGGACTCCTTCCAGCAGTAGTTCCCTGTCTCTCTTGAACTGGGAGCCCAGAACTGGACACAGTACTCCAGGCCTCACCAGGGCAGAGTACAGGGCAAGGACCTCTCTAACTCTCCTTAACTTCCAAAGGGCACATACACTCACAAAAATTATTACCTTGTTGGTATTAGGTCATATACGGCAGTTTGCTCTATTCTCACGATTTGCTGCTGATCTGATGCAGATCTTCTGCAGCCTACAGGTCTAATGAGGATTGCTCAGCACATCATCACAGTAAGATGAAAAAAGGTCACACAGTAGTGGCAGCCCTTCAGTCTAACAATGTTCACAGCACACAAGTTCTTGCGAGGTGTTACAAGGTCAGATCAGAGAAAGTCAGCAACTCTGCAAGCACCAAGCATCATGGCCAGGGACAGCACCTCTAACCGCTTCATGAGCGGCCTGTTCCAAGGCCTCCCCACTCTCTCTGGGAAGAAGTTTTTCTTAAGAACCAATCTGAACCTCCCCTGACACCACTTGACCCCATTTCTTCTTGTCCTATTGCTAGCCCCTAGGAAGAAAAGACCAACACCCTCCTCACTCCAAGCTCCCTTCATGTAGTTGTTGAAAACAGCGAGGTCTCCCTCGGCCTCCTCCAGGCAGAACAGCCTCAGCTCCCTCAGCCTCAGGAGCTGTCGGTGCACTTCAGCTGTAGTGCTGTAGCTGTCCTGGCCTATCCCGTCTAAACCTTTCCCTTCTGATGAGGGTTTCAGCCGCTACATCTTCTCACTGAGGAACGATTTTACTTTTATTTCGGAATCAGCAAAGAAAACCCCTGGGTTGGATTACGGGGGGGAATCCCATGGAACCGCGATTACGACACAAGAGTTTTCACAGGGGCAGAGCGGGGAGGGGTCTGTACAGCAGGGAGCGGTCTCAGCACAACCGTGTCACGGCCGGTGCTGTCAGAGGACAGCAGCGATCACTAACTGCCCGAGTACCCCGGGTAGGCAGCCGCGGCCGAACCCGCTGGCCAGGCCGCAGTCCCGAGCTGTGCTCGCCTCGGCCTAGTTCCTCGTTGGCCGCCCCGACCGCCCTGCTCCTGTCGGTGCTTCCTGCCGCCGGGGCCGCCTCGACCGCCCAGCTCCCCGGCTTCCCGCGGAGCCACCGACAGCCCGTCCGCCACCTGTCCTGCCCGGACCAGCCTCATCACCCGGATGCTGGAGCAGTGGGGTCCTTCGCGACATAGTACGGGGCGGGTTCGTCCCCATCACCGCTCCACCCCGGCCGGCTGTGCCTTACCGCACTGCGGGTCGCTTCTCCGTCCCGCGCCTCCTGCTCGGCTCCGCGGCTGCAGGGTGGGAGCCTGACCCGGCTCGGCCCACGCCGTCCCACCGAGCCGGGCTCGGCTCGGCTGGGCTAGCCCCGCCTGCTCGGAAGCGGCTCCGGATCGCCCGAAGGTGCCGCGCAGCTGTTGCCACTCCCGGGCCTGCTAAATGACTCGTCCTGCGCGACTGAGCACCCGCCCCTCGCCGGGGAGGAGGACCGAGCCGCACCCAGCGCCTCCAGCCTCCCGCACCGCGCCAGTACCAGGGCTCAGCCAACTGTCGCCAACACGGACGGCGGCGGTGACAGCGCTTCGCCGTGAGTTGGTGCCCGTGCGGGCGGGGGAGGGACTGTCACCTGCTAACGGGTGGCGCTGCTGCACAAACACGAAATCCCAAATGGCCGCCGCAAACCACTTGTTTCAGCCTCTTGCAGAAGCCTGGTCCGTCTAGGTCAGTTCTGACACATTTAATGCAGCATGTCCACGTTCTAACACCAAATTAACTAATATATTATGTTTATTAGAATAATTGGTCTAATATGGAGATGACGTCTAATAACAGCTGTTTTACACAACGCTGAACACTTTCCCTTTCCTCCCATGAAATGATGGTGATGCTCTACCCTCTTTGCCATGACCCTTCCCATTGCAGGAATTCTTGGGTTCCTCCTGGCGCTCTGCAGCTCCTGGTGAAAGGCACTACCAGAACAGTAGGAGCAGGTCCATGTGGGAAGGCACCAGCAGCCCACAACATGTGTTTGAAGAAGAAAGCCCTTCTGAATCTGAAGGGAAAGCCTGACAGAGATGAGAGAACATAGGTGGTCCAGCTGGCTCGTCAGTCTGGTTTCCTGGTGGGATCAGGATGTGTCACATCTGGAGAAGCACAGTGGCCACAGAGGGTTTGATTTCATTCTGTGCTACATTCCATGGTGGACAGATACGGTTCCTCAGCTGTAGAGGACTGCTGATGTTGTGCCTGTACTTGTCCTATTCCTGCCGCCTATAAACTAAACATCATCAAGCCAAGGAACAACGCTGGTATTATAAGGCCTTTGTGATTTGCACCAGTGTGTAATTCTGGCAAATTCTGGGCCCTGACCTTTTCCAAGTACAAAACTTGTACTTTATTTCTCCAACCCAATACACCCTATGATTCTATAAGCTGTCTCTGGTGAGTGGATCATGCCGTCTTGATCTTTTGTTGCAATCCCAAACATTACAGAAATCACTTCAGAAACTTCCAGGTCTGAGTTTTATGCTTTTTAGCTTGGCATCATATATACAGCTGAAGATACAGCGTGAAGGCAGGAGGTAAGAAACTCATGGTTAGAAAGGTTTCAGTCTCTGGGCATTTGCCAACACATGCCAGGCAAAAAGGAGACAGACATGAGCATTTCCGTGTTAACTAGCAACAGTGAGCTCTGAACACTATGATAGTCATTCTCAAAATGAATAAGGAAAGTACATTGATCCACAATCTGAATTTTTAAAGAGAAATCTCTTAATTCATTCAGGTTACCCTGAAGTGGATGATAAAGCCACGACTGTTTTAGTGCATTTCACAATAATGACTTTATGAGAGCAGCAGTTTTCAATTTTAGTATTAATGAAAATAAAATAAGCCCATTAGCTCTCTTTTTACCTTAACTGAAACGTTCACTAACCTCTCAACAAAACTTTCACTTAATTTGCACTAAAAATCTCAGACACCTTATTAAAACTGACAGAAAAAAATGTGAAGAGATAGCATACTAAATGGAGGTTTTTTTATTGTCAACAGGATGCAAATTGCTGTCTCTGAAATTTGTGGGTTTCCTTGCACCACTGCAAAAATTGTAGAGGCTGATAAAGTGTCAGAACTCCACAGTGTTGGGAAGTCAAAGCACAGAATGCGATGCTCCAATAGACTTAGGCACCACCAACTTGTGACTGTCATTTTTTATTGCAGTTAAGGGTGGAGAGAGTGCAATCGATTGCCCAGAGAGGTTGTGGCTGCCCCCTCCTTGGAAGTGTTCAAGGCCAAGTTGGATGAGGCCTTGAGCAACCAAGTTTAGTTGACAGGTGTCACTGCCCACGGCAGGAAGGTGGGAGTAGATGATCTAAAGATCATCATGTCCCTCCCAACCTCAGCCATTCTGTGATTAAGTTCAGAAAATGAATGACCACCTGAGGTCTCCCCTAGATGCTGAGTTGTGGCTTAGCAACAGAAACACAAAGGTGTACACGTATAGTATCTTGAGAGGATTTTGTTTCCCCTTGACTTCATACTGAGCTCCAGTAAAGACACACCTTTTCTCTGCACATCTCACTGGAGCACGCAGCACTTGTGGGTGTGGCGTTCCTCTGTGCCAGTTTCTTGCTTGACAAGCTGGTCAGGCCTTTGTTTATTCTGATGTGAATTATGTAAGGAGCACACATATGGAAAAAACAATTACCCCAAACTGATCTATAAAATAACGGTCCGTTTATAAAAATAATGTCCACTGCTGGCCAAGATCCAGCATTACAACAGGTGACAACATCAGCTAAAACAAATCATATGTTAAAGATTATTAGGAAAGGAGAAATTCATATACATTCAAAGAGTCATAGAGCTGACTCTGTACTTGTTCCCTCTTCTCCATTAATGGGATAGTGAGACTGGAAGAATTCAGGGAAGAGCAGTAAGGGTGACCAAAGACCAGTGCCTTCTCTTGGAAAAACAACTGAACAGGGCAGGATTTCCACAGTCTGGGAGGAGATTATTTAGGAGGGGAGGCAATGCCCATCTATAGAACTCTAAGTGCCACATAAAAGAAAGAATGAGACTTATCATTTACTGTTGACTGGGAGGGATCAAATGAAACTACTGGGCACCAGTTGCTTCACTCTTCCCCAGGATCTTTCCCCAGTCCAATGTCTCATACAAGGAAAAAAATGACCCACTGAACTTTGCCAAAAAAGACTGAAGGTAACATTCACAGATGTAAGAGTCAGACAGTAATTTTGTCCCACTAGATCCTGGTTTGTAGACCATCACTGCTCTTGCAGCTCAGCTGGTAGGCATTCTGCCTCACCGTCAGAGATCTCCAAGTCACCAGCCTACATTGATGCTGGATGGGATACACCAAGCCCTTCAAGCAACACTGACTGGTAAGAAGAAGCAGGGAACAGGTAGGATCTTTTGTCTTCTCTTAAGGTAACAATAATAGAGAATTCCCTTTGATTTTTGAAAACCACATACTTTACAAATGGGAGCTACATTCTATACAGAAAGGCAATACATACACAGCGTGCTATACAGTATTTATAATTGGGCTTTCCTTTTCTGCTATGTATCACAGCTTTACTATTGCTTTGTAAGTACATGGAAAAGCCTAAGGCTGTCCATAAGGCTTTCCAGCTGTTTAAGTCACTGTGCAACTGTACATCCTTCTGCATTATTCATGATCTGGCTTCACAGTTCAAGGCACAAGTGTAGAGCTCTTCATTAAAAAGAACAAGATTAGCCATAACAACATGAGTATGAGTAGCATAATCCCTGGCAGATAAAAGTGGCAGCTGGTACAAAAAGCGTTAAAATAAACTTGGTAATCTACTTTACTATTTCATAAGCCACAATGGTGGGAACTGCAATTAAATACCACTTCTGCTATCAACGACTTGTAGGCAGGATGCCAGTGTTTACACAAGCAACTTCAAAAAGAGTTTTGCACCCATTATTAAAGAAAGTCCCTCAGGAATCAACGAAGATAAGTGCTGTACTGTTACGCTGCTAGCTGTGGCACTTAAGACACTTACAGTATATCCAAATTAAATTAGTATTCAAATAGTGACATAAAGCACCAAAAAGAGCAGAGCTAAAACCCAAATCTTCATTCTGTAGTCTTGTACCTGAACATTATTACTTGAAATACCAATCAGGAGAGCAGTTTATGGGTTCTTCCTTCCAAACAGTCTTCAGACGTTGGGCCCAGGCAATCAGCATCTCCTTCCTCTCCTCCTCAGAGACATACTCTGGAGCAAAGCAGATGTTTGGTACGAGGACTCTGACACCACAAAAATGCATGATTCCATGCTGAATGTGAAGTGAAGAAAGAAATGCCTTAGGAAATAATCTTTCACTTTTGATTCAAAAATGTTGACGATTAAAAGCTGAAACTTGCTCTCACCCAATATGAGACAGATTTTAAAATCCTGGGCTTTTATGGGGAAAAGGGAAATACACTGCCAAAGTTCATTACCTATGCTGGCAGTCACTATTAAATGCTAAGCATTAAGCAGAGTGACATACAATAGACTGAAAAATAAGGTTCAACTTCATTTATTCTGCTCTGTGGAATTTAAGTGCTAATAAACCAACAGAACTGTTCTCTTCAGATGCTGTATGCTATTACATTTGCAAGGATTCGAAACAGCCTAGAGTTCATTGTATTGCTTGAATCTCCACAGACTGTTCATGAGCTGCAGTGCAGTTCTCATTTAATTCCAATTATGTTTTTTACCTTTTGCCTCTGGCTTAGCGAAATGATCCGAAGTGAAAGCTAGTACCTTTCAAATCAGCTCAACCTGCCATTTTTCCTCAGAGTATTTCTGGACTTACAGTAGCAATTTAAGTCTTTTGGTTATGTTGACTTGCAAGCTCTGCACTAAACAGCCTCTCTACGGCAGGCACCAATTAACCACAATGAGTGGGAGACCAGAGAATGTAAGCACATGCCTTATGCTGTATCAGTAAGCAGCTAGCACAGTTTGCCTTAACCACCTCAATGTCTCAAAGCTTGCTTGCTCCTTCTGATAAATCAGTAGTAAAACAATTGCTAATTGATATGCTGGTCATTAATACCAGGGTAATGCGTGCCTCCCTTCCTGCCCCACATCCTACAAGAGTCAGGTAGTTATGGGGATGCTACAGCTAAAGGAAAACCTGAAACACCAGACAGTTAAAAGGCTGACAGTATGAGCCTTCTCTATATTCCAATCTGGAAGAAGGAGCACAAAACAACTGTAACACTGTGAACTTTGAAAGTAGTCTCAGGATTTTAGGGTCCAATTTATAACCTGCAGATGCTTGACATCTAGAACTGACAACTTATATATTGTACCTCATACAAAATCATAATACAAATAATTTTACAATAATACAAATATTAGACATATGCAACATTAACACATATTTAAAACAACTGGAATAACACCAAATAATGCAAACAATGTGTTAACATTCATAATATTCATAACATAATTATACAAATATAAATGTATTAATATACCTGCATGGGCCACAGGAGATAGCGAACATCACCACTCATACCTCCTTTTGCATACATCTCTTTAGTTCCTCCAGTGGTGAAAGAAAACAGGGCTAATTTGTTCTGGAATGAAGAAAGCAGCACCTAAGCCATTTTTAAAGAAGAGTGGCTCAACATTTCAGGAGATATTCAGAACCTGGATAGCATATATTTCTAGAGGAGTTGGTGTCCTCTTAATTCCCAAAGCTTATGTGTCACAGCAGTGCTGAGGCAAAGACTGATGACATGCAGATAGAGGACAGGGCTTGGGGCAGAGGTGGTTTAAAAAGAAAAGGAATTATATGTCTGACACCTTAGTGTGAAGCACAGCTGACCTTTGTTCTTCTCTATGCAATGCTTGGACAGCTGCAGCTGGAAAGCACTATGTTACTGAGAATATAGTTATTGCTGTCCTTCCTGAATGCAGAAACTGAATGCTACAAGCCCTCTTCAAACCTAGGCTTGTCACTTGCTGAGGAACAATCTGAGAACAATTTCTCAGGTGCTCCAAACCCGTGTTTCTTCTGCTTCTGCAACTGTCACTTTAACCGCAGCCTCGTGCTCAGCTTTATCCCCTCAGTTTTAGATTCTGTAACTGAAATAATCATTTCCTGATGCAAACGATGGAGGAGCCCACAAGGAGAGAAGCACTGCTGGATCTTGTACTCACCAACAAGGAGGGTCTGGTTGAAGCAGTGACAGTTGAGGGCAGCCTTGGGTGCAGTGACCATGAGATGGTGGAGTTCAGGGTCTTGTGTGGCAGGAACAGAATACCTAGCAGAATCACAGCCCTGGACTTCAGGAGGGCCAACTTTGGCCTTCAAGCAATTGCTAGGGGAAATCCTATGGGCCAGGATACTGGTAGGTAAAGGAGCTCAGGGTAGCTGGTTAACATTGAAAGACTACTTTTTTGAAGTACAAGAAAAGAGCACTCCAACAAGAAAGAAGTCAATGAAGGGAGCCACAAGACCTGCGTGGTTAAACAGGGAGCTGCTGGGCAAACTCAGGAGGAAGAAGAAAGCCTATAGGTCTTGGAAGGAGGGGATGGCCGCTTGGGGGGATTATAAGGCTCTGGTGAGAGAATGCAGGGATGCAACTAGAAAAGCCAAGGACTCCTTGGAATTAAACCTTGCAAGAGAGGTCAAGGGCAACAAAAAGGGCTTCCTTAAATACATTGCAGATAAAACTAGGCCTACAGGTAACGTAGGCCCCCTGCTGAATGAGGTGGGTGCCCTGGAGACAAGAGGCTACAGAGAAAACAATGAGATACTGAACACCTTCTTTGCCTCTGTCTATACTTCTGGGGGCTGTCTTGATATCAAGCCCCAGACTGCTGAGGCTACAAAGGAAGTTGAAGCAAGAGAGGAGCCTGCCTTGGTTGATGAGGACTGGGTTAGGGATAAGTTGAGCAAACTGGATGTGCACAAATCCATGGGCCCAAATGGGATGCACCTGTGTGTACTAAGGGAGATGGTGGAAGTCATTGCTAGGCCACTCTCCATTATCTTTTCTAAGTCATAGGGATCAGGAGAGGTGCCTAGGGACTGGAGGATAGCAAATGTTACCCCAATCTTCAAAAAGGGAAAGAAGGAGGACCTGTCAGCCTTACCATCCCAGGAAAGGTTTTGTCCTAGAGGCTGTCTCCAGGCACATCAAGGACAGGAGGGTTGTTAGGGACAGGAAGCATGGCTTCACCAAGGGAATGTCATGCTTGACCAACCTGATAGCCTTTTATGAGGGCATAACCAGGTTGATAGATGATGGCAGAGCAGTGGATGTGGTCTATCTTGAGTAAGGCATTTGACACAGTCTCCCACAGCAACCTCGCAGCCAAACTGAGGCAGAGGTGTCTAGATGATCGGGTGGATTGTGGACTGGCTTCAGGATAGAAGGCAGAGAGTAGTGGTCAATGGGACAGAGACTAGTTGGAGGCCTGTATCTAGTGGAGTTGGTACTAGATACAGTTGGTACTGGGACCAGTCCTGTTCAGTCTGTTCATTAATGACTTGGATGAGGGATTAGGGTGCACTGTCAGCAAGTTTGGTGATGCCACAAAGCTGAGTGGTGTCGCTGACATCCCAGCAGAATGTGCTGCCATTCAGCCAGACCTGGAGAGGCTGGAGAGCTGGGCAGAGAGAAATGTAATGAAGTATAACAAGGGTAAGTGTAGAGTCTTGCATCTGGGCAAGAACAACCCCAGGTACCTGTATAGGTTGGGGACTGACCTGTTGGAGAGCAGTGTAGGAGAAAGGGATCTATGGGTCCTGGTGGCCAGCAGGATGACCATGAGCCAGCAGTGTGCTCTTGTGGCCAAGAGGGCCAACAGCATCTTGTAGTGCATCAGGATGGGGGTGGTTAGCAGATCAAGAGAGGTTCTTCTCCCCCTCTACTCTGCCCTGGTGAGACCACATCTGGAGTATTGTGTCCAGTTGTGGGCCCCTCAGTTCAAGAGGGATGTGGAGCTGCTGGAGGGAGTCCAGCATAGGGCAACAAGGGTAATGAAGGAAGTAGAGTACTTGAGAAGCTGAGGGAGCTGGGTCTCTATCTTTATCTTGGAGAAGTGGAAACTGAGGGGTGACCTCATTAATGTCTATAAATCTGTGAAGGGTGGATGTCGGGAGGATGAAGCCAGGCTCTTCTCAATGTCATCTAGTGATAGGATGAGGGGCAGTGGTTTTAAGCTATAACATTGAAGGTTACAAATAAATATGAGAAGGAACTTCTTCACAGTGAGCATGACAAAGCACTGGAACGGGCTGCCCACGGGAATTGTGGAGTCTCCTTCACTGGAGACATTTAAAACCCGCCTGGATGTGTTCCTATGTGACTTGGTCTAGGTATTGGACTAGATGATCTTCCAATCCCTAATGTTTCTGTGATTCAATGATTCTATGAATAACATTTTTCCAGTCTGGTACTGGAACTGCTTTGAGCCTGCACGCAGCAAGCAGCTATGATCAGTGAGGATTACTCCTCCTTATCTCAGTGAGGCCACTTCTGAAATTTAAACAAATGGAAATGTTTGGAACTGTTAAGATTAATAGAAATTACAGAGATCAATATGCAGTGAACAAAAGGGTGAAACTAGTATTGTTTGTTTCTGGATGCTGTGGTCATTACCAAGTAAGATCCATCAGACAGTGTCCAGTGCCATGGAGAAATAAAAATGTATGGATTGTCGTCTAGAGATACTCATTTTGCATCATTTATAAGGTAGAGAGGAAAAGCTTTAAAAGAGGCCACTGGGAGATAGGCTCACACAGTGGCTAGTTCAGGTTTCTGAATAAGTTTTATAGTTTAATTGCAACCTTTGACATCTAATCCGAGAACAGCATCTTGTCACCTATTCTTGTATGTCACTAACTAGATCTGTGCAGTCCTACGGTGGTGGGAAGAGTGACAAATGATATATTTAGGAAATGGATCGATTTAAACTGCTTGCATGCTGTTTGCCGTCCCAGTGCGCTCTGATACATCTACCAAATGATAAAGTCAACTTTGTAGGCCAACCAAAAATCCCTAGGAGATTGCTGAAGTCTTTAAGAAGCACCACACTCTTTTACTGTACTACCCTGCAGACAGTTTTAACAAGCCAGGAAGTTACTCAGCATGTTGCCAAGCATTATGCTCCAAAAATAGAGCTTTAAACAAATATAACAGACCCCAAGGCTGCAAAGGTGGCAGGGTGGCAGTGATCAGAAGGTCCCAAGGCGCCTGTGAGGCCACACTTGGTTTGTTCCTGCTTGCTGTCAGCAGTATCCTCGAGAGCGTCATGCAAATCTTGATCTTAATAAAACAATCTCAAAAACATACCTTGAGCAAACCAGAATCATAACAGTTTGGAAATTCGTGAGCAAATCCTTGGACCAAGACTCTGTCCATCCAGCCCTTCAGGATTGCTGGCATGCTGAACCAGTACAAGGGAAACTGGGCACAAAGGAAATCACCTTTTTAGCACCGAGAGTCTGAGCCACCCTTAGGCCTGGCCTACAGGCCAAATCCATTTTTCTTAAAGTACTCAGGTCCTACACAAGCCTTCTCTGAGCTGTCTGTCAGGAGAGGCAGTAACTACGCTTGGCAGAAACAACTGATGTGTTTTTTGCTTGCAGTAGTCTCAGGCACATAGGTGAGCATCTATAGCACATCAGCAAGACGGTGAACTTGAGAGCTTCCACGCACCTTAGAGCTGGAATATGAAGATGCAGGAAGGTGCCATTTAATTTAATTTAAGACTGTACAGAACTGTGTCTCTTGTTGCTGAAATGCAAAAGGAACGTGATCTAATGGAGGACGCAGCCAAAACGCAAACAGACAGTCTTATTACCAGGATCGACATCTGGTGATCAGTCCTGATCAGAGTCTATTCACAAATGGTGTTGATCTTGCAAAAGACTTACTTTTACACCCTGTGACATCATGATCTTGAATCACTTTTCTGAGAAGGAAACTTCTGTAACAGTAGGAACCTCTGCTTCTACATTCTCCAGTTACCTCATGCAGGCTACAGCCTAAAGCCGCCACGGCTTACCTGAATGCTTTATGAACTTGCAAGAGGTATCCCTGTGCTTAAACCTCTGCACACATTGCAATTCTGTAAAAATTATGAAATTCTGTAAAAGCTTATCTGCATGTGGCTTAAAGCATGATGTGGAAACTGTACCAGGGTCAGCAGTCACAAATTGAAGTTGGATGGTGACTGGATTGAAAGCAGTCCTGAGGAGAAAGATTGTGGGTGCTGGTTCATGAAAAACTCAACATAAGCCAGAAATGTGCAACTGCTGCCCAGAAGGCTGAGTGCATCCAGGGCTGCACCAGTAGTGTGACTAGCACATCAAGAGAGGTGATTCTGCCCCTCTTCTCTGTTCTTGAGTACTCTGTCCAGCTATTGAGTCCCCAACACAAGAAGGACGTGGACCTGCTCGAGAAGGTCCAGAGATGGGTCACAACAAAGGGCTGGAGCACTTCTCTTACAAGGCTGAGGAAATTTGGGTTGTTCAGCCTGGAGAAAGGAAGACAATGGGGTGACCTTATTATGGCCTTTCAGTATCTGAAGGGGACCTACAGGAAAGCTGGAGAGGGACCTTTTGCAGGGGCTTCTAGTGTGACACATGGGGTAATGGCTTTAAACCAACAGAGGTTAGATTTAGA
Source organism: Rhinopomastus cyanomelas (assembly GCA_013400115.1). Taxonomy (NCBI): domain Eukaryota; kingdom Metazoa; phylum Chordata; class Aves; order Bucerotiformes; family Rhinopomastidae; genus Rhinopomastus; species Rhinopomastus cyanomelas. The sequence continues at coordinate 51,054 of VXBP01005623.1, forward strand.
TTTGATCTAAGGAAGAAATTGTTTACTTTGAGGGTAGTGAGGCACTGGAACAGGTTGCCCAAGGAAGATCTGTATGCTTCATCCCCGGTAGTGTTCAAGGCCAAGTTGGATGGGGCTTTGAGCAAACAGGTCTACTGGGAGGTGTCCCTGCCCATGGCAGGGGGTATTGCAACTAGATGATATCTGAGGTCCCCTCCAAACCAGTCTAAGATTCTGTGATCTGTGTTTGCTTTGCGTGAGTGACAAGACATAGGGTTAGTACTGGGCTGCCTGATTCAGAATTACAGTATTATTTTGCACTCAATACTTTCTGGTCCAAGCTGCAATTGTTTTGGCAGGCTGGTAGTGCAGAGACCTATGCAATCAGACTACTTTTGAATGTTAATTTTTCGCTGGAAGCACTACTGTGAATTTTATTCGGGTATTCTAAACTTCTAATTTCAGATGAGTTCCTATGCTCCAAAAATGTTGGTGTGGAGCCATTATTTATATGAAAAACTCACACTATGCCAGCATGGATAACGCTTACACTGGCCCTGGTATTTTCTAAAATCAGCATCTTACCAGAAACACATGGCACCCTGAAGTTGCTGCACTGGATACAGACTGTTATACTGTTGGCAGAGCTACCACCTCTTTTTACTCTGGCTAGATTAAATGCTCCTAATCAATCTCTGATCTTCTCACTATTGCTTTCCTTTTGTTCAACCCTGTATATTACAAATGAAGTTGGGCTTTTAAAATATAATTTAAAATAATTACCTGAAAAATCAGTAAATCTGCTTCCTGCACCTTTTTTTGTTCTTCAACGACATCACTGGACAAACCTCCTCTCTTGTAAGCTTCATATGCCTCCACACCGTAATTGAACTCTTCTGAGTTGTGCAAGCAACCTGTGGGAAGAAGCAGAGTAATTCCTTGCCCTGTTTCTAGCACTGTAGCCAAATAAGAGTTAAACATGTGTTGCAATCTACAGTTTTGAGTTACTGCTTTCCATCTTTCCTTACTTCCTTTTTTCTTTTGGTGGACACTCTGCATTCTCACAGTTGATTATTTGATTTTAAACACCAGAGGAATGTAGTATCTCAAACTTTCGCCTTTCTGTAGCGACACAGAAAGAGCAGTCAGAGCACCTCAACTTGGCTCATCTCTGATCCCAGTTTAAGATTATTTAAGAGAATTTTGCTACTTGCTCTATCTCTGATTTAGGGATTGCTGAAACCATCATACAGTCACAAGCACTATGTAGCTGGTTTGCACCCCCCAGTAACCGGAAAACTCAGCAGGGGCTGGGGAACCAGCAGTGGTCAACTCTGCTGACTTCACTACAGTGAGGTCAGCTGATTCAAGTATATTGGTATCAGAGAGTATAAATTCATTCACCTCTAGCAAAAGAAAAAGGCAGCAGATTCACAAACTAAACTCTAGCGAGTCACAGAGCAGCACTGGAAGGAATTTCTCTCCCATGAGAAATGGCCTTCAGAGATCAACAGTGCACAAGTGCTACAGCATTTTTCCTCTCTCAGTACTGTCACTGTGAGCCAAAGATCATATTCAGGAGTGGACTCAGAAGTGCTTATGTCTGGTCTTAAATCGACTTTCAGGTTTTCCAGTGTTTGCACTGGTCCTGTGCTATTGCTTTTTGATATTTGTTTACTTAGCTGTCAGAGATTGTTATGGCTTTGTGTTTCCTAAGCTGCAAATATTGGGGCTAAATGCTAGGAAGAGCACAGCAAAAATATCACATAAGCCTAACAAAAGCATCAGTCTTTTGCATCAGTTTTGATAATCACATTGTAAACAGCAAGGTAGTCTGGAAGTGCCAAGACAACTCAGAAGCCCAAGCACTAAACTGCCTGGAGCTAACTTCAAGAAAGCATCCACAATCTTGTTAAGAGAAGGTGGTTCTTAGAACACATTTTCAGGCAATTCTAAATACTGCAAAAACAACATTTTTCCCTCATTCACTTCAGCCTAAAGGCAGATGACTTTCACAAATCCACACTACATAGATTTTTCACTACTAAGGGATCATTTTTAGTGATCAGTTGTCTACACTGACATTTTGTAGTCAATGCTACACAAAAAAAGCTGGGTCTTGTTAGTTAAGAACAGTTGTACAAAATAATAGCAACCATTTCTCAGAGAACACTGAAAAGTATGGTTCTGGATTGTTAATGCAGTGGGACAGGCAACATAAAAGTTTGTCTTGTTGCTATTGTTGAGAAAAGGGTATTGTAGCCAGTCTCACCAACAATGTCATTCCTTGTTGCTCTTGGCTCAAACTGCATTGCATACAAGTCAGACACTGTGACACTGCAGCCCTGCTTGCTCAGTTCTTCCACTGCAACCCTCTTCAAAGATCCATTCAAGGACTTGGGCTCTTGATGTGCATAGACTATCAGAACTTTCTTCCCTACAGGCAGAAAGAAAACCAAAAGATACCTTTGAGTACAGGAGGCAGGGACAAAAGTCTGGAGCCAGCCCTTGGTTTTTCTGGAGTGTCTTCCAAGCAGCCAGTGAGTGAAAACAGACTGTCAGTGGCAGCATTTAACTCCTGCTCAACAGCAATGAGTTATTCATGAGGAACTAATCAATAAATGCTCTTCACTCAGCACTTTTGTGCTACAGTTGGTTTTTCTAGGTGGACGGTGCGTTTCCATACCTGGACATGCTACCCTCCATCAACCAGCACAATCCAGTCCCTTCTCTTGAGTCAGCATTTGCGTTTATCTGATTCCACTGTCCATTTCCTTCCCCATAAACAAACCAACAAACAAAAAACCCAACCAAACCACAGAACTCTCACCAACAACAGAAAAAAAAAGAAGCTGTCTGCTGGTTTTAGCTTCCGAGGTTGGGTCAGACAAGCTACAGTACAAGTGTGAGAGGCAGGCTGTGCCAGTTCAAATTCCCTCAAACTGTTACAGAATCATAGAATCATAGAATCATTACAGACTGGAAGGGACCTCGAAAGATCATCTAGTCCAATCCGCCTGCAACAGCAGGATCACCTAGACCAAGTCACACAGGAACC
>VXBP01005623.1:54254-358610 GCA_013400115.1 Rhinopomastus cyanomelas
GGGTTGTTCTTGCCCAGATGCAAGACTCTGCACTTACTCTTGTTATAGCTCATTAGATTTTTCTCTGTCCAGTTCTCCAGCCTGTCCAGATCTCGCTGAATGGCAGCACAGTCTGCTGGGGTGTCAGCGACACAACCCAGCCTTGTGTCATCAGCAAACTTGCTGACAGTGCATGCCAATCACAACAACTCCTGAGAGCTCAGAGCATCATCCAACTGCAGGGAGATCCCCCTCATCTTCCAGGTCAGCACTGTGCAAGTGGCAGTCATTTAAGATGCCACTATCCTACTTCAGCATTGTCACACTGACTATGATACAAAGCAACATGATTTTTTTTCCCTAAATGCAAAAGTGAGCTGCCTAGTGGATCTCAAACAGCTGTCAAAAAGGAATTAAGGTTAAAGTGAGTGGTTAAGACAGAGGTGTTGAGATGGAGCTTTTTAAACTGATGTAACAAGGTATACCTGCTCTTACTTGTTCAAAATTGTCTTGTACATAGATCATTAGATTTTAATAATTCTTAAAAAAAATACATCTTTCATCACTGAACACAGGGAAAGGTGAAAGACTTCTCTGCAGCACTAGTTTTTTATGCATAAACACTGCAGAGAGGGACGTTTCCAGGGACTACTGAAAATTACTAGCTCCGTAAAACATGCAGCTTTGGTTCCTGAATTCCAACACAAAACCTCAGGCATCTCCCAAGTTCAGTTTCTCCAGGGGACACAGAACCTGTGGAACCCGGGGCACCGTCAAGTACGTTTCAGATGTCAGAGATAACAAACAAAAACAGAGCTGAAGGCTTGAAGAAAACAATTATTTGCCAGAAGACTATTAAGATTTATGGTCAAACATTATCATAAATCTAACACATACATAAACTATTAAACCTCTGCTGTGTCATTTATTCTGGAATACCAGTGGCAGTCACCTCTTTGCTGTTCCTGCTAACTCACAGCAAATAGGTAATTCAGTGGCTGGAGATGACACAAGCTCACAAATAAGATTCATTCAGCAAGTTGGTGTGTTTCCATTTCAGTGGTGCTCAGAGTGCTTGGAGAGCCTGGAGCTTTCAAAGCTATCACTTCCTTAAGTAATTTCAGTCCTTTGAAAAGGTAGCACCTTAGTGTCCCAACTAAACATTACTGATATGCCACACACCAGCACACCCAGGTCTGAAGCAGCAGTATTTTTATTAGCATTTGCTCTTACCTGCCATTTTCCAGAAGCACTTGGCAGCAGCTTCTGTCCAGACAATCTGCTACAACCTGTGAACTCAAATGACAAATTTGCTTAAGTGAGTAACATCAGGAAGATGTACAAAGAGCATGTCTGTACCGTTCTGTGTGGATGTCAAAAGGCTGCAAGGGGAAAGCTTCATGCAAGTGCCTGTGTGCGTGCAGACACACGGCTGTGCTCGCCCTCTGCTCTGCCCTGGAGAGGCCACGTTTGGAACCCTGCACCCAGTTCTGGGCTCCCCAGTTCAAAAAGGATGAAGAATTACTTAAGAGGATCACAGGGCTAAAAAGATGATTAGGACAGCCTGAAGTACTTGAGTCTTTTTAGCCTGGAGAAATCTGAGGAGAATCTTATTAAATAAATGAATAGTGAGTGTCTGGAGGATGAGGCCAGGTTCTTCTCAGCAGTGGGACAAGGGTCAACAGGCACAAACCAAACACAGGAAGTTCCACCTGGACATGAAGATAAACCTCTTCACTATGGGAACAGCAGAGCCCTGGCCCAGGCTGCCCAGAGTCACTGTGGAATCTCCTCCTCTGGAGACACTCTGAGCCCCCCTGACTGTTTTCCTGTGGGATCTGTTCTAGGGGACCCCGCTCTGTCAGAGCTGCACAGATGGATCTCCAGCGGCCCCTTCCGCCCCCACCACTCTCACTCTGACCGGCCCAAGGTCGCAGCAGGGCTGCCGCTCGTTGACCGTGACGGCTGAGGAAGCCGGAGCCGGACAGGGCCGAGCCGAGGCAGCCCCAAGCGACCCCTGCGCACCTGCGGCTGCAGCTTCTACACGGGAGACCCTGCCCCACTCCCCCAAGGAGGAGTCGGGCACCGCTGCTGCTTTTCGTGCTTTGTCATCCGCTCCTGGCCCCGCCAGCTGCCCCGCTCCCTGACCGCGCTCAAGCCGTGCCAGCTCCCCAGCCCTGACGGGACGCGGATCCGCTGGACTCCGCCCGACCTACTCGTTACCTGCTGCCGGCGGCGCGGCCTCCAGCAGCCCCGCTGCCGGCCCGGCCCAGCGCGGTCCTGCCCCCAGCGCTGCGCCAGGGCGGGGCCGACGCGGCCGCGGCGGTGCTCGGGGCCTCGCACAGGGCGGTGGGTTTTACCCGTGTGACTTGTCCGGGCTTGCTGCGCCTTTATCGCCTGTGCCGCGGCCTTTGTCCCGGTGGGAAGCGGAGCAGTTCTTGGAGGCACTGCTGAGGCCGAAGTTATGGGTTTCAGATGAAGAACGAGAGGTTGGAAAGGACTTGCAAAGGTCGTCTAGTCCAATCCTGCTACAACAAACAGGGCCATCTCTAACCAGAACAGATTATCCAGAGCCCCATCCAGCCTGAGCTTGAATGGCTCCTGGATGGGGCCCTTCACCACCTCTGTAGGCAGCCTGTTCCAGGGATCCACCGCCCTTGGATTCAAGAACTTTTTCCTCTTGTCCGGCTTCAATCTGTTCTTTTGCGGCTTCAAACCATGATGCATGTTCCCATGTGTCAAGGATTAAGAACCAAGATGAAGTTAACCGATTAATTCTGTTAATGGGCTGAAACAAAAACAATACAGGGAAGGCTGGGAAACCACTTAGAAATTGCAGACAAAACAACTTTATTTGGGGGAAAAAATGTAAGACATTTAATTCATCCTGCACACAGACCGAAGAATTCACATCACATAAGAAACCCTGCACAAAGACTTAGACACAGATTGATACAGGGATTAATCACAGAATGTTCTAGGCTGGAAGGGACGTCTAGAGGTCATCTAGTTCAACCTCCCTACACAGGGACAGCTCTACCTAGGTCAGGCCTCTCAGAGCTTCATCAAGCCTGACTTTAAATGACTCCAGGGATGGGGCCCCCACTACCTCCCTGGGCAGCCCATTCCAGTGACCAACCACCCTCACATTGCTCTCTCTACCTATGGTTAGGCATCAACTGCATGGTAGTTCTGAAGGTAACAGGGGCTCATTTTTGCCAGTCATTTATGTGATTTTAAGTCTCTCTCTCTTGTTTTAGACTCTGGCCTAGAAAGAAAATCAGTTGCCTTGTCACAGTTCTCTCTGATGACTCAGTCATTCCTCTAGAAGGAAGTACAATCAGTGAGCAAAAAATACAGTGGACTCTATACGATTCAATGTGAATCAAGCAGAAGCCATTTATTAGTTCTCAAGCTTTCCCTTATATACAATCTCTCTTTCCCTACATGTGGTCTGTAAGTTACAATAAGTAGTGCTATCTTGCTCATGAGACAATCACGCCTTTTAGCTGGCTTTCCAATTGGTTCTTCCTCAGGTCCAGTTGGCAGGCAGGCAGAGTTTCCCCTCTTCTGCGCCCAGGTGCCACATCCTTGTCTCTTGTGGCTTTCTCGGTTATCTTGCCTCCATGGCACCTGGTTCTTCTCCACCAGCTAGCAGCATGCCTTAGCTATGATGTCTTAGGCCTGAAGTAGTGTCTGCTACCACACAGTCAGCATTGACTAAAGGAAAAGAGAAAGTTCTCATAAGAAAAAGTTCAGAGGCACTTAGCTTGGAATTCCAAGCTGCTTATTGCCAGTTGCCTTAGTTAACTTCTCAATCACTTGAGCTAAGACCCACCAAATTCAAACTACAACAGGAAGCTGTGAAGAGCAATGGGATTAAAAGTCCCTCACTTTTCTCCAAACTAGGCAAGCCCAAGGTCCTTAGGGGCTCCTCATGGGACATACATTGCAGCCCAGTCACCAGTTTTGTTGCCATCCTCCTCTGAATGCATTCAAGAACCTTCACATCTTTCTTAAATTGTGAGGCCCTGAACAGTTAACCTTTCTCCTCTCACTCTACCCCAAACCCATGTTACTGCTCTCTACTTATACCAGCATGCAGGTGGGATTCTTCTCTCTGAATTTTAGCTATGTACATTCTAGAGCATCAGTCTAAACTCTCTCTAGAGCTGAGAGTCAATCGCAGATGCAGTTACACAGATAACACACAGGTTACACAGATCATTCGGGATTGGAAGGGACCTCAGGAGGTCATTGAGCCCAACTCCTTTGCTCAAGAGGGACCATGGAATCCAGGGCAGGTCACATATGAACGCATCCAGATGAGTCTTGGAAGTCTCCAGAGGAGGAGAGTCCACATCCTCCCTGGCTTCTTTTCTTCAGTACTTGTGCAAGAAGACTCACCATTTGGCTTACAGCAGGCAACTAGGTGGCTATGGACAAATGAATGCTTCCTCCCCTGTCAGAATCCTTGGGCTCTCATAGCCTTTTGAGCCATAGTTATTGTCAGTAGTATGTAAAAGACTCACCTTGTCCAAGCATGTAAAACCCAACTAAATAACATCTAAGGTTAAGGGTATAAGGGATATTTCCATCTTTCATTACTGTGCTGAAGGTAATTGCTACCTGGCACAGGGCGCTGCGAGAACAGCACGGTGAAATAGGCACGGCGGAAGAGTTTAGGATGGATGAGTCAGAGCTATAAACTAGAAAGCCCTCTGCTGGGAAGTATTTAGGGTGAGCCTAGTGCTTATTGCTGAGTCAGTGCCAACAAATTTATACAGCAAAATACAGTAGAAGCAGGAGGAAGACTAACAGTGTGGCTGCAGAGAGGAGAAACTAGGCAGAGCCATGAACAGGTTGGCACTAAAGGATTACACTTCAAAACAAAATTAGTTTTCCAGGTCAAAACTCTGTTGTACTGGCACAGTGACACAGTGATGTCTGCACTGCTACTTGATGCATCACGCTGCTTTGTGCACAGAGATCCTTGTTCCCCAGACATCTCTGGGTGATACTTCGTACACTGGCTTTCCGTAAGAACATATACTTGTCTGTTAATTGGTGGTAAAAAACAAAAGTAAAAAGAGTCAGGAGTATCTGGATGCATAAAAATCATAGAATCATAGAATCATTAGGGATTGGAAGGCACCTTGAATGATCATCTGGTCCAATCCCCCTGACACAGCAGGATCACCTAGACCAAGTTGCACAGGAACACATCCAGGTGGGTCTTAAACATCTCCAGAGAAGGAGACTCCACAACCCCCCTGGGCAGCCTGTTCCAGTGCTCTGTCACCCTCACTGGGAAGAAGTTCCTTTTGATATTTATGTAGAACCTTCTATGTTCCAGCTTACAACCATTGCCCCTCGTCCTATCACTAGATGACATTGAGAAGAGCCTGGCTCCATCCTCCTGACACCAACCCTTCATCACATATTTATAGACATTAATGAGGTCACCCCTCAGTCTCCTCCAAGCTAAAAAGACCCAGCTCCCTCAGCCTCTCCTCATGAGGTAGGTGCTCCACTTCCTTCATCATCTTCATTGCTCTATGCGGGACTCTCTTCAGCAGCTCCACATCCCTCTTGAACTGAGAATAACAATGTGCTTTTATTTACATTGTCTTCTAATATCTCCCAAGGATTCAAATAAAATGTTTGGGATTTTTTTGATTCTAGACAAAAGATAAGATCCCACATTTCAAATACATCTAAGAGAGAGAAAATGCCTAGCACATTTTGCTGCCTCCCAGTGATGTCTATTTACGGGTTAATTTTAAAATCTGCATGCTAAGAATACATTATCATAATCCTCAAATTCAAGAACTAAACTAATTCAAAATAATCAGGGCTGTTGCTTCAAGCCTTGCTTCAAGCCAGTGATAAATTGAGTCATCAACACAATCAAAAGCATTACAGAAGCCAATGTAGAATACAAACACGTCAGCACTTCGGCTGATTACTCACTTCAGTGACTGGACTGGATTAGCATTTCGTTTTCAATTTCCCCACAGTTTCATTAATTGATACAGCACACGGTTTTGTGATCTGCATGATCTGCCCTTATTGAAGCCATGTTGGCTCTCACAAATCACCTCCTTGTTTTTCGTGTGTCTCAGCATAGTTACCAGGAGGATCTGCTCCAGGGTCTTGCCAGGCACAGAGGTGAGAGGCCTGTAGTTCCCCAGGTCATCTTTCTTTTTCCTTTGTGAAACTAGGCGGTTATGTTGGTGGGAGCTTCACCAGAGTGCCATGACTTCTCCAACAGGATGGATAATGGCCTAGCAACTTCATCCACCAGTTCCCTCAGGACTCAAGGATGTACCTCATCAGGTCCATGGACTTGTGAACCTTCAGGTTCTTTATAAGATCATAAACCTGGTCTGCCCCTATCCTTGGTGGTTCTTCCTTCTCCCAGTCTCAGCCTTTGACTTCTCTGGCTGGGCTGGTGTGGTTTGAGAGCTTTCTGGTGAAGGCTAATGTAAAAAAGTCATTGAGTGTCTCAGCCTTCTCCATATCCCAGCTAACCAGGTCACCTAGCTTTCTTTTTTTTTAATCTCTGATATACAGAAGCTTTTCTTTTTGCCCTTGATGTCCTTGTCCAGATTTAACTCTATATGGGTATTGCCTTCCCTAACCCAGTCCGTGGCTGCACAGTGTCTCTGTCTTCCTCCCAGACCACCTGTCCTCCCTTCCACCCTCTCTAGGCTTTCTTCTGATGTCTGAGTTTGTCCAGGAGTTCCCTGCTCATACACACCAGCCTCCTGGCAGTTTTGCCTGATATTATTTTTGTAGGGATCCAGTGTCCTTGAGCTTGGAGAAAGTGATCTGTGAATATTAATAATTTTTCTTGGGCTCCCAGTCCCCCAGGATTCTATCCCATTGCACTCTAGTGAGGAGGTCTCTGGAAAGGCTGAAGTCCATTCCCCTGATGTCCAGGGTAGCAAACATGTTGGGTGGTGCTCTTCTTGCTGCCCTGTGGACATTGAACTCCATGACCTCGTGATCACTGCAGCCAAGGCTGCCCTTCAGTTTCACATTCCCCAGCAGCTCTGCATCATTGGTAAGGACAAGGTCCAGCACAGCACCGCTCCTTGTTAGCTCCTCTGCCACTTGGAGGAGGAAGCTACCATCAGGGCACTCATTCCAGGAATCTCCTGGATTGCTTACGCCCTGCTGTATTGTTCCTCCAACAGATGTCAGAGTGGTTGAATTCCCCCATGAGGACCAGGGCGTGTGAACATGAAGCCAGTCCTATCTGTCTATAAAGGGCCTTATCCACTGGGTGTTCCTGGTTAGATGGCCTCTAGCAAACCCCTGCTGTAAGGTCAACTGCCCTCTCTTTTACCCTGACCCATAAGCTCTCAGACCTTTCCTCATCCACCTCAAGATGCAGTTCCATGTACTCCAGCTGGTCATTGACAGATACATCCCCTCCTCTTCTGCCATGCCTGTCCTTCCTAAAGAGCTGATACCCCTTCATTCCATCACTCCAGTCACAGGAGCCATCCCACCATGTCCCTGTGATGCCAGTGAGGTCACAGCCCTGCAGGCACATGGACGTCTTCTTGTTTTTTGCTCCTTCTGGGTGTGTTGGCACAGAGACGTCTGAGTTGTGCTCCCAATGAAGTGTCCAGAATTCTCTTCTGATATTTCTTCTTCATTTCCCTGTCTGTTCCTGTAACTTCAGAAGCCCTTTGCTCATCTCCATAAGTCTCATCTACAGAGGTCCCACATCTCCTCCATTTATTCCCTAAGTTGCACAAACCAGTGCTGATCCAATTTGGCTGGGCCTCCCACCTCTCCCCTGACAATGGCACAGGTCTGGCTCCATGAGTCCAGCTCTGCCCCCTTCCCCCTTCAAGCCTTGTTTAATGGTTTTTAACTACAAGAGGATGGCTTTGCGCTAGATACTAGACCTTCAAGTCTGACCAAGTACTCCATGTGCAAAGCACATCAGGTCTAGGATTTGCCTTTGCATCTGAATAATGAGAATCTTTGCCAAGCCTGACGTTTTCTTCACCCCATTATGACAGCAAAAAGCATCAGGGTGTCTGCACTCCTCTTCAACTTCTTGTGGAATTGTTCCTGTCAATATAGGGTGGGATGAATATTCTCAGGTACCTAAAGAGGTAATAAGCAGGCAGTTTGATTGGTTGGTTTTTTTTAATGGGAGAGGGCAGAAGAGGGAGAAAGTAAATTTTCTATGCAAATAGTTCTCCCCTCAGGTGAAACAAAAACTTGGGAGACCTGTTTCTGCAGTAGTGATGCTTCAACTTTACTTTCTATCCCAGATATAAGATTTACATTTTTGTATTATGGCCATACATCAAATTGACGCTCTGTTTTTATATTCAAGTTGATGCTTCTTTAGACTTCAAGAGTGAGGCTGGGGAACATCCCAGCTGCTGGCTGAAGTCTGTCATGATGGGGGATAAACATTATTCTGTAAGGGTGATAAACTCTAGATAGGCATCAGCAGGTACTGCTGCTCCTGGTGAGCCTAGTGACGTGATGCCGTCTTTCAGGAGCGTTACATATTCTTTCCAAATGGATTTTTGCAGATCCCTCTTACATGACAGAATACTTGTCTGAGGAATCTGTTTACAAGTCCCTCAGTGCAGCTGCAATGCCAGGAAGATGAGAGGGAGAACCTGCTTACTGTGCCAGGAGCTCACCCTGGCAAGGTGTGTTATGGGATGTACCCACCACAGGAACTTGGGGATTACTTCCCAGGTACTGCTGAGCCTTTTGCTGACTTGGGATGAAGCTGGAATGTAGGATCAAGTCCTGTACATCATCCTGTGATCAAAATGCTATCCATCAAGGTAAATAAATTATTGAACTTGTTTTAACACACAGTCTCCAGGCAGGCTCTGGATTCACAACCTGGCATTGGAAGTAGCGAGCAGGTCAGTGCTGATTCTAACAACCCAACGAATCCAACAGCTTAGCTGCTGTTCCAAAGAACAGTTATGCAGAAGAATAATTCTTGGGAGGGTCTTCTGAGTTTCTGCCACGAAAAGAATCTTTAGGGCTTCAAGAGGGGAAAAGCAACGTTTCCTTTTCTCAAGTGTCCTAATCCTAAGTAGTTCAGCCAGCGGTGAGCGAAGGGAATGGCAGGACTGGCCGAAGCCCAGAGGAGGGAGCTGGAGAGCCGGGAACGGCACCGAAATGCCCGAACACCGAGACTCGGTGGTCAGGAGCTCCTCCCGGTCCCAGTGTGTACCTCCTGCACCGAGGTACCTGTAAAACAAATAGGGAATTATTGAAAACCTTTCTTGTGTTTACCAGACACTTCTGTATGTGGATGCTCATCTTGCAAGTGTATTTCATAACTCATTTTCATCGTTTCCACGCAGTTCTGCTAGGCAGCTGTTTTGTCACCTCCATTATCTCTTCTTGGTCTATTTTATATATCAAATAAAGAATCAAGATATCTCAAGTGTCACCTGTACACTTAACAGTTTACTCATAGCATAGATACGGTTGCTGCAGTGTCTGATACAAGCAAAGGATAATGGTTTTTATTTGATGGCCAGGCAGATGGATGTGTACAGACCTGGGAGTGCTTGGCAAAAGATACAGTCACCTCCTGTGTGCAGCTGCTTTGTTGCACTTGCAGTGCACCTGGACTAAACTTTCTGACTTCGGATTTATCCAGGAATGTTTTAGGTCATTACTGTGTGGGGTGAAATGCAGGGATGCTCCTTGGTACAAGAGGTGCGATCCAGACTTCTCACTGCACTGCCAGGGTCAACCGCCTGGCTGCAGCCCAGCTGCATGACAGCTGGGGGTTCCTCTGCTCTGTTCTGCGGGCAGTCTCTTCAGCGAGGAGGCACCCTGCCTTCCCCCATCCCGCTCATGTGCAGTACCATGGGCCTTGGTGACTGAGGTGTGAAACCTGTGATAAAATCCTCTCCAAGGAGGTAGAAGTTACGTTCCTGCCTTAATCTTTGGGCTATAACTCTGAAGTCTGGAAAATTAAAACCTCAGTAGGTGCACACTCAGGAAAAGATACCTGCTGATATGAGGATGTGCCAAAAGAAAAAGTAGATGATACAAGACATATTCCTGATATTTCTTGCTCTTGCACTGCTGCAGTCTAGCTGTGACCCCCAAGTCTGACACCTCAGGGGTGTCTAGGCTGGGTGTCCATGTTGGCTCTTTGTTATCTGTAGGATGCAAAGAGACCATCCTGGGAGGCAGCTGGAATTTGGTTGGTGAACTCCTGAAAAACAGCTGCTTGTATCCCAGCCTCCAAGCCCCCATGAATCATCCTGGGCTGGGCTGCACAGTGTTTTGGTGCAAACTTTTAGAGTACTAAATGGATCACGTAAGCCTTTGCAGGGCTGGAATGTTACCATGTCTAATAGCTACTCCCTCTTCTCAAGGTTGCTCTCATCAGAGGTATGAGAGAGTAGTCTTAACAGAAACATAACAGCTGCCCATACACTCTCTTGCCCATGCACAGGAGCAGGAACCCATTCCCACCAATGGAGGTCTTGCTGCAGGACATGTGCAGAGCCCTGCTGGGTAAACTGCCCCACAGGATGCAACGTGACACTCTTAATGTCCAAGCAGTATGAGATTTTGGCAAATGGCAGAGTCAAGGAACCTTATGGTGATGTAAAATTACATATTCATACAAGTTGTGAATTCAGAGGTTTGCTTCTTTGAGGGTTGGGGTATGAAATGATCAACTTTGTCCTGTAACGTGAACAGAAATCACCTCAGTGGTCCCTATTACTTTGGATTTCTTGGCCTGCATGCCAGAGTTGGCAGAAGAAGGGATGTATCACAGAGATGTGTCTCACACACTAAGTGGCATTAATCAGAAAGCCATATGCACCCTTTTTTTCCACACTGCTGTGGGGTATCCCCCTTTGTACCTGGACCTCCTACGCAAAAGGCACAAGCACAGACTTACTTCCCTGCAGCAGTGCAACCAGTCACACAGGTCCACCGTTGCTGCAAGAGTACTGTCACAGTTTAGATTTCCTTCCCTCCTGTACATCTGTACTGCCCGACCCCATCCCCTCCCCCTTTTTTCTTTGCTGCTTGCAGAACTGCAAACCCCAAGAGCAATGAGCAGAGCTGAAAAATCCCCCAAACTCAGTTACCCGTGCAGCTACTCAGCATAGCTCTCACATGTGCTTTGCTTCCCATGCTGGTTTTTTACACCATTCTGTGGCCTATTGTCATTTAGCATCCTGTGCCACATCACCTAACAAGCCCAAAAATTAGTTCTGGGATTAACTGCTGTGGTTCAGGGGCTCAGGCTGAAGAGCAGTGCAGCGACTGCTATAAATCAGCCAAAGCTGACACCAAAACCCCAAGTGGAAAATTGATAAAGAGGTGAGAGTTCTTTTCTCATTTCTCCCCCTGAAAACTCAGACACTCAACCTAAAGGAATCACCACGTGTATTTTGGATAAAGGGTTCTTTTCTCTCTTCTCCCCCTGAAAACTCAGGCACTGAGCCTAATGGAATTGCCATACGTATTTTGGATAAAGACAGACACATCATGGTTTTCTCTTTCTTTCCCTTGTAATTGCTCTGTCTTGTAGCAGAATCCCTCACTGATGTGGTTTTACTTTGTGGCACGACGGCGCAGTGAGATACGTTTCATTTTTTCCCTCTCTCTCTAACTACTGCTGTGAGAGCAGAACTTTACCTGGAAAAATGATCATGAATGTTTGTGATAGTGATAACGATTATGGGTAATAATGTTGGTCAGAGTACTCGGGGAGATAGGTGCAGGACTGGGAACCAAGAACACGTTGTTTCTGCCGCTGACAGTCTCTTTGGCTGGGGGGGAGGTTGTGCAGACTCCTGCTTTGAGCATTCGCTCACTTAATAGAAGCAATTTCATCTCGAGTTTTGGATGCCTATCTTGAAAAATATGGGGTGAATCATTGCCAAAGGGCTCTGCAGCTCCTGTGCCAGTAGATTCCTTAGAGACACACTGGCAGTGGGCAGTTGTTTGAAGTGAACTCAGGTTCAGCATCCAGAGACAAAAAGTCACTTTAGTAAAAAGAGCTTTAAAGCAATAGTGTTATGAAAATGCTGCTTGTGGAGATCAGTTACAAGCTGGTACTTCTCAAGGGTCTGATTTGGGTTTGGTGCTGTTTGGGATATGAACAGTGGCAGAGTTTCCTGATGACACCAAGCTGTGTGGGGTGGTTGACCCGTTGGAGAGAAGGGAGGCCATCCAGAGGGACCTGGACAAGCTGAGAACTGAGACTCTGCAAACTGCATGAGGTTCAACAAATCAAAGCACAGAGTCCTACCTCTGGGTTGGGTTAACCCCAAGCCCATGCTGGGAGGTAAATGGACAAGGTTTGGTTGCTTCCAGCTCAAGGATAACTTTGCTCTGACCAAGCAATTTTGTGTTGCTTCACAGGAGAGCTGTAACTTACGACGGTAACTTGGAGCTATCTTAGGAGGCCTTGCTGCCACAAAATACGGTGTTCTCTTGACCTGAGTTAGTTTTTAACTATAAGAAAGGATATAAAAATCCAAACATGAATGGAAAGAATAAGAGAAGTAGGAACAGGAACATGCACTACATGCATGCTTCTGGTCTCTTCAAGTGTGTCATAAAACTGAGCTTAAGGGGGAAAAAAAGGCTAGTAGAAACCTCTGCAGATAACTAGTCTTCTGCTTTATTAGTAACGTGACAGGAGTCAAGCCTGGGACTAACAGAAACTGATTTCTTTCTTTTCTGTTCATCTACCAAAACCTTTGACTGAGATGTGTTGGTGCCGCTCTTCTTCAAACAGCTGCATTTTATGGCAGGACTGTTCCCTTCATCCACAGCAGTATAGGTAGCCCTGCACAATAGTGAGAACCTCATGATATGGTCCTGATCACAAGTGTTCTGAGTGTTACTCCAACAAAAATCATTGGACAAACATTGAAATGCTTGTATAACCTCCTTGGCCTCAGGGGTTACATAGCAGAGACAACTAGTCAAACCATGGCAACAAGTGCCAAAGTGCAGCACTGTGTTTCTGCTAGAAACACGCTAGGCTTTTGCTGGCCCTCATGGGGCGTGACTTAGGGTAAAGCTGTGTGAATAATACACTGCCTGCACCATTCACAATTCTAATTGTTTCATCCTGTGTGAGGTAATGACTCATTTCTTTGTGTGCATGCACATGGCAGGTCACACTTCTCTTCTGGTAGGCTGATGCTTGACTTGCTGATGCCCGCGTCCTTTCTTCAGGGCACTGCTTTTGAAAAATATTGTTCTTTTAAGAAAAAATCCACTTTTGTTTTGATTACCATATCCAACCTTCTTGTTTGACTTATCACCCTGGAGCACTATAAAACCTGAAGTCATTCTTCTGCTATGTTGAAAGGTCTCTGAGAAGGACAGCATCTTAATAGTTCTTGGTGCTTTCCCTAGCATTGATTACTTGCTCTCTCGCTTCAAGAGTACTTTGGAAAACTGCCCACTTTTAGGTCATGAAAATGCCATTAATATTGTTTGCAACAGATGTGGGAATGCGTGATGGTCTGTGTCTCCAAGATCTGTCTACGCAAGCACCTTGCTGACAACCTCAGCTCTCAAGGTAGGGAATCTGTGCGATGAGAAGGAAATGGCAGTGGTCTAGTCAAACACACCTCACTTTTTCCTTTCCCACAGCAGAACTCACAGACCAGGGCTGGGTAGAATAGTTCAGGCTGAAGGTGTATTACACAGTGCACCCAAGTGCTCTGCACTATGGCCAGAGCTATGTTACAGAAAGGGGAAGACTGCTCAAAGCCAGCAGCAGTTAGCAGAAATTGTGACCATTGTGGTGGTGCTGCCATGTGTGAGAGGTTTCCTCTGACTTCCCCCAGTCAGACATATGCAGAGCAAGGGCTGAGCTGCAGCATGTGTGAGTTTGGGCTTTAGGCTTTAAAGATGAGCTCTGTTTGTCCCCAGACCCCAAGGTTGTACAATATCACATCACGCAGAGTGTGGGTGTGCAGAGAGAAATGACTATATGTAAGTGATTTCATGCAACTGCGAAGACAAAAGAAAGAGCAGAGCCTTTATTTCCCTGTGTACATGACATTCCAAACAGAGCAGCCTTTGCTGCATTCACAGAGAGAACAGGACTCACAGGAAAAGAGCTGCAGGCATGAAAACCAAGGAAAAAAATCTTCAGTAAGACCCAGAATCAAAACCAAATAGCTTGAATGAAACTAAGACTACGAGTTCCTAGATGTAAATCTTCACTACTGGTAAATAATTAAATCATTGTTTTGTCAAGAGAAGGGCTCACCCTGACTCGGGAAGGAGTCATTACTTCTGAAATCAGTGAGGGACAAGGTTTAAACACTCAGCTGTGTTATCTGACGTGAGTGATGTCAGCTCTTACCTGACACATTAATAGCCTGTGTTTGTTAAGCCAAGATATGTTTCTGCCATAGACATAAAAATCTTCCCTTCTGCTGGCAGTTTATTCAGTGTCAGAAGCCCTCATACAGTTTAAGAGATTTAAAATTAGCATTATTTAATTATGGACACTGTTTTACAGCCTTTTCAATGCAGACAGTGTAAGCAGAGCTGAAATCACAGACACTTCCCTTACAAAAGAGAAGCCAAAAGATTCTATCCCAGCTTTTAATGAAGTTCTGTTTCATTGTAGGTATTCCAGAATTCTTCCTTGGAGGTGCAGTGATTTTCAGTAAAAGTCTTACATCTGTATCTCATTTTTCTAGTTTGAAAGATGAAGGGATGAGCTGATCTTGTTGGGATTTGAGCCTCCACTGCTAAGTCTAATGTGAACCTAGTGACAGAACTTCTGCTGATGGACCTTACCAGTAGCTCACTATGTTGGATTTGATCCATGGAATATACTAGTTTAACACTCCTAGTAAATAACACTAAAACCCCTTGTAGCAGTCTGCATTATAACGCAAACAAAACCAAGACATTTTGCAACCTCTGTCAGTCACTGCTTTTATGGAGGAGCTGCCACAGCAGGTCTGTTCTGTAATGTCTTAGAATCATAGAATCNGTGGAGGAGCTGCCACAGAAACGTTAAACTCAGGTCTGTTCTGTAATGTCTTAGAATCATAGAATCATAGAATCATAAGGGATTGAAAGGGACCTCGAAAGATCATCTAGTCCAATCCCCCTGCCACAGCAGGATCACCAACACCAAGTCACACAGGAACACATCCAGGTGGGTTTTAAACATCTCCAGTGTCTTGTCCATGTAAATACCAGGAAACAAAAAGCCTGCAAGTCACAGGTACCAAACTTAATACTGTTGTACTGTTGGGTACTTAAAGTACCCAACTTAATACAGATCCCATTCCAACTTAATACTGAGCCACATTAATTTGAAAATCCTGTGTAGTGGATGTGTTGCACCAGGCTGCAGACTGCTAATGAGGCTGCTCCCTTTACAGTGCTGGCCTGCCAAAGCCCTCCCAGGAAGAGCTTGTGAAAAGGGAGAAGTTGTTTACAAGCCCTGTGCTGCCCTCCTTTCTGTTTTGGGCTGCTGTCAGAATTCTAAGTCCTGTTGGGTACTTTGAGGTGTGTTTGACTTTCTTTATGTTTACCTTGCTGAGGGTTGTGCTGAAGGACTTGCTTAGACTGCGACAAAAGCAGAGGCTACATGAAGAGACATGAAAGAAACAGGTCCTGAGGAGCCTGGCAGGAATGTGAGGGCTGTTCCAAATGCAATAGTATCACAGTACCTTAGCATGTGTATTGCACAAGCTTTTGAAAAGGAAGTTATGAGAGAAAGCAAAGGCACCACATACATAGTGAAACTACACTATGAGTAACAAAAGTACCACCTAGCCTGTGGGCCTTCTTTCTCTCAAGACCTGTTTGAGCCTTCATTTCCTTGTATCTGTGTTGTGCAACTGGACACTATTTCATTTCCATGCCTGTTTAGAATGCTCTTCCCTTGTTGGTGGCTCAGAACATGTCACATACATGTAGTGTCACCTTATTCACTGCAGTGACTCACCAAGGCAGCACGGTAGGACTCACTCAAATGATGTCAAGGCTGGGTAGAGGTAGATAAAGATGGAAGAACTGGAAGATGAGATATGGTGAAGCCTAGGAGAGACGTTGATGCTTGGAGCAACAGAAAAATGGTAAAAGCAACTGCTGTTCTTTCCTTAACAACTGATAAGTGCATGCAGCCCTTCATCAGCAGCCAGCCTTGCTTTCGAGGGCTTTAATAGCCCCAACTTTCAGCCACTTGGATATCCTTCCGATGTCTTCTAGACCTCATGGCTGCTGTCTTTTCCATTAACTCTTCAGAAGCTGAGTGAAGCTGTGCAGTTCGCTTTTTGCTCTTCTTAGGTTCCCTATGGGCCAGCATGGTCCCAGCAATGGGATTCTCTGTCAGCTCTTCTAGCAGACAGCCAATTGACCAGCCTTGGATTGTGATTTTTGTGGTTAACTTCTATTTATTTCAGAAATATGAACTGTGATGTTGTGCTGTCTGCACCAAATTTACCACTTTGTTCTTGTTCTATTGGCTTAGAAGGGCTTTACATGAAGATGAAGGTATCTCCTGCTAAAGGAGCCTGTCTTGTCTCAAGACTGGGTGCCTTGAAATGTGAGTGGTTCCAGGATAGACTGACCAAGTTCTGAGAAGAGAAGGAAAAGCCAAAAAGCTCATCTGTTAATACATAATTTTGTGCTTTGGTGGGATTAGGGAAGTGTGTGGGGAGATGAAGCCTAAATGGAATGAAGCCTAAAATAAAATTCCAGTCACTGGTTTTGAAACAAGCTTTTGACAAACTCCTACCACATCTGTTTATTAAGGACCAGCCGTATCCTCTTATCAATTTGCTAATTGCCTTGTTAAAAAGTGTTTAATTTTTTATTTCCTTCAGTATGATTTCTTTCTTTTTTTCAGTATGATTTCTCAATTTCTTTCTCTTTCATCAGTTCAGCTGACTTGTGACTCTGCTAGGCCAAGTCTGCTGTGGATGTTTTTCATTAAGTTGTAAGGTATCACTGATACTTTACAGCTTGTAACACTTGGCTTCTGCCAATCAACTCTGTGGTGACCATAAGAAAGTGAGTCTTGACCCCACAGATATATCACAAATTTCACAGCACTGTGATGACGAGCTGCCATTTGTGGTTTGAGGTTTTACGCATAGGTCCGGTGTGCTAAAAAATCTCTTAACTGAATTTTATGTAATTCATTCAACTTAATGTCAAGGGTCTGACTCGTAGGGACTACTCTAGTCCTTTTCAGATCTGGCTGAGCAGGTGCTGTGACAGACAAGGTAAGGATTTCCTCACTACGTGGTGGTGGAGCAAAGCCAGGCTCTCGCAGGCACCTTTCACTTAGAAGCACACGAAGACTTCCCCCCGGCAAATAGGAAAACCGCTATAAGGTGTCATTATCCCCACCATTTCCCGCACGTGATGAGGGCACTGAGTATATGAGTGGGAAATTTAGGCTTGAGGTGAGGAGAAAATTCTTCACTGAGAGAGTCATTGGCCACTGGAATGGCCTTCCCAGGGAGGTGGTGGAGTCGCCAACTCTGGAGCTGTTCAAGGCAGGATTGGACGTGGCACTTGGTGCCATGGTCTAGCCTTGAGCTCTGTGGTGACAGGTTGGACTTGATGATCTATGAGGTCTCTTCCAACCTTGATAATACTGTGATACTGTGATGCTGCAGAAAGCACCTTTTCCCATCCTGGTCCTTCAGTGGTGTTCCAGGCAGAGCTTATGTGGATCCAGGACCCCACTGAAGCAGTCTGTAGGACTGAAGCTAGTCCATCTCCAGTCACACAAACTTGGTTTCATTTCTTGTGATCTTTTTCTTTCAGCCACTAGGCATTTATGTGTATCCACATGGACTTGCATGAAGAACATGTGCTCATAGAAATAATATAGGAAATAGCACAGAATCCTATTCATTTTCCCAAAGTAGAATTTCTTGCTAATGATTTAGACATCAAGTTTGGCAAACATACAGGAAGATGACAGAGTATAGTTACTTTGCTGGGTATCAGTACCCCATCTGATAGATAAGAAAGTTATGAGTGAAATTGAAATGCAATTTCAGTTTTATGTCAAGTTGGTTTTCATTAGAATTTGATGCACTTAGAATCTGCACTACTGGGAATCCATAACTAATGGTCTGAATTTGTCCACCACACTGACCTTTACAGGCAACATTTGTCTAAACTGACAGAAGATCACTTCCTAGGGTGATAGCAAAGTGTTTTCAGCTCATTGTCCCAAGAGGAATCACAGAATCATTAAGGCTGGAAAAGACCTCTGAGATCATCATGTCCAGACATCAACTCAGCACCGCCATGTCACAAAGTGACAGGTCTCGTTTTTGAACAGTTCCAGGGATGGTGACTCTACCACTTCCCCTTCAGGTGATTATGGAGTGATAAGCTCTCCCTTGAGTCTCCTCCAGACTAACAATCCCAGATCCCTCAGCCATTCCTCATAAAACTTGACCTTTTACCAGCTTCACTGCCCTTTTCTGGACACACTCCAACTACTCAATGTCCTTCTTGTAGTGAGAGTTCCAAAACTGGACACAGTATTCAAGGTGTCACCTCATGATTGCCAGATACAATACTTCCCTACTTCCACTGCTCACAGGAATGTTGACTCAAGGTTAAGAGTGTTCCTGTGCAGGTCCTAATCAATATGCTTGTGTTTAGGCTTGCTTGATGTCTCCCATCTAGATACAGTCAGGGTCCCAGGATGTCATATGGAATTATTCATGAATGGTTAGTTCCCCTATGAAATGTGCCCTCAAACATAAAGACCATATTCTACCAATGTTTCCTGGTAGCCCGCAGCACCCACATCCTCTGCAAGTGAGAGGCAACAGGCTGTGAGGATGATGAAAGGCACCACACGTATTCTCTGAAACTCAGAGGTCAAGATGAGGTTATTAATGATAGATAACACCTACAGACTACCATCTGACCTCCAGTGCGGGGGAACCTCTTTTCTCCCCACCCATCCTCTCAATCTGAAGAGCACATAAAACGCTGTGAACAAAATTTGATGTTCATCTTACGGTATTTGAATGACTGCACCTACACAGTGCTTGATATATTGACCTTACTCTTGAGAAGAACATATTGTCCTTGTGTTAGACTGAGCACAGCTATTGATGCAAGTTACCCAACCCTGTTCAGAGGGAGCTTGTGGAAAAAAAGAAACTGGAGAGCATTGGCTGTCTTGCAAGTGCAACAAATTTGGGATCTTCTTCACACCATTCTGTGATTTCCTTCCCTTTTCTAGGGAGAGGCAATGGGAAGAGAGCAAAATGCAGGGTTTGCAAAGAGAAGTTTCTCAGGGACCAGCTAAAAAGGCAACTGTGATACTGACGTGGCAGCACAGAAAATGTGACCCTGTTGTGGCAGGTTTTCGTTTGCCGCTATGTGTTATGAAGCATCTGCTAGTGCTGCTTAGTGAGTAGAAAGTGTGTGGTGTTCCTTTGAGTAGCTGTCAGTATTTGGCACGTTTCTCTGTCTAAAACTATTTGCAAATCACTGTAGCCCTACTACAACAAGCAGAGAGACTGATGTTTTACATCAATAGCAAAAGCTTCTCTGAACCTGCTCCAGCATCTCAATGTTCTTCTTGTACTGAGGTGCCAAAAACTGACCCCAGTACTTGAGAGTACTGGTGAGTACACCTCACCAGTGCCAAGTACAAGAGGACAATTGCTTTTCTAGTCCTGCTGTTCACATTAGTTCTGATCCAAGCCAGGATGCCATTGGCCTTCTTGGCCACCTGGGCACACTGCTGGCTGCTGTTCAGCCACTGTCAGTCAGCGCCCCCAGGTTCTTTTCTACTGAGCAATTCTCCAGCCACTCTGCCCCAAACCTGCAGCATTGCTGGGGGTTGTTGTGACCATAGTGTAGGACCCAGCACTTGGCCCTGTTAAACCTTATATAACTAACCATCCATCCAGCCTGTCCAGGTCCCACTGCAGAGCCTCCCTACCCTCCAGCAGATCAACACACCCACCCAGTTTGGTGTCATCTGCAAACTTGCTGAGGGTCCCCTCATCCAGATCATTGATAAAGATGTTGAACAAGACTGGCCCTAATCCTGAGTCCTGGGGAACAGCTTGTGACCAGCCACCAACTCGATTTTACTCCACTGAACACAGCTCTCTGGGCTTGGCCCTGCAGCCAGTTTCTCATCCATCCAAGAGTCCCCCTCTCTGAGCCATGAGCCATCAGATTCTCTAGGAGAAGGCTGTGGGTATCAAAGGCTTTGCTGAAGTCCAGGTAAACACCATCCACAGCCTTCCCCTCATCCACTAGGTGGGTCACGCAGTCATAGAAGGAGATCAGGTTGGTCAAGCAGGACCCTTCATAACCCTCTGCTGACTGGCCCTGATCCTCTGGCTGTCCTGCACTTGTTATTTCCCCCAGGTCATCAGGCCTTGGAACAGGCTGCCCAGGGAGGGGGCTGAATCACCACCCCTGGATGCATTTAAAGGTTGTGCAAACAGGCTCAAGGTCAAGGGTTAGCGGTGGGCTTGATAGCGTAAAGTTAGTGGCTGGAGTCAATGACCTTAAAGGCTTTTTCCAGCATAAACAAACGTATGGTTGTATGAGTTGTGTGCACCCTGGGGCACTAACTGCCTTCCTCCGGAAGACGTTTGGCATGAACAGGAGGGAAAGGCTCTGCATGCAGGTAACACACAGGCTGTGGGACACTGTAAGCTCCTGGTTGCCTTCATCTGTGATTGGTATCTCATCATTCCTGTCACTATTTCTGGGGAACACGAGAATGACTATTCAATGATATTTGAAGCAAGGACAATTTTGGTTGGGAACAACTGACTAGTCTTCCCCACAGGCTTTTTGCCTGCTGGTAGTTTCTGGGACTTTCCCTTCCTGGCAAGTTGCTCTCTGTGGCTTGCAGCTTATAGCAAGCTTCTCTCCAGTGCCCATCTGGTGCTTTCAGGAGCTAAGCCAACGTTCTACTTCATCACACTACTCCCACTCAGAAAAGTTTTCAGAGCAAAGAAAATTTGCTGATATCATTGCAAAGTGGTCCCTTTTCTTAACCTAATACAGCACTGTGGAGATCTTCTATGCCTTGTGTGTGGGTAGAAACACTTTGCACAGTCCAGCTGACAGGTCCAGTGTGGAAGTGGAGAAGGGAGCTGCTTCTTGTGTTAGCTCTGTTTCTGAGGGGTCAGCCTGTGCCCATGCCTGTTCCCAGTTTGTCACTTTTGTTCAGGTGGCAAAACCAGCTCCTGGCTTCAACTGCCACACAGCTATGTACATCCCAGAGTAATCAGCACTTTGTGGCTGATGAAACAATGATTCACCAGTCTAAATCATAGAATCATTCAGGTTAGAAAAGACCTTTGACATCATCAAGTCCAACCAATAACCCTACTAGATCAGACCACTAAGCACCACATCTAAATGACCTTTAAACACCTCTAGGGACTGGTGATTCAGCCTCCTCCCTGGGCAGCCTGTTCCAATGTCTGATCACTCTTTCAGTGCAAAACATTTCCTAATGCCCAGCCTAACCCACCCCGGTGCAGCTTGAGGTCCTTCCCTCTTGTTCTGTCACTAAATGACCCGAGAGAAGAGACCAGCACAATGTCTCTACAATGTCCCTTCAAGAAGTTGTAGAGGGCAATAAGGTCTTGAGGTTTGAAAGTAAATCCTTCTTTGTTGCTGTCTACTGACAGATGCTTTTTGGAGAAGATCATTAACAGGGAAACTGAGGTATCTCTGAGCTTGCTCTTAGAACAGGGACCTATTGAGTTGTATAGTGGAAGCAGAGGGAGAAACTGAGGAGAGGACAAGTCAAATCTGTCAAGACATTTGGGTGTACTGGCACTGGACTAGAAGCAACTGCTGGTTTCACCCGTACCCGTGCTAGACTGGGAGAAGTTGTTTGAAGACGTAACATAAGCATGCAGCACTGAGTCTTGCTGTGGCCCAGACTTGCTGCCCAGCTGTGTACTAAGGATCCGTGTGGTGCCAGTAGCCTTGGCCTGTGTATCAGACAAACCACAAGCTGCGTTCTGATGGCTGACTGACTGTTTTGAAGTGTGACTTGGGTCGTTCACGGAGGTAAAACAAGGTCTGGCCACTCAGCAGAATTTCAGCGTGGATCTGGAGTATTTGTCACTGGCATTTTCAGATCCACAACAGAGCCAGACTCCAGAACAGGGAGACTACAAACAGATCAGAGTCATAAAGGCTTGGAACGAATACCTGTGTGCTGATCTTGTTGCACACCGAGTGCAGGTGAGAGCGACGTTCCTTTGCTAGAGATCTAAGAGTGCTTTTCCCTTCATACTGCATTTTTGCTGCTTATTTAATCAGACTGAAAAGAGGGGGAGCATAATATTCTGTGAAAGATTAAACCTAGATAGCCAAGTTTCTCCAGGCAACACTGGCATGAGTGAAGTCACGTTCAGTCTCTACCTACAACTTAATTTACTGCTTTATTGTCTTTTTTTAAAGTCTCTTAGTGCAAAATAGTATTGTTATTTTACTCTGAGCAGCATTTTTCTTTCTAGGGTTTTTGATTATGTGACTTATTACAGTTCGTTTATTCTTTCATCATGAAGCTACTATTGAACTCTGCATGCAAAAAGGAGAATAATTAGAGTTGAGATTCATGGTGTTCTGAAGTTTGAATCGTTCCCATTTTCATACTCTTCACATAACATTCAGTCCCTGATTTAGATTGTGACAAGATCTATTGACAGGCAGCCACTGGGAAACTATTAATACAGACTTTTCCCCTGTGGCTCTTTCTCACTTATGCTGCTTAAAATAGAGGGAGAAAGTCATAACTTGATAGCAATTAGAATCTGTGGCATGAGGATCTAGCAGAGGATATTTATCTCAAGAAGAAAGGAAGGAAAGATGGGAGGAAAGAAGAGAGGGAGGGAGGGAGGAAGGAAGAAAGGGAAGAAGTGGGGAGGGAGGGGAGGAAGGGAGGAAGGGNGAGATGCAAAAAGCATTGAGCTAATTCAAGATTGTTCTGAAACTGCTCAGATCACACTGGTATGATATAATAGTGACTATTTTTAGTTTCTTTCTTTCTGCAGAGGGAAACCACTGAAGGCACTCTGTGAAATGCCTTTATCGGAAAAAAAGCCCCAACAAATTCTGATTTACAAAGCTCCTTTCTCGAGAGGAATGTTTGTAGAAATGCTTCCAAGTTCGTGTAAATGCCCCCACATTTCACACATCGTATCATGTGAAGCTGTTCTTGACCCCAAAGATGCAAGTGAATCATTAAACCAAAATGAAAGAAGAAGAATATGGAGAATAGAAAGTTTGTGAATTGTGAAGACAGAGCATAGTATAGTGTGGAATGAAAGGGGAAGTTTTGAAGCAGTAGATATTAGTGGGAAGATAACAACAAAAAGATTGTCTCCTGCTCTCATCCATGTTTCAGGGGGATTAAACTAAATGCGGAAGAACAATCTCTAGTTAAGTGTTGATCTCAATTTCCATTATCCCATTGCCTCTTCTGCATTATCCCAATCCTCTTCTGGATTTATGTGTTACAATCGAGCTAAGCAGCAGGGCAGCATTTTTACAAAAGCAGCATCATTAACGAAAAGCTGTATCTGCAGGCTCAGCCAGGCTCCTTTGAGGGTCAGAAAGATTTGCCTGTGCTTGCTTCTTGTTCTGAGCTGGTTCCTCCAGAGACATACTGAGCTGGGGCTAAAAGCAGTTACCTGGGCAAACCTTTTCTCTTCCAGATTCCCTGAGAGTTTTAGCTTTTCTTTCTGCTTCTCAAGTGTGACAGAGCGAATGTGGTCCTCGAGTTTGCATTTGGACTTTTTTCTTTTTCTGAAGTGTGAGCACCAGATTCACAGATGTAGTTAAAGGGAAGAAATTAATGGTTAGTCCCTTGAGAGGTCTTTTCAATGCTCAGTACTACTGGACATTGCATAAATTTCTCTGTGAGTCTCACATTCTCTAAGGAACTTCCTCATTTAGGGGGAAATCCACATGCTGCCACAGCTGGGGGAGTCCCAGGCAGTGGGACAAAAGGAGAGAGTGTAAAGGACCTAGAAATTGCTTTAGAGAATCAAAAGCATCTGTGTGGACAATCTTGAGTGCACAGGGGAGACTTTAGTTTTGTTGCTTTGTAGACTTAAGAGTTGTTCCTACTAGTGGTTCCATGATGAAATTAACTGGCCACCTTCACCCCACTCCCTGAAAACAGCAAGTTCAGAAAGATGGTTAAAGGGAGTTGTGGAAATTGGCTGGAATTTTCACCAGATAAAGTACTGGGTAAAGGCTGAGTCAGGATTTAGCCATGTGAAAGAACAACAGAGGATGCCTCTGGTATTTGCAGAATTAAGAAATAAAGCTTAGGTTCACTAGATGTAGAAATTTTATCTCCCACATTGGGCCACAAGCCAGTGAGATGTTATACAAGGAGGGCATGTGTGGGATGACATGGGCAGGTACAGATCTGTAGGAAACAGGCTGTGAGCTCAGCTGCTCGTGAATATATCTAGAAGTTGAACCATTCTTTTGATCTTTATTTTCTGGTACAGTTTTGATCAGTGCCATTATAGCATTGGTCTGCAAGAGCACAAGGTCAAGTTAACCAAGGATGCTGCCCCACACTGCGCTTGCGATGAGAATTTCTATCACAGAATTTATATCACAGAATCACAGAACATTAGGGATTGAAAGGGACCTCAAAAGATCATCTAGTCCCATCCCCCTGCCAGAGCAGGACCACCTAGACCATATAGTGGCTGTTTAGCCTGAGGTAAAGGAGGCTGAAGGGAGACTTTATCACTGTCTACAACTACCTGAAGGGACATTGTAGAGAGGTGGAAGATGGTTTGTTCTCACAGGTCATTAGTGATAGAATAAGAAGGAAGGGCCTCAAGCTGCACCAGGGGAGAGTTAGGCTGGGCATTAGGAAACATTTTCTCACTGAAAGAGTGGTCAGATAGTAGAACAGGCTGGCCAGGGAGGGGGTTGAGTCATCATCCCTGGAGGTGTTTAAAGGTCATTTAGATGTGGTGCTTAGAGATGTGGTCTAGTGGTGAACTTGGTAGAGTAGGATTACTGGATGGACTTGATGAGCTCAAGGGTCTTTTCTAACCCAAATGATTCTGATTCTGTGATACCACAGAGCCAAGTGTGGTGTTGCATTAATTACAGCACTGCCATGCAGAACGTAATGAGCGCAAACTCCTTCATTTAAATTCAGATTCAAATCCAGAAGTGAGATTATTTCTGCCTCTGAAGTTTGTACAATACGTAGAATTTTCATTTCATAAGCTATTTCTATCTCTGCCACCTTTTCCTAAGATGTTTACGTAGTCTCTGTATAGTAAGTGGTTATGTGATATATTGATAGATGTTCTTTGGTTGCAAATTCACTTTTTTATCTTTGGCAATTTTAGGATGTTGGTCTGTAGCTGTTGTAGGATCTTATAGATCAAGAATCTGCGCCTGTTAAATAAATCTTTACACATAGAAAGCCTTTTATTTGGTCATGCAACAGCATAATCACCTTCCCTGGGACTCCGATCGTATTCTGGCAGAGGCACATGTAGACCTCTCTGCAATGCCCTGTGAACTTTTCTATTTTTAAAGTATTTTTTTAAAAACTGGTCAGCTACAAGTATTAGGGAGCTTATCATTTCTACTGCATTTATTTACTTACTGTTGAATATTTATTACCTATTGATTTTCCAGGGAGTCTGGATGGAAAACATACGTTGCACAGTGGTGTGCCTGGAAATCAGAGTAAAACAGTCGGCTCTGTGCAACACATTCCCTTTGTAGTAGGTTCTTTACAGTGTATTTATCTCACCTGACTCCGGTGGAATAAAGGAGCTACTGAAGCATCTAATCCATTAAATCTGTACGGTGAAAGTGTATAATTTGGTACAAAATCACCTGAATTATGCAAGTATTTACTTTAGAAGCAAACTTGACTCGGAGAATGTGTCATTTGAAGACGTGTTCTAGCGTTCAGGCATCCAAACCGGAGAGTGCCACAGCACTACGCAAGGAAAATGGGAAAACATGTAATTTATTAATTTATTAATTTTAATATTTCTATTGAAATTAGAATTTTTGCTCAGGTACCACAGTGCTATCAAGGTGGCTGTATCCTCTTAGAGCTTGAATGTGAGAGTAGCTCAACAAAACAACAGAGGAACAGGGCGTGGTAAGGAAGAGGGAGCCGGAATTGATCAAGGGTAGTTTTTTAGAACTTACAACACAGAAACATTTGAAAGGGGAATGTGAAGGAGCACACAAGTAGGAGAGAAGAAAACATAAATGTGTTGATCCCTAAATGTGACAGTTGTACAAAAAATTATGTAGGAGAACCCTCTCATACTCAGCATTTCAATGGCCAACAAGGTAGTAAGGGCAGTAATCAGACGAGGCGTAAACTGCGACATCCTACAAACAGAAGGCTAGTAGAGTTATACCTAATAGGACAGAAAAGCAAGAATAAGAGTAAAAATGTCTCAAGAAAGGAGATAAAATTAAAAGATCAGGATAGAAAGTTCATCTGTGCTGAAACATTTGCATGGTGCAAGACTTTCCAAAGCTAGGAAATGAAATTACTGAGGAGAGCCTGGTTAACCATGCTAGGCTTACACAGATGATTACAAATCCACAGTGAGCTGTCAGGAAGACAGAGGTGTGAGCTTGGCTAAAATGCCTGGAGGGAAATGTGGATTTGTAAGCAAGGGGCATGAAGTTGTGACAGGGAAGGAAGTAACCATTCAGAGATAAGGGCCAGAAGAAGGGAGCCAAAAGGGGGCTTTGACACAACACTGCAACCCCTTTGGAGTGTTGGAGAGAAATGAAGATGCCTTCAAAGAAATCTGTGAACTAATACAGAAGGCAGAGAAGAATTAGCAGAAAATGGAGACAATGAAGCCAATGAGTGTAACATTTTCAGAAATTACATTTAATTGTGTCAAAAACTGGCAACCCAAGTATGAGAAGGCGAAGTGTTGGCTCATGTTGAGCTTCTCATCTACCTGTACTCCCCAGTCTTTCTCTTCAGATCTGCTCTCAATCCATTCAGTCAAAATCTTGCCACAAGTATCTTCTTTCTGGTCACAAATTCTAGCTCTAAGATGATGTTTTCCTTTTTGGTTTATGAGGATTATTTCTTTTTCATCTGAGAAAGATGGTTAAAAGGGTTTGCTTTGTTCTGGATTTGTTTACTCTCCAACTCCTGCTCTATGGACCCACCTTTTTACACTGGAAAGTTCTTCTGCTGATCATTACTGGAAGGAGTAACCAGAAACATGGTGAAGCCACCTTTCACCTTTTCTATCTCAATGGTACCAAGAAGCTGCTCTCTATATGGGTTTGGTCTGCTTCAGTCCTGTACATTTTCCTGTGGTAGACAGTCCATTTTTTCTTCCTTATTCAGACTACAAGTCTTCTGGAAATCACCAGATTTGCTGGAGTGCAAATTAGTGGAGGACTAAAAAGGTAGATGTGAATGATGAAATGAAACTTGGAAGTACCTGGAACGCTGCAAGGCAACAAATCAAATATTAAGTTTTCAAACCAAATATTAAGTTTCAAAATGTTTCAGTCAGGAGCGAAGGCTGAGAAGGGCTTTGGGAAGTTCCAGCAAAAGTTGATTTCATTACGGCTAGTCTAACGTTCCCCCACCCACACGGGTCACCTGATATTCAAAGATACTCACAGAAAACTGAAACTGCATGGAAGATTTTAGTTTCAGATGCGTTTCCTAGCTTTGCCTACGGGACCGAGATGACACGTCAGAAGTGAATCTCATCAGCTCTCCTAGAAAGCAGGAATCTCTTCTGAAAGGCTGCAGCACAACAAACGTGCGTCTCCTAAAAGGCTGCCCTGTAGAACCTAAGACAGGGAAACCTACTGGTGTGGGTTTTTTTAGTTTCTGCTTAAAATTCTACAGTCATTCAGAAGAGCAGCTATGCTTTGTGAACATCTAGTCAAACATATTCCTGTCTGCAACACCTTAAGATCAGTGTAAGCAGGTGAAGAAGAGTAAGAGGGAGGAAACAATATTCCTCCACAGTGTAGTTTTTAGCGGAGCCTTTAGGTAAGTTTACCCCTTAGTCTTCAATAAGTAAACAGACACGTAGCCTTAAATAAAGGAGTCTACTTCCACCACCTCTCCTCCTTCCTACGTCCTTTCCACTGAAGACTCTCTCTCAGAGAACATGTCTGTATTGCTTCTCTGTTTCTTGTATTGAAGGGGACATCAAATGTCAAATGAATGCAGCCTTTTGCAAATACTTGTGTCATCATCCTGCTGGCTCCAAGATGTGGAATGAAGATGAATCTGATGGAAATGTTTAGAATCCTTTGTTGGGTTTGGGATGTTCTTCAGGTTTGGAAAATCTGCAGTGGCTTTTTAGCTTTAGCTATTCTGGCGTTTTTTCTGGGCACTGAATCTCTGGAAACTCTTCCAGGAGAAGGGATCCTGTGGTCCAGCTGCCTCAGCTTATTTCTGACAGCAGTTACGCTGCTGTAGCTTTTGTCTTTGTTATTTCTTTCCTATGGTGACATTTTATGTTCAGCCCTGCAGACAACCTGGTGCCATTAAGCTGTAGCCATCCTATTGTTCTGCAGTGCTTCCAATTTGCATGGAAAATTATTCATGTTAGTAACTCTCCATTGTTCATGTCTTATCTTCCTAAGTCACATCAGAGAGCTACAGAATACAAGCCCTGCTGTTGAAAGGCTTCTGCACTCTTCAAGGCACAGAGCTATTTGTCTTCAGTGAATTAAAATTAATTCAAGGCTTTTAGGGACTTAACATAAAATCAGGAAGGATTCTTAAGATTTTCTTACTTTCTCCTCAGGTCACAGTCTGCCTTTGCCTTTGCTAACAGTCTTTGACCCAAACAGTGCTGTCTGTGGTATTGCTCAACCTTGTTTTGTTTCAGATGGAGACTGCGTGTTGTGCAGTGTGGTGAGGGATGGCATTCAGCTCACAGTGCAAGGGAAGGGGACTTCCTCCACTGAGCCTCAGATACTGGTTACAGATGTCACTTGAATTCAGCTACAAGTATTTGGCCTACCCTGGCATTCTCTGCAGAGGTTTGCCCATTCATAAAGCTGACAGGATAACTGCTAGTCACGTAAAGATACTGAGTCTTTTAGGTTCATTGCCATTGTCCCCCATTCATAAACAGAAGATAATGCTCTGGGGAAAAAAATCAACATTTTTTCAATTTTAGGAGTTAGGTTGACAAACATGTTCCCTAATTTTTAAAAACTGCTGACAGGTCCATACTACAAGAAAAAAAATAACATTTGATGGGTATCACTCAAAATGCAGGCGTGACACTAAGAATATAAGATGCGATGTCTTGCACGTAACTGCACAAAGATGCGTTTAGAGTATAAGGGAGTGCTTTAAAAAACACAAAAGCATCTTTTTCAGTTGCTGTTTAAAACCACTCTTGTTTTTCAGTTTTTAAGCACTATCACTCAGCACTGGTTTTGCTTCCTAATGTTGATTTGATTTCAGCTGAGCATATTGTTCACAGATTTTTGTGAAACACACCTGCTTAAACACTTTGGCAATATGAACCAAACCTGAGACTGGCTCAGTATCTATTATTTCATAACTGAAACCCAGTCAGGTTTCTTTTGTATTTTAGGATGACACTGTAAGCCGCACAGGAAACCTACCTTCATTTCTACAGTGACTTACTCGACAATATTTGGTCAGATATTATCAACTGTATATTAAAATTACTGGGTGTTGGCACCACTCCTAAACACAAGCCTTTCCTCATGCATTATAGCTCTATTCAGATATTACAAGAGTACAAAATGAGTTTGATTCTGTGCCAGGTGACAAATAAAGTGACCACCAAAGCAGGTGAATAGTAACCAAATGAAAAAGACACTGTGAAATTTGCTGAAATGTCGTGTTTATTTATTTACAAAAAGATTAGGTCAAGCGAATCTTTCAATGTGCCTGTTCCTACTGAAATCAATGACGAAGCTTCATTGACCTCACTGGCAGCGTAAGTTCTTCCTGACAGGCAGTAAAAACACAACCCTTGATTGTGCCTTCATGGACTTCAGTGTGAATGTACATTAACCCTACCCCAGTCTAATCGCAGCGTTCCCTCTGGGTGGCTTTAACACTTTCTGAACAAAGTACAGTTGTCTTCAGGAAAGAAAAGGCGTTTTGCTCACAGAACCAGGATCAAAGACATGAGGTAATGAAACAAAACATAGCGTGTCGACCGATAAGCAGAACATTCAGCTGGTGTCATCAGCACTGCCAGATGGATTTCGATGGCAATATGCCACTTCTTCACAAGCAGTGCTCTGATTCACAAGGCTGCTCTGGCAGGCCATGCAGTTTTCTCAGGTTAAGGGGATAAGGACATAAGGAAGACTAAAATCTTTCTGGTCTCAGAGACCAATACATGTTGCTCTGCACCCTTCTCCCTGTTCCAGTTTGCCCTAGCACTTGGATAATGGTATATTTCAGAAATCTTTTCACAGGATAACCCAAGTCCCAAAAGGCTCACTAAAAAGCCCTAGTCTGAAGGAAGGTCTTTTGTGGATTAGTAACTGGTCAGAGGATGAAAAGCAAAGGTGGGAGCTGCTGATCATTTTTCACAATTAAAGGAAGTTGCAAGAGGAAGACAGGGAATGGAGAACGTGCCAGGTCCTGCATTGTCCAACATATTCATGCTAGAAGATATGGTGTGTAGCCAAGGTCACTGATGATGCAAAGTTGCTTCTAGTAGTCAAACCCAAAAGCTAACTGAGACAGCATCATGGGGATCTCATGTTATCAACTGATTGAGTAGTGAAATGATGAGAAATGCAGCGCTGATAAACTTGGAACAGTGCACACAAGGAAAGCACAGCCCTAATAAATGCAAACAGGTCTGGATGTGCAGCTCTCAGTCAAGAAAGAGATCTTGGAGTCACTGTAAACATTAACATCAAACCACCAGCTTAACATTCAGACCAGGGATTGGATGTGCCCTTTGCTCACAAACCTGAACTGCTGGTTGCCAAAAACTGGGTGATATAAAAGGAGAAGGAACTCTCTGTACTCACACTGTTTCTCATAGGACACATCTTGCCACTCTTGAGAGAATGTATGGATCTTGGTGTGGCCTGTGTCCTTCTGTAAAATGAACGTTTGACAGAGTAGATATAACCTGGAATCACAAAGGAAAGTGAAACTATAAAGAAGCATATGCCCCAAGCACCAGCATCTCAGATCGTGTAATCGAGTCCCTGACAGAGGACCAAAGGATCAGAACTAATAAAAAAATCCTCAGAAAAGATCACAAGGAGACCCTGATCTAACCCGTGAGAGGTTAGAAGCTTGTTGGGTGTTGCTAGTCCTTTAGAACAGGGATTCACGAAGATCCCAAAATACCACAATAAAGCATCACAGAAACACTTGAAGAACTCAGCTAGATGTGAGTAATACAACCTGCAGCTGCAAGGAGTCCAGTAGGTATAGAAAGAGACAGGCATCAGCTTAGGGAACAGACTGTATACCAGCAAGAGTGTAAAAAGCAGTTCCTGAAGTCCTTCCCTTAGAAAAAGACACTAGTTGAAAAGTGAGCTCACAACTTGAAAACAACAGAACCCTCCCCAGTCAGTAACTGTTACTGTCTTTGACATAACTTTTACTGGTGACCGTGTCTGTTGTACTGAACAAGGCATATGGGATATTATAGTGTCTGAAAATATCTCCAGTGAAATGACCCACCATGTACAGAGGAGTACAGGTTTGCACACCAACATCAGATGATAATCTGCACTTAACTGGGCCACAAGAGTGGGATGGTTTGTCAACAGCGGATGGTTTGTCTCAGCAGATATGGTGCTCAGCAGCAGGTGGCATTAAAAGGACCGAGATTTGCAGAAGTATAGAGGCAAACAATAGAATTTGAAGTTCTGTTATTGTTACTGCTTCCTGAGCTTGACATGACTCACATCCCCAAAGGTACTGAATAGTTGCTGAGAGTAGCTTCAGTTGCCCTGATGCCCATTAAACCGGCAGCATATTGTGTTCCTTCCTGTTCAGCTTTGGTTGCGTGGATCATTAAATGAACTCATCTTTTCCTCAGTTCTCTGTAAATGGTGTTTTGCAGCCAGGTACAAAGTAGAAATGCATGTATTGCTGGAGAAACATATGTCTGTATTTCTATATTATATATTTCTATACTCTGTATTTCTATACTCTTTATTTCTATATTCTAACCCTGTAGTTACTGCAGTTGGAGTTGTCCTGTGCTTATGCAAGGTCATAATATCAGAAGGAACTTCTTCCCAGTGAGGGTGACAGAGCACTGGAACAAGCTGCCCAGGGAGGTCGTGGAGTCTCCTTCTCTGGAGATGTTTAAGACCCACCTGGATGTGTTTCTGTGTGACTTGGTCTAGGTGATCCTGCTGTGTCAGGGGGATTGGACTAGATGATCTTTTGAGGTCCCTTCCAATCCCTAATGATTCTATGATTCTGTAAGTGTCTCACTTATCCATATACTTAGTGAGAAAACACCTTTCTCATTGTAATTTGCAAAGGGCAGGCAGGCAGGCTAGGGGCACTGAGTCTGCTGCTTAACCTGTGATAACATCTTGGTTTACATCTCCACATCATCACCCACAGAAGTGTTCCTTGGATGCAAGTGTGCTCTATTATCTACTTCCCACTTAACTCCAGTTCACAGTCGCCCCACAGAGTGGCTGCCCCACTCACAGACTGCCCATGGGTATGTCTTGGGCAGGCAGAATCCCAACTCACTGGAGACATACTGCCAGACTTTCTAAATAACCAGGTAGCTTGGAAGCAACTTGGGAGGGCCTTTGTTGCCACGGCCACATACATAACCCGGCGTAGGGCAATGAGGATGATCAAAGAAGTGGAGCACCTCCCTTATGAGGAAAGGCTGAGGGAGCTGGGTCTCTAGCTTGGAGGAGACTGAGGGGTGACCTCATTAATGTCTATAAATATGCAGAGGGTGGGTGTCAGGAAGATGGAGCCAGGCTGTTCTCAGTGTCATCTAGTTAGAGAACGAGGGGCAATGGGTGTAAGCTGGAACATAGGAGGTTCCACATAAATATCAGAATGATCTTCTTCCCAGTGAGGGTGACAGAGCACTGGAACAGGCTGCCCAGGGGGGTTGTGGAGTTTCCTTCTCTGGAGACGTTTTAAGACCCACCTGGACATGTTCCTGTGTGACTTGGTCTAGATGATCCTGCTGTGGCAGGGGGATTGGACTAGATGATCTTTCAAGGTCCCTTCCAATCCCTAAAGATTCTGTGATTCTATGATTCATACTGAGTAAAGGACTATTCTTAGTAACTAATTATATTCATGTGCCTTGCAGCATGCTTTTTCAGATCCTTGTTTCTATTCTTTAGGGCTCTAATATTTACCATCTTTCCAAAGGATCCTGGATTAAAAGAAAATGCCTTACTCTTTTTATGACATCACATTTTATTGCAGCAAAAACTAGCTGCTGCTAGGACCAGTTTCTTTGTTACATGCACATTGGTATTAAAGGTTTCAGGTAGATCTGGTAAATACACTCAAGTCAAAGGAGTAGAATTTAAGTGTTAAAGTGACCACCATAAATATGAAAGAAATAGCATATTTTTCAACCACATAGTGAAATCAGAATCTTCAAGGCTGTTCATTTTTTCTATCTTTAGGCACCCCACAGTATCTGCACTTCATTTGCAATCCACGAGGTTTAAGGTGGGTTCATTTTTTAAAAGCCTGAAGTACAAACAAAAGTAGCTGCTGGCAGGTTTAGAGACAAAGAAGTGCAGTATTTGGTACACGGTTGCCATGGCAGCTAACCTACATCTGAATCCTCCTGCACCCTTTTCTCAGCCATTCTGTAGCATTGTTCCTCCTGTCTCAATTGTCAGTTCCTTTTCTTTTTCAGACACACCTTTCCCAAAGCCCTCCTTTGTGCCACTTTGGCCTCATTTGCTGCCCCCAGCCTTTCATCTTGGATTAATCCGTATTCTCCTTGTATTATTTGTTAATGGAAGGGGAAGTGAGAGAAGTATGAGGCAGAAGGAGATAATGTTCTCTGCCTATTGAGAGTAGCTTCTTGAAAGCTGCTTTTTGCTGAAGTAAACCACAGTGGTAACTCCCTTCCAGTTTCAGGACTTAAAATTTGCTGCATCATCATTGATTTTGATGACGTTACTGCAGATTCACAATGACATAATAAAAGCCAAATTTAGCCTTAAGCCAGTGAATTTATCAAATGATGAATGAATTTTTCTCTGTGGGTACATGACAGTAAATCAGGCAGTAAATGCTGTCTCTTTCAAAAAGAAAACAGGCTTTCAAATGCTTTATCAATGTTTATCCCAAGCAGAAATATTAAAGGAAAGAGCAATGAATCCTCCAAGCTCTTTCCCTTCTCTCAGAACATTTAGAAAACAAGCCCAGTGCTATTTATGACTTTTAAGGTTCTGTTACGTATTTCTTGTGAAACAGTTCCTCTCAAATCACTCTGCTTCAGAGGAAAACCATTCCACAAATTCTGACCAGTTTTTATCTCCTTGTCACCTCTGAGAACTATGCTGCAGTGCTGCTTCAGAGGAAGCCAGCCCAACTCTTATCAGTTCCTGGCAGATCATGGAGAGCCAAGTGCCTTCTGCCTATCGCTGAGTGTGAGCTCAGGGTTTACAGAAAGTGAGATGAGAAGATAAGAAGTGCAGAGTATTTGTTTACTTATTTTTAATGTAGTGAGCTCAATGTACTGTCAAAGAAGAAGTTTGTCTAATTTTTAAGAAGGTTCAGTTTCAGTATCAGTTTGGTTGTTGTTAGTTTTCAGGCAATTACCTTGATGATTGTTGCTGCTTAAGGCTTGGCAGCCAGAGACATTTATGTGCAAAGTAAGAAGTGGTGATTGCTCAATTTATCATCATCATATGGCAAAGAAGTAGAAAAATCCCAGGATTACAGGCCATGCTGAAGTGATCTCTTTTCAGGGATACTGACAGCTATGAGATGCAGCTTTTTGCTCTTATCTTCTGAGTTGATTTACTCAGCCCAGTTATCTCAGGATAGCTTCCTTTTTTAAAATGGATTTTTGAATTATTAAAAA
Source organism: Rhinopomastus cyanomelas (assembly GCA_013400115.1). NCBI lineage: Eukaryota > Metazoa > Chordata > Aves > Bucerotiformes > Rhinopomastidae > Rhinopomastus > Rhinopomastus cyanomelas. The sequence goes on from VXBP01005623.1 coordinate 89,339, forward strand.
ACAGTGCTGATACTCAGCACAAGGAATAAGATCCTGAGAAGTGATAGTGAATAAACATTTTATGCCAAGGGCAGTTGTATGAGGTTCAACAAGGCAAAGTGCTGCGTCCCACTCTTTGGTCACAACCCACTGCAATGCTTGGGGCAGAGTGGCTGGAGAATTGCTCACTGGAAAAAGACCTGGAGGCGTTTATTAACAGTGACCGAACAGGAGCCAGCAGTGTGTCAAGGTGACCAAGAAGGCCAATGGCATCCTGGTCCGGATCAGCAATAGTGTGGCCAGAAGGGTTAAAGAAGTGATTGTTCCCCCGTACTTGGCACTGCTGAGGCATCACCTGGAATATTCTTTTCACTTTTGGGCACCTCAATACAAGAAGGACGTTGAGGTGCTGGAGCGTATAGATGTGAGACTAGGGAGCAGGGTTTAGTGAGCAGGGTGGTATTGCGTTGATGGTTGATCTTGGAGGTCTCTTCTAACCTTAATGATCACAAGGCCTTCCAGTTATTTAAGACATCTTACTACAACAGCTTTTGTCTCAGAAAAGGAAACTGCTTGCCAGAGTTGCTGACAAGGAATTCTTTCACTCTAGGGGCACAATGTGTTTAAGAGTTATTATGGCAAGCCATGATTCATACCACTTGGATCTCAATCGTATTTTGCACAGCAGGAGAATCAAGTAAATTACATTCTGGACAGTTTTGCCATTGAAACATTAAAGCCGGTACTTGTACTAAAGCTCACTGCTATGCTTTCCAACAGAATTGATGGGGAAGGGAGAAGTGCAGTACATTAAGTCCAGTGACTATCGTTCTTGGACTTACAGAGACATCACTGATGTTGGTGTGGCCACCAGTGCTCCATCCCAAACTGTGTGGACCCTCAGCGAGGGAACAATTCAGAAATGGTTCAGAGCAAAATCCACGTCTCCCTCATGTCCTCACTCTGCTGCAAGCACGACTCTGCAGCCACCTCTGCCAAGACTCGCCCGCGTATACTTGCTTGTGTGAGGAAGGTTGGACCAGGGGCCCCGCAAAAGCCCTTTTCCCCCTCAAATGTTTGCTTCACACCATTTGCTTTCACCCGTCTCAGTTAAGGACATGAATGTCCCTTGTGCCCTTGCCTGCCTGCCGTGCTAGCCGCGTGAATGAGAACAAGGAGGGGATGCGGGCACCGCGCTGGGGAAGGGCACGGGCTGCTAGGCCAGGGCCTGCTCTCCCCAGGCTCCCTCCCGGGCACCAGCATTCGGAGCGGGTCAGGCCGGCAAGAACGAGTTGGGGAGGGAGGCAGCGCTGGCTGTGCCTCAGCTCGGTCGCAGGTCAGAGCTGCTGCACGGCGAAGCAGGCTGACACCCCACAAGCTGACACTACTCTCCTCCGGCCCTGACAGAGGGGGCGAGGCCCGGCCACGGCAGGGGTGTGGCGCGGGGAGCGCGGGGAGCGCTGGGAGTTGTGGTCTCGTCAGGGCGACTACAAGCCCCAGGGCAGCCTGCGGCTGGGGCGGTGGCAGTAGCCGTTTCCGGCAGCGCGGCCGCGCAGTGCTCCGCCCCCCAGGAGGCAGAAGTGAGCGGTGGTTAGGGCAGGGGCGATGCGCCTGCCTCTGCCCGGCAACGGCGAGGCGTGGACACCCTTACTTAGCAACTAGCCGTTCTCCCGTGTCCCCGGCAAGCACTGCCCCATGTCCGCTGGCCCGTCCACAGCTCGCTAAGCGGCAGCCGACGGCTCCTCCCGCGGTGTTGCCGCGCGGGTCGCTTAAGCCATGGGGAATGGGATGAACAAGGTAACGCTTCTCGTTCCGTGCATGAGTGCATGTGCGGGTGGCCCCCTTTGTCCGCCCGCTGCAAGAACAAAGGGCAGGGCAGGTGAGGCGCGTCCCTAGCCTGGGGGTTCCCTGCCCCGGCGCAGGGGGAGCGGAGCCCGGGGCCGCGCCGCTCCCCCGCAGCCGCACGGGCAGGGAGAAGGCGGGGAGATGGGGGTAAGTGCAGCTCTAGGTGCTGCTCGCTGGGCTTCCCCTCCCGGCCGCACCGATCCCGCAGGGCTGGGGGCGGCCCCCAAGGGTTCCCCACGGGCTCCCCACTACTGCCCTGCCCCCAGATCTCTAGGCGGCTGCAGCGCCAGAGCCGGGCCCCTCCTCGCAGGTGCCCCATGACGAAGCTGCTCCCAGGGCTGGGGCGGTGCCGCGGAACGGGGGCCGCGAGCTGTGGCTGAGGAGCGGCCCCGGTGCCGCAGGGCAGGAAGGTGCCTGGCCCCAGCGGGACCGCAGCGGGGCGGGCAGGCGGATCTGCTGTGTGAGGGGGGGTTCTCGTTGTGGCAGCAGGAACTCATTGCGATTCCCCTGGCACGTCGCGGTGGTTATCGAGGGACAACTGTGATTTTTCTCAGTATCTCCACCTCTGTTGTAAACCCGGGTTTGAAAGTGCGGTGGTAACAGCCTTTATATTTCGGTCACTGTGAGGAACAGGGGTTGAGTCATCTCTTTCTGTCTGACATCCTGCTTTGAGTGCTTTGGGAGTAGCTTTGCTGTGAGCATGGCCTCTGGCAAAGCAGAGAAGAAGAGCTAGGAATAGTTGCTCTCAAGCTGTCCAGGTCTGGTATCCCAGCCCCTGGAAGTTGGGCAGGTGTCCAGAGAGCACCTGGGAGGTGAAGCCTGTCCATCCTGACACTGACATTGAAGTTTCAGGCACAGGAAAAGATCTGGCTGCTTAGTCCAGCCAAGTTAGTAGGTATATGGGGGAGCCTCCCTTGGACCTTCTCTCCGTCTTTGGTTTCAAAGTCTGGGGATAATGCTTTGATATTCAGTCACCTCACCTGGAGTACCTTCTGTGTGTGGCCAGTTAGGAAGAAGCACAGGTGGAGAGACTTCTTCTAGACTTGTGGCTTGCTCTTAGTATTTTTTGGGAATGTATGAAATTGTCAAAACTTTTAGACGGATGGGATACGAGATGTTAAAGTCACAGTCTTTGGGGGGAAATAGGACAATTCTCAATCTTTTGAAGCTCAGCATTCTCTCTGCATTGCACCTTGCTCTAGTACCTTGTGGGCAGGAATTTGTAGTCAGTGACTCCAGGCAGTTTGCCATTTTAACTCTGTTGAGTGTTGCCGTGACACATACCAAATGGAGCTCTCCAGATAACCACGGTGCTACTTTGGGTTTTGTCCTCTGTCCAAGAGGATGAAATGCTCACAAGTTTGAGAGGAGCTGGCTCCTTTAAGGAGGCTGCAACTACGTTAAGTACTGGCTATCAGGGTTTATTTTTGTAAGGGTCCCATGTTTAGGTCTGGTACTTGCTCCCTGCAGAATGTGCCCCTGGATCATGTCTTCCCTTTGATCCTGTGAGTCAGTGAGGCATGGGTCATCAGCATTGATGTTCCAGGGGTGTTTGCTGGATTCAGTGTAGTCTAGCAATACAACTTGCCTTAGTTTCCAACTGAAACTAAGGTTTGTGTGGTAGAGCAGTATGTAGAAGAAAATAAACAGCTCATCTGCTGGTGGATTATTTCATTTAGGGAATCTGTCTGTACTGATGCCAGAGCAAGAGGATTAGCGGTGACCCGTACTGGGTATGGTAAGGAAAAGCTCCAGATACTGGTACAGCTGCTGGCGCTGCTCTTGGATGCTGAGCCTTTCTCAGTGGCATGGTTCCCTTCCTGTTTTTGTCTCATGGTACTGAAGGATTTCATAGAAAGTAGCCTTTGCACCTGACTTTACGTGGCTGTTTGTGCTGCTCCAGTGCTGGAGGCCTGGTATTTTTCTTGAGTGGAGATTGTCTTTTGTTGCAAGTTTGCTCTCTAAAATTAGTTCTACTTAGCCTCCTAATTATTTCCAAATTAAACTGAAAGCATTGGTTCATAAATGCCTTTATTACTGTGCTCTAAGGAGGAGAGTTGGCTACTGGGTGTGCATTGACTTAGCTACCATTAGTTTTCAGTGCTTTACTTTTTTTTATATGTTTTAAGTACAGGATGATTAATGGGGTCTGACTTAGGAAATTGGCTGGGTGGCCTGATTTGTCTTAGTGTCTGACTTTGACTGGTACTCAAAGTTGAAGTAGTGGTTGAAAATGACAGAGATGTTTTCCAGGAGCTGCAGTCTAGCAGCTGAGATGGTGACAGGAGATTGTAGTACTTAGATTTGATTATCTGTGAACAGGATATGCTTAGCAAAGGCTTTTCCTGAGTTGTAGTTCTTGTTCGACCTGTTACAGTTAACTGCCCGTTATTCCTGCGGACTCTTCCGAAGGTGCAAGTTGAGTGTTACCTCTACAAAAAGGACAGATAAGCCCTGTTTGACACAGAAGCTGATTCATAAGAGCTGTCAGTCAGTGTGGACAGAGTTGATGCAGCCTGTTCTATGGAAGCCAACATTCATGTCAGCAGGAAGCAAGAGACAAATTCTCTGACCCCCCTGACACTCTCCTGTGTTGCTAGACAAGGTGGCCTTGACTGCCTCTTCTGCAATGCCTGTCTGCAGAAATCCCAGTGAACTTACCCACCAGTACTAGAGCTTCTTGAAGCAGCACTGGGTGAGCAGTTAGATGGTTTATTTTACCAGCCCTTTAAGCCGGTTACCAGAGATGTGCATTTTCAGAGCTGACTAATGAGAAGCAACTGGAGCAACCTTTGTCCATTGCAGGGCTCTGCCTTTTTGTGAAGTGGAGAGCATGAGCTTTTCTCAGGTGAGGTAGAATGAAAACATATATTGGTGTCCTTGTTGCTTGGTTGTGTGCTCTTCTACATCTGTTATTTAGTCTGTGGCGATTTTTTCAATGTTCTGAATGATATGAAGAGGCTACTGTTCACAAAGCAGTGCTTTAAAAGGTCACAAAAACAACCACCTTATTTTTCTTCTCTTCTGACTCCCACCCCGTCTCTCTTACATGCTCCTTGCAGCCATTGGCCTTAGCTTTGCATGGCTTGGAGTTGCAGTTACTGAGGGCAGTGTGAGATGACATAGCTGAAAGTTCCCAGTCGCAGTCTAGTGCCAAAGTATTAGTCAGCACAGCATGAAGATTCACTTCTTTCCAGGTAGCTTTCACCCATAGTAATGTTTCTTGCTTCTAGAATGACTAGGACAACAGGAGTAACATCTGTCTTGGTTGCACAGTGTCCTAATTTCCTATCTAGCTTACAAGATTGCATCTGCTTCATGGTGCACAAATGCAGACTTCTGGATTTTTCTTCCTTTGCCATCAGCAATCTAAGAAGCTTCATTTTTGTGGCCTCTTCGTGTTTCTTGGTGTCTTTAATTTATAATGTCCAACCTTTATGACAGCGACTGCAATGTAGGCTTTTAGCATCTCTTGACAGCACATACTTGATGTAAAAGTCATGTACTGGAGACTAAAATGCTGTAAGTGTGCAGTAGTGATGGTGTAATTTGAGATTTGTGCTGCAAATAGGAAATACCACACAGGCATTTAAAATAGCAGAAGGTTTTTTCCACTTTTTTCATTTCTTTTTTAATCTTAAATTGAGAGAGTTGGCTGGGGTGATCAGGTTGGTGAAATTTGTTCATAGCTTGGCTCCCTTTTGCTTAAGAGCATGGTTTTGGGGTTTTTCTGGCAGAATTTGGCACATAGCAATGACCACTGAGTATTCTTCTGTCTAAAGGATCTATTAACCTCTGATTCATAGCCCAGGTTGGTGGCCTTTGGGCTGCATTTCTAGCAAAGTCATCAAGTGTGCTTAAAATAAGTAATAGTAATTAATCAGTCCTCGGAACTAGGAGTGGATGAGGGAACTGGGGTTGTTTAGTCTGGAGAAAAGGAGTCTGAGAGGAGAGATCTTACTGCTTTCCACAACTACGTGAAAGGAGGTTGTAGAGAGATGAAAGTTGGTCTCTTTTCCCAAGTCACTAGCAATAGGACAAGAGGAAATGGCCTCAAGCTGTGCCAGGGTAGGTTTAAATTGGACATTAGGAAAAAAGCCTTCCCTGACCCAGGGAACAGGGGTTGGAACATGCTGCCCAGGGAGGGGGTGGAGTCAGCATCCCTGGAGGGGTTCAAAAACTGTCTAGATGTGGGCAGGGTGGGGTTGGGTGGATGGTTGGACTTGGTGATCTTGAAGTTCTCTCCCAACCTTAATGATTCTGTGAAATTTTGAGTCTTATGCATGCAGGGACAGCAGAATGCTGTAAGAGCTTTTTTCCCTGCTTTTTACGTCGGCACTGGAACCCACCCCTCCAGGTTTTTTGCTGCCTTTGTATGGAAGCTGAATTTGTACAAATGAAAAATGAAGAGGCGAGGAGCTGGCAGCTGTCAGAGCTTCTCTGTGCAAAATGTACAGGAGCCTGTTTGTACCAGGCTGAAGAGCAGTTGTTCTTGTCTGGCCGGTGTTGTCCTGCAGCCCTACATTTGTTAGCGGTTCAGGGTCCGGTCCAAGGGAAGTGATCTTTCAACACTGGTGGCAGAATTGATCCCCATGGCTGTAGCTGCCCTGCCACTTCAGGGAGATAGAGATCATCCAGGGAAGCTGAGAGGGAGGAATGTTTGCACAAACCTAAGCTGTAGGGAATGTGAGAAGCACTACAGTCCTGTTTCTGCAGGGCTAGGTAAATAACAGCATGGTGTTTTTCTCAAAGGAAAGCCTGGGGGTTAAGGCAGTTCAGAAGCTACTTTGCATGTCCTTCTGCTGGCCTGCAAACCTTTGCATTGTAATCTGGGTCGTCTTTCAGCAGGCAAGCTGCAGTGAAGCGGTGACCAGGGTGATAATCCCTGGTGAAAAGTCCTTCCTGACATTGGGAACTTCGCACTGTGGATCGAGCAAAATGGGTGGAGCTTTCCCTTTAAATAGCTGTACCCCACAGACTGTTGCTGCTGTTGTGGTGACACTTGGGTATTGCTAAGGCTTTAGGAAGTCAGCACTGACATATCAGCGTTGGTGGCATGCTCTGCATGCGCTAGGGGAAAATGGGTGGTGCAGTCTCACACCCACAGTTCTGGCCTTTTCAAGGATGAGGGTGTGGGTCAGAGACTTCAAGTGGCAGAGAATTAAATTCTTGGCCAAAAGGACTAGAAAGTATGTGTTTGGTTTGCCTAGGTCTTTTTCACATCCTTATCACTGTTCCTAAGATGGAAAGGTTCTGAGATGATGGGAGGGGTACTCCTGCAGTGTTGCCTGCCTTTCTGTATGTGTGTATGCATGTGTCCTCAGACAGCACAGGCTCCTCCTCAGGCTGATCTTGACACTCCCCAGTTAATGTCCTGTGACTGAGATGTGTGCAGACTTCTAGGAGTTTTGGGGTGAGAGCGCACATCTGGAGACAGACATGCAACTGGAGGTCGCTGGTCAGTTCTCTGTCTGTCTGAACACACAATTTTCTGTGTGAAGCATTTTCCTCTACCAAAGACCGCCACCGTGCTGGCTTTGTACATCAGAAGACTTGCAGGATGGTACTTTGCTGTGATTTGTCCATTGTGCCTAGCAACTTTAGGCCAATCACCTTTTCTGTGTGAAGTTTCACGTTGGTTAAATGAGAGCAACTCTTACCTTGCTGTTGGAGGTCAACAGGGGAGATGTGTTACAAGACCCATTTAATATTTGTAACCCACTTTTGCTGTCCTTGAAGAGCCTCAGTTGTGTGACAGGCCCCATGACAAGCAGCCCTTGACTGTCAACAGAGCTTTCAGATGTGATGTACCTAGAGCTATGGAGCTTGAGAAGGGGGCAGAGAGGCACAAAATGTCAATGCTTTTTACGCTGCGTTTGACATTAGTCTGCTACAGTAGTATGTTCCGTTGTGTATGCAAATTGAACTTTGTCAGATTGTCTTACCACAAGATATCTGTATTTGATACTGTATTTCTTTCTCACAGATCCTGCCTGGCTTGTTCATTGGCAACTTTAAAGGTAAGATTAATGTTATTGTTCTCACTGGGATCGCTTAGGTACTATTTTGCAGGCCGTTGGAGTTCTGACAGCTCTGCGGCTCATTTAACCCTGTCTTGCTTCACTTCTGGATTCACCTAAGGAGGAACTGTTCTCCATCTGTCTGTTGTGCTGCAGAAACTTTTAGAAAAGGAAAAAAGCCCAACCCCAGCCTACTCCTCTGAGCATGCTTCAGCTGGAATTCCTGAGCCTTTGCCTGTCTTGGCAGGCAAGCTTGTGAGCTAGGCAGATGCTTTGTGAGGGTTATTTCAAGCCCTCCTTATGTGTAAAGGCATAGTGTGTGTCCTGCTCATTGCTTTCAGTATTTTTGGTTATTTATAACGGCTGCTGAAGAGTTCTGTTATCACTGCTTGTGAGACTAATAGGTCTGCAGATTGCTGTCCAGCTCCTGATACTTGCACTGTCTGTGTTGTTGCTTGTCAGATTCTTTGGAGCTTTTTCCTTTCTGCATGAGGTTTCTTTTGCATACAGAGAGACAGAACCATGTTTAGCTTGCACAGGAAAGTTTTTACAGGCATCCAAATAAATTAACTGTTCTCAAAGCACTCAGTTAGCAGCAGTTTCAGATGGCTTTCCCTATCCAAGAGTAAACCAGTTGTGCCCACAGAGTTGTTTTGTTACCTGCAGACCCCAAATTTCCTGTGCTTGGCTACAACTGCAGTGCTCTTAGGAGCTACTGCAGTATCCTGTCCCTTCAGGTCTGTCTGATACCACAGCTGGTCTGTTAAGGTTGAACGTTGTCTGCACTAGATTTCAATGATGCTGTGCCTTCTGTTTCTGCCTCATGCCCATCTTCCTTCCCTAACTCCCAGTTCCAAAACCAATGACTTTGGTGGGTTTTGCCTGATTTACCAGCCTCCTGGACCTGCTAACCCTTGTTGCTGGTCTGGAGCTTGTGGCTTCTTGGGAAGTGGAGCTGATCACCTTGAGCCTTGATGTGTATGTGAGGGTAAAAGCTGCCTTTTGCCACACTGCAAACACACGTATAACAACTAGTCTGTGAGAGGAAGTTAATCGTGGCGTGATGGAAATGAGTTTGTAGTGGTGGAAGGAGGTAATGAAAGGAGAAAAGAAAGTAGAAGGAAATAAGGGGAAGATAATAGGCTTGAAAACAGTTTGGACAAATAACAGTGGGGTCTATGGCAAAACTTAGTCACTGCCAGGTTGCTTCCTGGTTTGGTTTTTGTTATTTGCTTTCAAGTAATACAGGAGAGGAGTGGGATGGGAGAACGTTTGACAGTGGAGTCCTTTAGGTTTCAGGCTGTTTTGCAGGGCAGACCCAAGGAATGTGGCTCTTGGTCTGTCCCTCTTGCTGTCCTGCTAGTAAATCTTTGATGGTCCGCCCAGGGGAGTGACTCTAAGTCAGAGAATGTTTCTTGGTACAGTTCTGCTTTCAGCTGATGAACAGTTTGACCAGCTGAGGGGAGCTGGCCAGGGTTGTGGAGTGAGTCAGCATCTCTGCTGGTGCGAGGGCCTGCTTGTGCTGCCCTGGCCACTCAGCTGTGCACCTTGCATATGGTCCTTAACCAGAGGTCATGGGAGTGACATGAGTGGGCAGTGTTTCTGGGAGTCCTACTGAATAAAAAAAGATGTAGCCAAAGCAGTTCAGCCTCTATAAAAGAGAGTAAGGATAGGTTAGTGTTAATCTCAGTGTTTGTGTTATGAAGTTTGTTTTATACACTTATTAAAAACAAAAAATACTTACTTTTGCTGTGACCTTTGCTTGCATTGCATCTATTCATTATGTTCTACCATCACAGAAATTCCCCCTCTAGCACCTGCAGAAAGTTATGTGCAGTCCTGATGATGGGAAGCACTGAAAAACATGCTGCAGTCCCCCGGCGTCCGCAGGGCTTTGATGGTGTCTCTGGAAAACTTACCTGAAGAAGCATCCGCCCCAGCATGTGCTTACGTGCTTGTTCTGTTCGTTGGCACCATGTTACAATGGTGGTGTGTTCTAACAGAGTGTACTTGAGATTGCACAGCTGAGGGCAGAAAATCTGAAGAACCACAGATGTCCATAAAATACTAAGTTTGCTTTGAAAGCCCAAGAAGACACAACTCTGGGCTTCTTCAGTGAAAGTTAAGGAGGACTTATTTCTTTGCAAAATTGAATCTGGAGGTCCAAGAGAAACAAATTAAGAGAACAAAGTTAGCTCTTCTTCTTGCCTCTACCCTAGAGGAAATTTTGAGTTGTTCCAGTTGTACCTTGCAGAAGAAATTCAGTACTCTCAAAAGACAAAGAACTTATTGTGGGATTACAAGCCTAGTTGTCTTCTGCCCTGGAAACCTGATGTCCTTTGAAAGGTACCTGTGATTATGATGAAAATAGGTGCTTTGTTCCTTAAAAGACTGATACAGGAGGGCTTTTAAACCTGTTTGCACAAGTAGAAAAAGCACAGTTTCTTCTCATTGGAGGTCCCAAATGGGTGTCTGCTTGGTTCCAAACCAAAAGGTGTAGCAGCAGGGAGCACCCAAGACTAAAGAGATTTTCTATCTTGAATATTAAAGAGCTTGTGATTAAAGGTTTTTTCCAATAGAATATTTGGGGGGCTTTTTTGCTTTGAAGGGGAAAGCCCCAATACAAGATTTCATTCCCCCCAAAAGCCCAGTGTTGCTGCAGATAAGCTAGAAGGCCTTGAGAAAGTTTCTGCTCTTCCCATCGCTAAGTGTATCAAAAGGCAGTGTCTACAAACTGATCCTGCTGTGTTTCTTGATCCTATTAATGCATGTTATCAGCTGCTTAATTGTTGTTGGGAAAAGCAGCAGAGGTGGCAAATACTCTTTTTCAGGTTCATCTTCTGAAGGATGGTGTTTAATAGGTAATCATTAAACATGGTACTGGGCCCTTTTCCCCACATCTCATTCCCTGAGAAGATCCTTTTAAGAGAGTGGGACAGGGCATGCATTAGAACATGGTGTGAAGTTGGGGCAAGAGATGTGGGGGTTTTGTTCCTGGACTTAGTGTGTTTGTGTCTCCAAGTGCAGATCATTGGGCTTTGAAGCAAAGCTCTCCTGATGGGAAACCACTCTCAGCTCTTTGTGTTCTGAACCACAGGAAAAGAGGTTATGCTTTAGGTTCTGTCTCCATCTGAAGCAGAAAATAAAGTGTAGGCTAAAATCTGCTCTATTTAAATAAATAAATTAAGCTTGTAGTGTCCATACACCTGCAGATTGAGACTTCATACATCTGCACATAGTGGGCTGACTTCCCTTCTCTAAGCACTTACCTTGGTTTTGCATGCATAACCTTACAGTTTCTACTGAAACTTAATACTCAGTAGTTGATGGTGTTAGAGAAGCATGCCTGTCTCTTCATACTAACAGAAACCTCAGAAATGTGGACTTCAGAGGAGAAGGTGTCACAGAATTGTTGGAGTTGGAAGGGACCTCAAGAGATCGAGTCCAGCCTCCCCTTCCACCACAGCAGGGCTGCCTAGAGCATTGCATGGGGATGCTTCCACCCAGGTTTGAATGTCTGCAGAGCAGAAGATTTCACAGCCTCTTTGGGCAGCCTGTGCCCAGAGAGTTGAGACTTTGAGACTTGCACTGGAAAGAAATTTGTTCTTATTTCTAAATGAAGCTTCCTGTGTTCCAGCTTGTGCCCCTTACTCCTTGCCTTGTTGCTGGGTGCTGGGCACAACTAGTAACAGGCTGGCGGCATCCTCCCTACAGCCACCCTACAGATATTTGAGTGTGGATCCTCCTCTCAGTCTTCTTCAGGCTAAACAGTCCCAGCTTTCCTCACAAGAGAGATGCCCCAGGTCCTCAGTCATCTTCACTGCCTTCTACTAGACTCTCCAGTAATCCCTTCTCGCTCTTGAACTGGGGAGCCCAGAACTGGATGCGGTACTATAGGTGTGGCCTTACCAGGGCACAACAGAGAGGGGAGGATGACCTCTCTAGACCTACTGGCCACACACTTTTTACTGCACCCTAGAATCCCTTTGACCTTCCTGGTAACAGGGTCATATGTTGGCTCATGGTCTACCCCTAATCTATACTGATGCATAGGGTCGTTATTCCCTAGGTGCAGGACCCTACACTTACTCCTCTTGAAACTCATTAGGTTCTTCTTTGCCTGTCTGGGTCACACTGGATGGCAGCAGAGGCCTCTGATGTGTCAGCCACTGGTCCCAGCTTTGCATCATCAGCAAACTTGCTGAGTGTGCACTCTGTTCCTTCCTGCGGGTCATTGATGAGTATGTTGAACAAGACCAGACCCTGTACTGACCCCTGGGGAACACTGCTGACCCAGGTCTCCAGCTTGACCCTGCACTGCTGATCACAAACTTCTGAGTTCTATCACTCAGCCACCTCTTGACCCACCTTACTGTCCGCTCATCCAGGCCATGCTGCATTACTTTCCTAGTGAGGGTGTTATGGGAGACAGTGTTGAGGCCCTTGCTGAAGTCAAGGTAGATAACATCCTTTGCTCTCCCTTCATTTACCCAGTCAGATGTGACATCAAAAAAAGCTATCAGATTGGTCAAGCATGGTTTCCCCTTGATGAATCTGTGCTGGCCACTTCCAGTAACTTTTCTACAGTAGAGATACGGGGCAGAAGGATTTGTTTCATCACCTTTCCAGGGACTGAGGTGATGCTAACTAGCCTGTAGTTTCCTGGCTCAGAGGAAGAAAGGATGTTTGGGACAGCTAATGGGTGGAAAGGTTACGAATGAAAATAAACTTCCAACTAATCTCTCTTGTTTTATGGAGACCTTTACCCTTGTAAATGCACGAATGAGCTGCAGTTAAATGTTGCAGATCAACCCTTATCCCTGCAGTGCTTTTTTGGTCTGTTCCTGGCATGATACTTTTTGTATGTTGTTGTTAGCAGTAGAGGTGGAGAAGACTCCACAAATGCTTCTTGCCATCTAGCTGTACAAAAGGAGAAGTCTTTATCGCTCACTTTGCATCTTTTTGGAGGTACCACAATACTGGCTTTAGAGAGAATGGTTTAATGTGTGTTTGAGGCTTCATCATGATGGCACTGGAGTCCCTCAGCCATTAATGTATCCTAATCAGAGTGGAGTTCTTTCCCTTTTGGATGTGGGGGATGGAAGCACAAACCACAAATTACTTGGGAATCAAATTCCAGCACCCTCACACCCAGCCGTGCCTTCGGCACTCCAGCGTTTGCAGCTCTCTGTATAGGAGTAGAGCGTAAGCTGGGAATCGCTGGGTGGTATTAAGGAAAGGAAGTTAAACATGGGCATGGGAGAAGACTTCTCCAGTGTGAGTTGTCTTTTTCTTTGAGGAGAGTTACAGAAGGCTTTACTCAGAAGTCCACATCAGCTGAGAAGCCTTCTGCTATACAAAGCAGAATACAGAATACCTCTCTGTGAAGAATAATGTCATGTTGAGGGACTCTTTATGGGTGCACCTGATGGATGCTGATAGGTTTCTTTCATCTTTAAGTTTGGAATTAGCGATTATTCTGGCTTTTGGTGGTCTCTATTTATTTTTGTGTGAGGTATGGTTTGAGACCATGTGTGACAGGATATCTCATTTGTACTGCTGTGTGCAAGTAGCTCTGTCTGCAGCATCTGTAGAGACTTTGGGCAGGTGCTGGTGGAACCGAGGGAAATTCCCCTTTGCAAGATGTTTAAAGTTTAGATCCAGATAATACAGCCGTTGGCTGGGAAAGTTTTTCTCCTCTACATCTGTGATTTGAATGGTTGTTTCCTAAATATATAGAGGAGCTGCTGATTACCCTGGGCCGTAGGTCTGGGGTAGCCATGTCCAGCTTATTTCTGGGAGTATCTGAAACCATGCTGCCTTACAGTATAGTTTGGATTTGTTGAAATTCTTTAATCCTGAGTCCTTGGTTAATTGAACAACTAAAATCTTTCAGCCCTTTTGAGTTATACTGTGTTCATTAGGACCCTCAAACGGGTTCAAAGCAGTCAACATTTAATTTGGATCCTATCTTCTTTTAAAGCTATTTGCCTTGTCGGGCAAGCCAATTCTTACCACGTGGTTCGTACTGATAATGAGAGGTTGGGGTGTTGTGCTGGGTTGTATGAACACTGAGCTAGAGCCAACAGGCTCTGAAATCTGCCCTTAGCCTTTGGAGAACAGAAAGCAGTTATTTTTAGGGACACTTAGGCTTCAGGGCCTCCAAAACCTTGCCTGTTTAGGTATTCCCTGAGGAATCAAGACTGTCCCATAAACTGTTAAATAATCTGAAGGTCAGATGGATTAGAAGACATTAGCATTTCTGCCTGACAATATTCACTATCAGGTTTGTAGGAACTTCTCATTGTTCCATGAAGCTAGATGAAATTCTGGTTTGGATGGAGCTTGTGTTCTCTTCTGAAAGATTAGGTAACTGTATGACCACATAGGCTTGGCCAGTGGCAAGTTTAAACCATTGCAGTTTTGACATTTCTCTCCATTTTATTAGCTTAGAGAGGGTGTCGTGATTGGATTAGGTTTAAAGTCTATTGCTTCTTGTTGTGCTTATGTGTATCTTTTCTGTGGGATGGTATAATTAAATGTCCAGTTCCTCTTTGTGGTTTAGAAAAGGCTCTGGAGTCTAGTAAGATGAAGCAAGAGATGCTAATTGAACTCTCGCATGTAACATAAAGAAGGCACAGGTGATGCCTTTGTTATTTTTGTACCTAGAGAGAGCCGGTTTGAAACCTTTGTGGTTGGTGCTGCTCTTTTATGTTCACCCAGGCTAATGTGAACAGACTGTCTGGGCAGATTTGGAAGGCAGGTGTTCACAGCACAGACCCGCTGCTCTTAATTGCCCTGATGTGCTAGGCCATTCTCAAGTGAAAAGGTCAACAATAAACTGATGCAAACTAACTTTTTCCTCAATTACTGGTTCTTTGAGGTCACTTTCTGGCATGCTAAAGGTTTAGTATGGAGAAATTTGTGCAGTGATGCCAGGTGATCTATTTTACCTTCTCTCCCATAGAAACAGCGCTGTGCTTTCACAACATCAAATTTGCAGTCACCCCAGTTTGCTTTCCAGTTTTGAATGTTTGAAACCCCTTGGTCTAGGAACCACCTTCTTACTACTACAACTACAGTTCCTTGCTGCAGTTTTTTACTTTTTCATACATTGAGTAGCTTTATTGTATTGATCTCCCTTCAGGCTTAAAGTTACGGTATGTGTTGGCTAAATGCATGCTTTCCCAGCTAGTCCTGAGGAAGTAAGACATTAATACCCATTAGTTGTCCATTAATACCACCATTCAAAGGGTATAGTTGGCTTCACTTCTTGGACCTGGAGATCACGTGGTCTGTTTCCCAAATGAAAGGGAGATGTGTGGGTAGAGAGAAGGGGGTCAGCTGTGTCTTGTACAGCCCTGGCTGCTTGCTCAGATGGCCATCACCTGCACATGGGCATACACAGACATATTTCAGATGCAAAATTCATGAAACTTCTGACTTAAGAACACACTACTGAGTCACTTAAGCTTGTTCTTTATATAGTACATAATTTGTTTTGGAGTTAGAAGTGTGTCTTCCCGTTAACTGCTTTGATGGCAGTGTTAGAACATCTGCATTTTGGATATTGCTTTTTTTTTTGGTGAAGCTCTGTACCAATAAATGATTTTCAACATGCACAACTGAAAGGGGAGCAGGCTATTTCCAGAAATTAAAGACATGATCTTCCTTTTTTCCCTTCGTTGCAGATGCCCGAGACGTAGAGCAGTTGAGTAAGAATAACATTACGCACATTCTTTCAATCCATGACAGTGCCCGCCCTATGCTTGAGGTAAGCGGTGTGGGGGGATGCTCCGTGGTTAATCCTTACTTTGCATTTGACTGTTCCAGTCATCTTGGAGTTAAGTTATTCTCCTGTGTAATTAGTGTTTTGAGATTGATTTTCTTGTGAAAATGTAGTTTTGGGGTCCAATTGTAGGTTTTGTTGCTGCTGCTATTATATGAAGAGGAAATCTGACCAAAAGCAAGAGACCATTAGAGTGTCACTCCACACACTAATGGGATCATGTTATTATTAGTAAAGGTAAGTTTCCCTCTGTGTGGAGTTCAAGTGTCAAGCATTGGTTTTAAACTAAAGGAGAGGAGGTTCAGACTAGATCTTAGGAAGAACTTCTTCAGCCCAAGGGTGGAGAGACTCTGAAATTGATTGCCCAGAGACAGTGGCTGCCCCCTTCCTGGAGGTGTTCAAAGCCAGGTTGGATGAGTCCTTGAGCAACCAATTTGGGTTGAAAGGTGTTGCTGCCCATGGCAGGGGAGATTGGAGTCGATGATCTCTGAGGTCCCTTCCAACCTGAGCCATTATATGATAACATTCCTTCTGCTGCTTACCCACTTTATACTTGGGCCCTCTCTGGAATCTTTATAGCAGGTGACTGTGTAAGAGGTTCCCAGTCCTTTCCCATGTCGCCTCAGGCCAGCATTTCTTGCATTGGTAGTAGTTTTGACAGCCCACACATCACCACCTTGCTTGTGGTGGTGCATCTGTGAGGCTGCATGGTAAATAGATCTGGGAGCTCTAAATATAACCAAGTCAATATTTCTTTTTCTAGCTACCCCAGTAAAAGACATGAAGGACTAACCCAGATCTGTTCCCAACATGCTTCACAGCACTGTCTCAAAAGTTAGTGTCATGAAAAGAAGTAGCAGCTTGTGGTGGATGGACTTGCTTTATTTGCTCCTGCTTCTAAAATAAATGTTTCTCTACCTGTGCCTTTCTTCAGCATGCTGTGTGCTCCTTTATGTGCCAGTGGGATGGAAAACAACTATTAAGTTTTCCCCATTTCTCCAACTAGCACAAGGACTGCAAGTTTCATTTGTTTGGGGGTTGAGCTGATTATTAATTACTATGTATTACAGTATTACTATGCTGCTTGTTTACATTTCAGTGCTTCCAGAAAATATCAATTAGGTTGTATTACTTCCTTTGTTATTTACATCTTTGTAAATAACAGGTTTGTTTACGGCTTGTGTATCCACATGATGCTTGGGGCTTGTTCTCAAGTCCAACGAAGTCATACAGGAACACTTTCCCTGTATTTTCTGTGGAATGTAAGGGCTGGCTTTGGGAGTCAGAAACTTATCAGATGTATTTCAGACCTTTCAAAACAGAATTGCAGTGATATACGATTCTTTTCCCCTCCTGAGGTTCCCTCTTTTGTGTTTGTGTGAATGGTGATATCTGTAAAAAGCCACCTTTTCTCAGACTGCAGTAGCTGCGTTGTCTTTTTCCAGCAATATTTCATCTCTGCTGTTTCCTAGTTAATCTATGGGAAATGCTGCAAATCCATCACCAAACAAAGCTCTTTGTAAGTTCTGGAACGTGAGTGTTCTTAGATGTGAAAAACTCAGTGGTGTTTCCAGACGTGTGTGTGCTGTTCAGATGCACAGAAGTCGACCCCTGGGTATGAGCCATGTGCACCAGCAATCATGTATGTTCCTGCAGAGGCATAGAGTCAGCCTTAATGAATCAAGTTGTCTCAGTGCCTTGGTTTTGATTTCCCAGGATCTTCAAAACACAGTAAAACTGAGGGCAATATTGTTGTAAAGAAAAATAATAAGTTTAATTAACAGAGAAACAGAAACACTTTGGTGAAGAAAGAACTTTTTGGATGTTGCAGTAATGTTTTCTGTTGCTGAGAAAATCCTCTGGAATGCATTTGAAACATTCATTCTTTTTTCCTAACTCTCTTAAAACACAAGGTTCACTGATTCTGAGAGGGCTTCTCCCACTCATTCTGCAGAGCTGAGCAGAGCACCTGCAGAGGACAGTTATTTATTCTTTGCTTTTGTGTTCTGACATCCTTAATAGTACCCTCTTAATCAGATACATGCTATTGCAAGAGCCATGGTTTTCCTCCCCTTTCTCCTGTGTTGATGACTGGTAGAAGGGTTGGGGAGGTAGAGAAGAGCTAATTGCTCACTGAACTAAGCATTTTACTTGTCCAACTCATTAGCATGTGCAGCCAGTACAGCTTAAATGAGCTTTGTCTTTGAAGAAATGCTGACTTCACAGGCCAGGTCATCTTATATAGAATTAGAGATTATTTTTTTTCTTCCCTTGCAAATGTTTAAATGTTTATCAATAGAAATACAGTTTCAGATACGTAGTGTCTAAAATACTGAGCAGAAAGGGAAGAGCACAGTTAACAAAATCTGTTCTCATCTTTTAAAACAAGCTGTCACACTGCCTGTGTCAGCAGTCAAATGCACTAATAGAAGACAGGCAGCAAAAAGATGCTGTCAGTGGAACAGATCCAGTAAGTGTGAGGAATATAAGATGTAGAAAAATAAGGCTGTTACGGAGAAGCTGTATTACTCTGCACCAGTTTTACTTCAGCTGGATGCTTTGATACACCTGTCTTATAAGGTGCTAAGGATGATAAAGTTGCAGCTGGAGAAATGAGAAGAGGAAGTGCTGAATCAAGTTTATGAACTAAAAAAAAAAATTGTATATGACCTTTGGAAGAAAGTGAAGACCTAGATAATTGAATATCTGTCGAAAACTGGTAAATATTTCTAAGAACAGATTGTTGTAGCCTGCAGACCTAGTACAGATGATACATCTATATTAGCTTGCATTAAGATCTGGCATCCTGGTTCAAGTAATCTCCTTAGCATAGCTTGGGGATAGTATTTTTTCTGTAGAAACTTTCTGTATTGGCTGTTAGCACTTCATGTGATNCATTTTTTAAGCCTGGCTGGATGTTGTAGATCGTAATGCAGTTTTAGCTGAGCATGAGCCTTGCATGTTTATACATGGCCTTTAGACTGTACATGTGCAGCTTTGTAGAAGAGGACAGCAGAAGAAGGTATACAGGAACTGAAATGGCACAATACAAGTAATCTCCTTAGCATAGCTTGGGGATAGTATTTTTTCTGTAGAAACTTTCTGTATTGGCTGTTAGCACTTCATGTGATGAGATTTACTGTGGGGAGAGCTTTCAGTGAATCTGTGAAGGGGAAGAGCCTCATCTCCTTTTTGTTTTCTAATTCTTTCCATCCATTTGTGGACATTGTTTGGTTTTTGTGTATGTGAGCTAAAACACAAGAAAAACCTCATGTGTTGTGTCCCCAGCTCCACCAGCTGATAACTCTGGAAGTGCTGAAAGCCGCCTAGATTCTTTCTTCTTCGGTTCTGTAATCTGAAGGGAGTATTCTCACACAGACACCAGCCTGGGAAGCATTTGTCTGGACTGAAAAGCGTGTCACTGCTCAACACAGAATGACTAAACAGGGCAATACTGGGAAACTAATCAGCTCTACTTTAAAAACATTCTGGACAGATGTTACTCAGCAAGTGAGAACTGCTGGTCTATTAAAACCATGTTATGGTGTTGGATAGCACACACAGGTCTTGAGCTGTAGGAGGCCATTCTTACATGAAAATTTCATCTCGATGACATGATCAGAGAAGTAGCTGCTGGGTATGGCTGAGCAACGTCTTCTCTGCATGGTTGGTGCTATCTTTATGGACTGGATACCAGACTTATGAGAACTATTAAAGAGGGAGATGGCAATACAGCTTCAAAAGCAGTTGCTAGTATCATATCACAAGGTCATTGCAGTTGTGTCAATATCAGTTCTGCAAATTAATGATCTAGTCAAGTCACTATTCGTTTCCATCCATAGCACTGAGCAATTGTATCACCACTGTTGGAAGCTGTCAAGTTTCAGCCTTTGTGTTGCAATCAAGAGAAACTGTACAAGTGCTTCTTGTAGTAAAAACCTTAACTTTCTTCTGTGATGTTTCATTGCCTTTTCATGATAAGGGTTTCTCTTCATGAGATGTTTCACAAGACCCTGCTGAGCAAAATAGCTACCGTTTTTCTTTCAGATGTAGTGGCATCAGATGATTCTCTCTGGTCTGAAGTGATGTCCTATCTGCCATTTGCTCCGTTGGTGAAGTTGAGAACTCTGACTAATTTTTCAGAAATTATGCTGGTAGCCCATGAAAAAGCCTCTGAGAGACTTCCACAAAGTGACTTTTAAAATGTGTGAGGCTGCACCTTTATCACAAGGTACCGTTGGCAGAGGCTGCTGTGGTTGTTCACTGTTTGAATTGTCGGTGTGCACTGGCTGTGCCAGGGTGTCACTGGTTGACAAGTTGGTCAGGTCTGGGACTACTTGGCTTAGTTAGCAAAGTGCTAATGAACTGAAGCAAAAGACAGATTGATCCTAACTCGGGCCCCTTTCGAGTTTGCAGGTGAAAAAAACCCAGAACTTTAGTTCAGAGAAGCAGATTGACTTTTAGTAACAGACACCCCATTTCCTGCTACATTCCCACATACACAAAGCAAATTGAGGCCTTACAAAAAACAGTGGGAGAGATAACAGAACCCTTTCAAAAGTTCTAGCTCTGTAAACAGCCTTCAGGGAACAGGTACCAAACAGACCTTCCAAGAGGTAATGCAGTGACAGTGCCCCTACCCTCCCCTAGATGGTCCTTAAGTCTCTGTCCATGGAGGAAGTGGGAGAACCCCACAGCCAAGGCATTACCCATCTGCTTCCCAGTGGGGGTCTTTTCAGGTTATGGCCTCCCTTTAGGAATATTGGCAGCTTTGCCCTGCCGGCTCTGCTCTGTGCTGGTTCTGTATCAGCTTTTGACACTCTGTGTTCACTGCTGCCTGGAGCTGGGGAGAGTTTTCTTCTAATTCCTGGAAACTTGTCACAGGTGCCATTTTAGTTCCTGTCTGCATTTGCCAGGTGCCTTGGCTCAAACCACAGTGCAGGGGAAGCATGTTCCTGTAATGGCAGATGGCAGGGGGCAAAGGATAAGGACTTTGAAGGTTTCAGTCGTGAGCTGTTTGCGTGGGGAGAGTTCAGGCCAGTGCATGCTTGGTGTTTCTCAGTGCTCAGACACAACAAATGCTTTGATAGGCCTTGTGCTGAGGAGATGATGTGGAGAGTGTGTAATGTAAGCATTACACATGTTGTGTAGCAGTATTCCCTGGATAAAAAAGAGACAGGAGGGATCTGTTGCTATATGATAGGACTTGGAGATGCCCTTGAGGGTTCAGGGACCAAGTGTGATAGATGGTTCTTAGCTGCCTTGACACAACTGGGGGCTTGAATTCATCCTCTAGTGAAGGCAGACTAACAAAGCCTTCCCTCTTAGCCTAAAGTGTGTAGGTCCTGTAAATATTCTTGATGTGTCCCAAGAACATAAACCAGAACATAGTACCAACTTGTTAGCGTTCTCTTCCCCTCTGCATTCAGATGGGCCAGGCTTAAATTGGAATTCAGAGTTAGAATGAGAAGTAATATGTGCATCACTTTGTTCAAGTAACAAAGTCTTTCACTCTCAAACTTACAATTTTTTCAACGTCTTACAATTTTAGAAGGGGTGATAGAGGAGGAAGGGGAGCTGCAACAGGCCAATTTCTGTTTGTGATGGGCGTATTCCAGCCTTAATGATAGAGACTTTTCCAAAGTGTCCCTGAGACTACAGCTTCCTAATGAAGCTATGAACAAACATTGCAAAAACCCGCACGGCTTGTTGAAACTACTGTATTTTTCAAAATAACACCAGCAACATGTATACATTCTGTTGCAGGAGCATCCCACTTTCTGTTGCTCATAATGTTCGTGTAATTACAATTTCATTTGTAGTATCTTTCAAAACCAAACCTGAGCCTGTTGTTCACTGAAGTCAATTAGTGGTTGAGAAACCAGTGTAAAACAAATGTATTTTCTGAGTCATTAATAAAATCGGCACCAGCGGTGATGGCTACAGAAACTAACTGAAAGGACAAACAGGCGGTTGAACGGTTTTCAGTTTAGCAGATTGTTTGGTCCGTTACTGGACAAAAACCTTGATAACCTCTTGTTGGTTTGGCTCAAGGAAGCTTTGTGCCCGCTGCTTCTCACTTTAGCTTTTTTGCTGAAATGCCCCTAAACAAAAATAAGTCCTTCTGGCCTCATCTGTTGTTGTGAAGAGTCAAATTAACACATGGGTTTTGACTAACCTGAAAGCACTTGCCAGGTGCTGGAGGTTTTCTATTTGCATCTGGGTTCACAAATGTAACCTAACTAGGGGGTTTGGTTTAAAAAACTTTTCTTGGAAGTCGTCCATGGTATCTTTACATAAATTTAAATAGGTTTGATGCCAAAAATACAGTTCAGCTCTTTTTAAACTTTTTTTGGGGTTTTTTTTAACCCCTTCCCTTCACTCCCTGCTCTTGGAGAACAGAATTTTTGTAATTGTTCTGTCTCCCATCTCCTTGCCTTATAATATCTGAATGTCTAGATTCAGGTTTCCAGTGCTGAGTTGACCCTCAGTCCAGCAGCAGTGAAAGGGACCCCCTTCTGAAGACCATCTGTGAAAAACAACCACTTGGAAAACCCACTCAACATGAAATAACTAGTAGTGTTCTTAGTCCTTTGTCTTCTTCTCATGTCTATGGCTTTGTTAGAGCACTCAGTCTTGTATAGAAATTTCTAGACACTTTTTACTGATAAAAGCTGTATGTTAGTATGATGTAGGATGTAATCAGACTGAGCATTGTTCTTAAAGATTTCAGAACATCTGTGATCACTGCAAAGGAGCAAATGTCATTATAGCTGCTGCATTTGTTTCTCAGTATTTTCTGCATCTTATCTTGTTCAGAATTGGTATTATTCTTGGTATTGTTGGATTAAATTTGGGTGTCTCTTCAAAGATCTTATTCTCAGTCACTGACCCGTTAGCTGGCAGCAGCACTTGTCGATGCGTCATTTTGCTACTGCAAAAATCTGCACGTTCTTTTGAAAAAAAAACCCAAATGCCAGATTTTAACATGTTAGTTAAAGTGAAGCTAGTGGGCTTTATATAGAGTAGAGCTAAGTAGACTGGAAAGAGGGTTCCTTAAACTGAGTTGTTAATTTCCTGAGCAATTAATGAAATTGTGAGTGTAATAATAAAGACTGAATTATCTTTGTTCAAAGCTAGTGATATCAGGGAGGGGCCGTTCTGTAGCCTCAGTGACTTTTCCAAATGTGGGATAACTGTTCAGTTTCCGTTATTAGTAGATTGGCCACTGAGATACTTAGAAATTTGTGAATGACTGCAATTCCACGAATCCATTGTTAATGGTAGCATAAAACCTCTGCACGTCTGTGTGAGCACCTTAATGTTTTTTGTTTTAATATCTCCTTATTCAGTGTGGCAGAACTGACTTAATTCTGGAATCTGTGAGTAAGTTGTGTGAGTGTTGTCGTTGTTTCACAAATAACAGAGAATTTTAGAAATTTTACTTAACTCTCGCTTGTTTCAGCTTTGTCAGTCTTGAAGTTGGAATCCATGCTCTAGTTTTGTTAGCTCTCACTGTATCGGTTTAACTGTAGCATTTAGTTTCAGGGCCTAAGAGGGACATCTAGTTTTGGTGGTTACTCTGCTGAAACAGAAAACAAGAGTAAATTACGTTTTTCTGAGTAGTTTCTCTACAATGTGCCCAATATACCAAAATAAATGGGAGTGCTGCTTTGATTTGCTGGAGGCATCAGTTAGGAGAGTAGGGGGTTTCACTGGTGAAGGTGATGGGAGAAAGTGAGCAATGATTGAAAAGTAACAACTAGGAAGGACTAGTGGATCTAGCTGAGCAGAAGGTGCTGTGGTCAGCATCACATTAACCTAAGAACTTGGATTAGAGCACATTCCATGTGTATAGAACAGACATCATTTAATTTCAAAGGTTGGGTTATTTTTTTTCAATGGGTAATTGTGAAAAAGCTGTCTGGGGGGAGAAGACATGGCTGACACAACTGTCAGCTGAAGAAATGTTTGAATAGCTATTAGCAGCAGTATTCTATAAATGAAGTGGATGTATTATTTCATGTAGGGTTTGAAATAATACTTCCCTTTTCATCATTTACTATAATCACAAGCTTTTCTCTTTGCTTTGAACAAATCCCATGTCTTGGGATAAGTATCTGTTCTGTGGCTCCTGATACAGCATGAGTAGGTGAAATGGGTGGTGCAATATGTTTTGAGTTGTTCTGACCTTCCTCCACGAAATAATTTTTAGGGAATAGTCTTTTCTAAGAGGCAAAACAAAGTTCATTTAAAAACAAATTGAAAAATAAACTAACAACTTCCTTATTGTTGGCTAGAATTTGTATTTGTCTTCCCTTCTTATTAATGTGCAGTTTGGGTTCACCTGTGGGTATTGGAGCTGTAAGCAGGTTTAAATTTATCTCATGAAGCTGCAGACTTGATTGATGACCTGGATGAGGGGATTGAGTCTACCCTTAGTAAATTCGCAGATGACACCAAGTTGGGAGGGAGTGACAGTCTGCTGGAGGGGAGGAAGTTGCAGAGAGATCTGGACAGGCTAAGTCAACTGGCAGAGGGCAACATGATGAGGTTTACCAGGGTCAAGTGCAGGGTCCTATATTTTGGCTACAATAACCCCATGCAGCTAAAAGCTGGCAGATGAGTGGGTGGAGAGGGACCTGGCAGTCCTGGTTGACAATCAGTTGAACATGAACCAGAAGTGTGCCCAGGTGGCATGAAAGGCCAATGACATCCTGGCTTGTATCAGCAATAATGTGGCCAGCAAGACTAGGGACATAATTCCCCCCCTGTACTGGGCACTGGTAAGGCCTCTCCTTGAGTACTGAGGGCAGTTCTGGGCCCCTCACTTCAAGAAAGATACTGAGGGACTGGAGCAGGTCCAGAGGAGCAACAAGGCTGGGGAAGGAACCAGAAGGAAAGTCTTGTGAGGAGAGGCTGAGAGAGCTGGAGTTGTTTAGCCTGGAGAAGACCAAACTCAGGGGGACCTTCTCCCTCTTTATAACTACTGGAAGGGAGGTTGCAGACGGATGTGGGTCGAGCTCTTCTTCCAGGCAACTAGCAACAGAATGAGAGGGCAGGGCCTGAAGCTGCATGAGCGAATGTTTAGGTTAGATGTCAGGAAACTCTTCCTCGTGGAAAAGAGTGATCAGACACTGGAATGCACTGTGTATGGCCATGGTGGAGTCCCCATTCCTGGAGGTGTTGAAAGACAGACTGGATGTGGCACTTAGTGCCATGGTCTAGGTTGTGGTGATGTTAGGTCACAGGCTGGGCTTGATGATCTCAGAGGTCTTTTGCAGCCTCAGTAATTCTGTCATGCTGCATGAGTAGGTAATGATTGGGAGCCCGTTGAAATGTTTACTAGGAGCTGGTCTGCTTGGCTCTTTAAGCTAAACCAGAAGACTGTTGCTCTGTTTTAATTGCTGTTTCAGTGATTGTTGCCTTCCTACGTCTTACGGTTTGCAGTTTCAGAATGGCAAACTGATCACTATTAAAGCAGTCATGTCTCGTGTGTGTGTGCCAGCACCCCTTCTGAAAAGTTGGTATTTACTCATTCAGATGGCATAAGCTGTCCTGCTTTGAAAGGTCCCTCTGGGACAGTTCTTAGATGTTACCTGCAGGGTGTGTGCACAGGAAGGACAGCAGTGCCTTAAGGCACAAATACACAAACACGATTTGTATGTTGAAAGAGCAGTCACAGACAGCAGGGTTCAGTAATTAAGTAACTTCTTACTGCAAATATGTTTAAAGAAGAAAGCCTGCCCAGTATTTGTGAGGAAGTCCTAATTCCATGAGAGTATCTGTGCAGGAAATCCTGAGTCTTGTTTATGAATCATAGAATCGTTAAGGTTGAAGAGACCTACAAGATCTTCAAATCCAACCATCAGCCTAATGCCACCACGCCCACTAAACCCTGTTGCCTGGGGCTGCATCTGTTTGTCCCGCCAGGAATGGTGGCTCCACCACCTCCCTGGACAGCCTGTTCCAATACTTCTTCAAATGACCCGACTGACTTGAATCATCAGTTTTCCTGTACAGCCAAATTTACACCAGGAGCTTGGCAGGGACTGCTGCAGCAGGGAACACAATCAGAATTTGCATAGACAATACATTGATTTTACTATTAGTACCTGTTTGCTATTAGCTAATTTTGCAGAAGGGTTACTGTAGCACCAACAGTACCTGCCCCATCCAGCCTTGTGTATTCCAGGCATCCAGTTACAGGGAATCATATTGAATCTGCTTATCACAGGATCATTATTTCAACTAAAAGAAGCGAGCCTTGGTGTTGAAGTGAGCTCCTCAGGAGGTACTAACTAACCCATCTGTGTTTGGGTCAAAGTTACTGAGATGGAACTCTGGTCACTTGGCAGTATTTTGAAATCCCACCTTCAACTATTTCTGAGTTGAGTGTGTGACCATTTAATCACAGTGAGGAGTACTTTACCACAGTCTTCCAAACTGCACTGTGCAAGCGACATACCTCTGTCAGATCACCAAATCCCAGTAGCCATTTCCTAGCTGAGAAGCTGTCCTGAGGCAGCTGATAGGCTGATGTTGAACGCTTGTGAGCACAGGAGTGAGAAGTGTGCTGTGGGCTTCACTGGAAGTTGTAAGTGCTGAACACCTCCAGGATGAAGCTCTGGAGGAACCATTTGGTACCATGCGTGGTCTCTCCTAGGCTAGTTTTATGCTTGCTTGTGGTAATGAGAACTAGCCAGCCACGACAAAAAAAGGAACACTGTGGGTCTTAAACTTGTGCTATTTCTGCTTTTAAGGTGAACATGATGTGAAAGCCTCTGTGTGCTCAGCCTGTGAAAAGCAGTCAGCACGTGCTGTAGCTTCTGGAATCTGGATTCCACACGCATTGGTGTGTGCTGGAGGGGCAACCCTTTGGCATATTGCGTGCTCTGGAGTTAACCCATAAAAAGATTCAATTTTTGTCCTGTTTTTTCCCTTGGTGATGCAGTGAGTGGCCTAGAGTTCTAAAGGTTGGGAGGAAAGAATAGCATGTAAATTTACTTTCAGGTCACAGGCCCTCATTCTACTGGAGTGACTCACTTAAGTGATACTGGTGTAACCTCACAGATGCGTCATGCAAGATGCTTATTATCATAATTAATCGGTTACAATATAATTATCATCCTTGGCTCAGCAACGCATCAATCGATGTATTAGTGCAATACTGCAATGTCACCTTTGTAAATGAGTGTATCTGCACAAGCTCCTGTGGAGCTGCCTTGGTTTCCCTCAGCAAGCATCTCTTCTCCTGGTACAAGGCAGGAGGGACTATTACTAGTTGATGCTGTTTCTCCAGCAGCAAACTGCTGCTTTCTGATTCTCCCTGCTTTTCCCCACGCAGCCCTCACACAAGTGCTACCAGCTATCACTGGCTTGGTGTTGTCCTTATTGTCACTTGACCCCGTTCAGGCACTACCAAGGCTCCATTTCCATGCTTAGTACTGTCTGCAGAGCTATCCCTGCTGTGACTCTACTGGTCCTAAATCAGAAGGCCATAGGCAGTAGAATATCTGCTCTGGTTGTGGAACCTTGAGGATGATCTGTCAGAACAAAAAAGTCTGGGAAAGTGTGGTGAGCACAGGACAGGCACTGAAATCTCTGTGGCGGAGAAGATGACACTGGCTGAAGGAGTTCTGGTGGGCTGATAAAATGGCAGGCGCCATGGGTAAGTGGTGGTGAAGAGAAGGGTGTGAGGTATCACCACATCCTTTCTGATAGTAGTGAAGCTCATGCAGCTTACAGAGACTTAGCTTGATGATGTGGCATGATGGCAAAGGTCAGGACCTTTTATAAAAGGGATTTACTGTCTGGTGTGAGGTGGCAAACGAAGTAACAAAGAGCATGTAGAGGAAATACAAGAGGGATTTTGGTGAACCAGCAAAGCAAAGGTAGTGATAGAGAAGATACTGCTTCTGGTAGCCACCACAGTTGAGCAATGAAAATGTTCACCTCCCACTGCAGCTGGCAGATGAAATGCCTGCTGGATGCATGCTGTGTGGATGCCCGTTGTGTTTCATCTTGTTGGCAAAGGGTCTCTGATAGACAAATGCTTGGCTTTCCCTGTGAGGTGTTAAACGTGCAGCATTGTTACAGGGCTTTGCATTGTTGCAGAATGATAAAGCTAAGGTGTGTTTTGCTGTGAATCCTCATCTTTACAAGTACACCTGAAAAATTCATAGCTCTGCATTTGAGATAAGTCAAAAGGCTTCCAGTGAGTGATTTAGTTGTAGCATGTCTGAGCTGCACCCTAAGTTCTCAGTGTTCCTATTTGAGAAGTTTGCTAGATATGCTCTCAGAACTGTTCCTTTTCTTAACAGTCATAGGAGCAAAACAAGATGTGAAATGAAGATGACAATTGAGTGTTGACCAAAAAAAGTGTGTAGTTATAATGTTTTAAATGTACCCAGTAACATTTTTAATGCATCAGCAATGGTTATTTAACTTCCTTAATTGATCAAGTAACTTAAGGTAGCTGACTGAGAAAGGGAAGCTGACTTGGCACAAGAGAAGTTTTACAATTGGCTTTCTTGACGTTTCCCAGAAATAAAATCCGAAGTCCATCCCACAGAGATGTCTTTCTGAGATGCATTTTGTTTGGTTTATTACTTGCTAAAGAAAAATGATCCCATGGGTTCAGAAGAAATAATTTATCACAATTTTGGCTTGTAACATCTGTTCAGAGCAAGGAAAAGGCAGGAAAAGATGCAACTTAGTTATACCAGAAATGTAAGAAGAATGAGATTTGGCAAAAGAGATTAACACCTTTGTGATAAAAATTTTTGTTTTTGAAAGAAGCCTTGGGAGAAGCACGACTAAGCTATGGGCTTTAGTTCTGACAGCAAAGCAGATGTGAAAACGGTGTTTTAGGATCAGCACGTGCTCTAAGAGCAGTATCATCTCCGCTTGGCTGAGTAATGCTCTGCCTTCCTCAGAGGCCATAAAACTGCACTGCTCTAGAGCAGAGCTTGCACAGTGCTAAATAAATGTATTTAACTTGAATCTTCTTTTTTGCTTCTTTACACAGGGAGTGAAGTACCTGTGCATACCTGCTGCTGACTCACCCTCGCAGAACTTGTAAGTTTTCTTTACAAACACATTGCAAACCCCCAGAAATCCTTTGGTGGTGTGATGTCTCTTTTACAGTGAGCTGAAAGGTCTGATTCTCACAAGTGTGGTTTTTAATCCAGTCAGAAAGCACAGTAGAAGTCTATTCCAGCTACTCTGGTTCAGACCTTGCTTTTTGTGTGTAACAGCTTGTGGGAGGGACGCTGTGTAAATATGCCTTAATCTTCAGGAGTTCCTTAGTGAGTCTTTTCCTAATGCAGTCCAGTTGTTTATGTAAATGTTTTTGCTTGGCTGTTCTGTTTTGTTAGTGCTATCTCCAGCCATTAAAAAAAAAAGAATGTTAAGAGTTATGAAACCTAGCGCGTCGAGAGTTAAAGGAAAATCCTCACAGCCAGCCATGAAGATGAAGTCCCAGTGTACAAACTACCCCTGCAACTATCTGCCCTGGGCACCTGGTTTCCTCAGCTGGTAGAGCATGGGACTCTGAATTCCTGGGATCCTGGATTCAAGCCCCATGTAGGACATCTTGAGACAGTACTGGAGGCTTACCCTGCTCCAGTGGTGGGGGTTGGACTTAGATGATCTTTTGAGGTCCCTTCCAACCTGTAACTCTGTGATTCTGATNGATCTTTTGAGGTCCCTTCCAACCTGTACCATTCTGTGATTCTGTGACTTCTTGAATGTGGCTCAGAAGGCCCTGCTGCTCTTAGCAGCAGTTTGGTGTGCCAGGAAGTTTCTGCCCTGTGGTGCCTCTTACTTTGAGGACATATGCACTGGCACTGAGGGGGGCCTCATCTCTAGTAGCACGCACGAGCTGCTAACTGACTTGCTCTTGGTTTTAATGTTTTGAACCATGGAGCATAGCAACTCTTGATTCCAAGAGCAGTCAAAACAGGTTTTGTAAGCGAACATGGATGGTGACCAACTCCTTCTTGTAGAGCTATTGTTCATGTTGGGGAGAGGTCAGGGGGGTTTCAACCACATCCTGCCACCAAGTTTTATAGTGAAACATGTAATAGAAAGAGTCCTGGTAAGTACGGAAGGAAGTGCAGCCCTGCTCTCCTCTCATCTCACAGCAATATTCCGTCTCATGCTTTCAGGGGATATTTTTAGAGTATGTGTTTCTTGTACCCTAGAAAGATTCTATTGAGGCATTTGATATGTAGTGATTTGCCTTTTCATTCTTTGTTTCTGTTGTGATTTCAGGGGAAAGGAGAAAAACCAGCTTTCTCCCCAGTACTAATAAACACTCCAAAACCTTATTTTTCAAGACAGGTGTATAACGAGAAAGCAGAGAGCTCTCCTTGTCATGGACAGCTTGTAATGGTCTTAATCATAAAATAGAAATAACATATGTTAAAAAAATACTTTTAGGAAAGAAAAAGAAATATATTAGAGGGAAACATTCAGTTCTCATGGTTTGCTGGTGCTCTGAGATCTGTAGCATTTCTGAGACTTTTACAGATCTGATTCCTTTGCTACTAGAGATCTGGATCAGTTGGAAATGACCAACCCCTAACATCCTATGATCCTATAGATGGAATGATGTTTGTGGTGAACATTAATCAACATCCAGTTGAGTCCCTCTGTCATTGTTAAATATCAAGGAGTTGTACTGAGAAATCACTGGTCCCTGAACTGCCTGGCACAGTACCAGAGCTCTTAAAGCTTCAGTAAGAAGACACGATATTTGCATGAGTATTGTTTCTGTTACACTGCAGCAAACTAAAACACTTGCTTTGGTATCAGGTGGTTGCAGACAAACTTTGTTACTTCTAATATGAAGAGATTTTATCGCTTAAAATAAAACTTGATGAGTAACTGATTTTTCATTTTTGCTTTATGCAGTTCAGATCCTCAAGTAAAATCAAATCGTGATGATAGCAAATAGCATTGTACTTGCTCTGCACATCCAGTTGCCTGGGTTCAGTCTGCAAGGATGTGACATAGTGTTACCCAGGAGCGGTTAAGCACATTGCCCATGCCTTTCCCAGAGGGAGAAACAGCTTGGCAGTGGGAAAGGGAATTGGGCCCTCTGCAACACTTTTGAGTATCTGCCCTACTCTTATGAGTGACTAAGCAAAAACAAAAAGGCAATGTCCTGTATTGCAGATCATTGCTTTCTCTTAGCAATGCATGACAGGCACAACTGACCAGACACCCTTATCTGCCTTATCTTCATTTCCCAGCAGAAGGCTCTGCAGAAGCTTTGCCTCTGCTTTGCACCTGCTGGCAGGTTGGTAAGATCTGACCAAAAATCTATCCACTGAAGTTTGGGGCTGTGAGCTCCTAATTCAGTTCAGCTCCATTTTTGTCAGGGGAAACTTCTTTCTTACGTGTGTAATGCACATTTATTCCCAGTAAGCTAGTTTAGTGGAACTCACTCCCTAGAGGAATGGATTGCCAGGGAACTGCAGCTGGGATTTCCCCGTTTAACATGTGGGTGTTAACTGAAGTGTCTCAAAAGCTCACTTCTGTTCCCATGTTCTGCTCCTACCAAGCGCAGGAATCAAGCAGTTGCTTTTGAGACTTGATGTGCTTCCTACATGAGTTTTCCTTGTACCCCAAGGATTTTACTTTGGGCCTCTCACTTCTCCAGAAATCTTCTTCAGAACCTGCTGCTAAAAAGTTAATTCCATAGAAATCAAATCTGCCATTCCTGTTCTGTTCCAGATCATTGTCTTAGGCTACATGTTACTAAGTGATTTACCTCAGTCAGGCTAACAGCCAGTTCTCATCACAAAAGCCAGATAACCTTTTCTTGGTGGAAAAGAAATTGGGCTGGCTGTTAGATGCATTCACATTGCCGAAGGAAAGAAACATCAGCATGTTTCTTCCTATCTGATTTGGATGCTTTCTTTTAACCTTTATGATGTTTGTGGGAGGTCTGACTAGCCGCAAATGAGTGTGCAGATCTGGCATCAGAACTCTGCCCTCAGCATGGTTTTGGGTTATTCAGTTTGCTAATACTTAAGTTTAGATAACTTTTACAACATGGTGGTATGGGCACTGTGCTGGCAGTTCTTCCTGTGGTGTTTTCCCAATGATGATGCAGTTCACCACCCAGCTTTAAGCTGGGAGAGATTTAAAAGCCAGATACCATATAGTAAATTCTCTTGAACTAACTGTTCAGTCCAACAGCCAGGCAGCAAATCAACACATTACCCTTTTTTTTTTCCTGTTACAGATTATAATCAATTATTTGTGGTTATTGTAAAACTTGACATTCTCCTTTGTTTGGCTCTTTCCACACAGCTAACTGGTTCTCAGTCTTAGTTTTCATGTAAATATGGTTCCTACCATAATAACTTGGAAAGTGAGTTTAAGTAGCAGCATCTGCTCGAGCCAGCAGAGACCTTGATTCCAGAGGGTTCTGGAGGTGTGCATTTCCTCTTTTCTCTGGCTCAAGGTGTAGAGGGCCATGGCTGTAGATCAGCACTAATTCTGAGCTAAGCTGTTTCTTTTCATGAATGTCTGCAGACACAGGTGGCAGTGGTTCATCAGACTGTCAGCAGTAAGGAAGCACAAATAAAGCTGAGTAAGTGGAGCACACTGCTAGATATATTTGATATCTTGCAAAGGTTTTAATACTCACTTGCAGGTATCTTTCAAACCGAAGCAGTGAAGTGCTTAATCAAAACTTGTGATAGACCATCAAATTCACTGGTGCTTGGATCTCTGCTCTTGGCCACATTTTAGAGAGAAAAAGAAAAGATAGGTGTATGAGAAGATTGGCATGTTGCAGTCCAGCCCTAATCAAGTTTCATCTGACTAAACCCATTCACTTAAGGAGAAGTGCTTCTTCACTTTGCAGTAACAACGTTTCTTGTGCACATAGCCCAGCACCTCATTTGTCTTCTTGAGGTCACTTACCTGGAGCTGCATGAGCTCCCCCAGGCAGACCTGAGCGTCATGATTTGTTAGAACTCAAAAAGTTGAAATGGTTTGGAGTGGTATTCTGTGTAGAAATGTATTTGTATGGCTTTATCCTTCTTCGTTTACATACTTGTTTGGTTTCCCAAGAAACATAAAATCCTGACTTGACATGCTACCCTAAGGCTTGGGATTGCAGTATGCCTTGAGATTTTTCCAAATGGGTCACTCAAGCCATCTGCAGCAGTGTTCTTCATGCTTTGGAGATGTCCTGGGCTTTGGGGTCTCTCTTTTTGGGTATTTCAGTGTAGACATCATTGCCTTCAAGTTCCACTTTGTTGCATCACTGTTGCCCTCCTCCAGGTCTTGAGTGTTGCTGTTGGTCACGAAGGCAAGTTTCTTTCTATGTGACTATTCCCGATTTTTGTGTGGCTGCTGGTGCTGAGATGAGTTTTTTTTCTTTTACCCTTGTGTAATATTCACCCTGAGAGGGGAAACATCTTGCGTACAGGACGTTGTATTTCACGGGTGTTGAGCACATTGTGCTTTCAGGTTTGGCTTTGCTGATGAACTGGTACTGACTGTCCCTTAAAAATCTCTTTGCTCTGTATTGAACACATCACTACTGCTTGTGAGCTTCAATTGCAAGAGCACTGAAAGGCCACAGAGAACTCCAGCTCTGGTGCTGTGTTGAACCAGGAGGTGCTGCTTGCCCCTGCAGTGAATTGCACACAGCCCCAAAGGCTCTGCAGTCTGAAAGGCAGAGTGAGCAATTTGGGAAAGGGATGCAGTGAGGCAATGCTGCAGATTTACTGAGATGAGGACGGATGCCCAGGCATGTGTGAAGGATAATGAAACTGCAAACCTTAATGTTTGTAAATTGAGTCTTCTAGATTCTTTCTCCTCAACTGCTTTAAAAAAAAGGTAAGGGTTGGCTGGCACCCTGGCTGAACAAAGGCAAGCAGGAGGGGCACTGCAGTCTGAGGGGAGTAGGCTGGGAGGAGCATAATAAGTCAGGGCTTGAATTGGGAATCTTTCCATAGCACGGACAGAAGTGAGAGATTTTATGTTGTAAAGAAGAAAGTCACACTAGGTGTGTCCTAGTAGATGGTTTGAAGGAAGAGGTTGAAGCTGAAGTTCAGTATAAGTTTGGATAGTGGACAGTGGATGCCTTTTTGTGAGAGTCAAAATACCCTGAAAACTCTTCATGCAGATGCGCTGAGTTTTGTCTGACATCTGAGCATACACAAGGATGTGTGAGATAAGTGACTAATTGAAAGAAGAATAAAACACATCTTGAAATACAGGCTTGACAGTCATCAGAATAAAGCATGTGTTGATGTTTATGACATTAGTGGCCACGATACCAGCTGTTTTGTTAGGTAGAACAGAAAATATCTGTGCCAGTGCGTGCTGCGTTTCACTGGCAGGCTCTTAACTTCTAACTTCTAAGACCTGTATTCACTTCTGATTTATAGAAACAGCATGAAGTGAGCTTTCTGATACATCTCTCTCTTTCTAAGTAGTGGTTTTACTAAATAGAGCACTTTCTTTATTCCCCTTCTGTTTCTGTTTTCAGGGCAAGGCATTTCAGAGAGAGCATCAAATTTATCCACGAGTGCCGGCTTACAGGTGAAGGCTGCCTGGTTCACTGGTACGTATGCCACTTGCTGAAAACTTACTAAGGGTTTCTCTGTCTTGATTTGGGTGTTCACCATTTTAATAAATTGTTGTTCATTTGCATTTAACAGTAAAATCCCCTTGAGTGAAGTGCCCCCTTTATTTGAAGAGCCCCAGAAGATTTACAAAGCTATCAAAGCCTCATGCTAGGATTTTTGAGTCACTGGGGTAGTCAGTTTCCTGGAGATGGAGCCCATGATATTCTTGAGCTTCTCTTCTTAGCAAACGTGTTTGTAGAATTGAGTTGACTAGAGAGAGATATTGAATAGAGACTTGCTATTTATTTGCCAGTGTTTTAATTGCTCTATTTCTAAATATGGCTTAAATAATCCCTGTAATTTTATTAGCTTCTGTAACAGCTATTTTTGGGGTTTCATAGATTCTATAATAGTTTCCTCTGAACAGAAATGTCAAGGATTTTTAAATTTTTATTATTTTCCTCTAGAATGCTGAAGCTTTCAAGTGTTTCATTTGTTAATGGCAAGTGTAACTGGAGGGATGTAGCTGGGACTGGAGAGAATAAAAAGGAAAATCCCACTCTGGCTTTTTCCCTGCTCTCCATCATCAGTTGTAGCCTGTGTGCTGTATGTCTAAGTGACTGTATCTCACTCAGTGTCATCTTATGATTTAAACACCAGACTTGTCCATGGCGCCTGAGTACAAATCCTCAGTTTGCTACAGGCTCATGACAAGGCTGTGAGTCATTGGATCAATCTCTCCATGTGTGTAAAACATGGAGCATTTGTCTGAGTTCTGGTAGTTTTTAGAAACACCTATTTACATTTGTGAAGCATTTCAAAAGCACAAATGTTCTCAGAATGTCAAGGGAAATAGTCTGGTACAAATGTAACTCAATCACATTCTTCATACTCATAATAGTGATACTTGGGAGATTTTGTCCAGCATTGTCAAACCAGTAATCGTAAATGATTCCTACTTTAACCCAGCATTTCAAATTGGGGAAATGAGTCCTGAAGCTGCACAGTGCATGGGCAGCAGAATGAAGAGCCTAAGCAACCAGACATACTTACTTTAACAATTCAGTTAAAAGTTTGTTTTGGCCTCATGAAGCTGGAAACATTTATTCATGGTGGAGAAGAAACAGTCTTACTTCACTGCTCTGATCTGTATAGAACAAAGAAAGTGGGTGGCTTATTTCTAGTTTAGCAAAGCCCAGTTCTGACTTAGAATATGTGACCTGTCTCCTGGTTTTGTGAAGACTTAATACTTGTTTCTTCCTTTTATGAGTTACCACAGAGTTATAGATCTGTTCTGACACATTTCAAAAAGCAGCACCAAAGCCCATTAACTCATATGTTGTGATTTTTCTTCCTGGCAGCAAGAAACACAGCAGTCTGCTGTGCTGCTTCAGTTTATTGCACTTCCTTTTTCATGCAGCCTTGCAGGTGTCTCCAGGAGTGTAACATTGGTGGTTGCCTACATCATGACCATCACAGACTTTGGTTGGGAAGATGCGCTGTCTGTTGTCCGTGCAGCGAGATCATGTGCTAATCCTAACATGGGCTTCCAGAGGCAGCTACAAGACTTTGAAAAACATAATGTTGATCAGGTAAATGAACTACATACAAATAAGCTGCAAAACACATTCTTGAGTCTCAGATCATGAGCTACCTCTCATTATTTTGAGGCTTGGGTGGTTTATCTGGCTCCCTGGATTTGCTTTGAGGGAGTGGTTTCTCAGCTGAGCCTGCTCTGCTGAGGAGGCACCGATAGGACTGAAGTTATCAGGGAGTGCTGGATGAGAGAAAAGATAAAGCACAACATCTTAAGACCTCCTGCATAGCTGTGCTCTCCAGTGACTGCTGTGTGTGTGCCAAGGGACAATACAAGGTCTCAGTGGGCTGGAAACTAAAAAGTTGTTCTGAAAGCAGCAGAAGGAACAATCTCTACCTACCAGTTGCATAAAAGCAGTGAGTTTCCTCCCAACACACTCATTTGGATTAGTTAGCAGGGAAGAAATCATAATCAAATATCTATGCTATCCATAGCTATCTTGCTGTTCACATTATTACTTCCATGTTGTGTTCTTCTCACCTTCTGCTGTGGCTGAGGTCTGATAAATTTTCTGATGTGTAGAGCAGTCTATAATCTGACTTTTTTTTTTCCCCTTACCCTTTGAAGGCCTTGTAGCACTAGGAGAGCTGAGGGAACAGTAAGACTGCAAAGTGGTTTTAATGAAACAATAGTTTCTTACCCCTAACAAGAACAAGAACACAATAGATCTGCACCCTGTGGGTGATTGGTGACTTCCACTTGTGTTACCTAACAACCTGCTTGGGCTGGCCCTTCTGTTTTCCATTGCTCAGCATCCTGCTGTTTTCTGGCCTTTTGAGCCTATTTTGCTTATTAAAAACCAGCAACAACAACGGGCAAAGCACAGGGCAGTTTTAGTTTTAACTGCATTCCTGTCATTCTGCTGCAGAAAGCTCAGGGTTCAGAAGGTACCATTTGTTTTGCATAGTGCAATTAGCAATTGTAAGTGTTTAAGTTGTTTTAATATTAAACTAAATGCTTCCTGGATCATTTGGAACTGGTGTAAATGGTAAAGTAACTGATTTTTAAGAGACAAAGTCAGAGGGGGACTTTCCAGATTTGTCTCCTTCCTCCCTTACAGTCATTTCTACTCTAATTGGTCTGGGCCAACAGCAATAACAATTAAGGCCATATGCAAATAGCCTGATAAAGACAGTAACGTCTGTCTTTTTTCGTCCACCATGGATGGCACATTCTGCCTTTTTTCACTGAGTGGGGAGGCGGTAGGTTGCAAAAAGAAATATCCATCTGTAGTAGCTGACCAGGCTGCAGTTTCCTACTGCCTCTAAACAACAACCACATCCTTAGCAGGTGTCTGGGACACACCTGATTTCAGTGGGATGATGCCATCTGCCAAGGGTGTGGACATCTCTCTGATCGCAGCAGCAGAGCTCATTTGCTGTACTGCTATAGGATGGTGTCCTCTGAGGTGTCTGGAATGAGCTCCTTTAGATCTTGGTCTTGCAGGAATGTAGTCACTAAGGTCCCAGCATGGTTTGCACCAATTCCAGACTTCCATGTGGTAGCCCAGGGCTTTGGATACAACTTACAGGACCTTACAATGTTTTAAGAATGGGAGTGAGTAAATTTATTGAAATCTTCCTGTGTCTTAGTAAATTATCTTGATGGATGAAATTATCCATGAGCTGTAAACAGAACACAGCTATGAAAGTTATGGCTTGAAAAATGAATATTGTCCCCACTGGGACAGAACATTTGAG
The DNA here is from genome assembly GCA_013400115.1 of Rhinopomastus cyanomelas. Taxonomy (NCBI): domain Eukaryota; kingdom Metazoa; phylum Chordata; class Aves; order Bucerotiformes; family Rhinopomastidae; genus Rhinopomastus; species Rhinopomastus cyanomelas. Next base: position 126,871 of record VXBP01005623.1, read on the forward strand.
GTCTGTGTCTACTTGCTACTGCTGCAGAGAAGTGCAAGGAGTTTGTCAGGCATGACTAAGTGTGCTCAGACTCTTCAGCTGGCAAAGAAATGACAGGGAAGGGTGTGATAGAGGTCTATAAAGTTGAGTGGAAAAGTGAAGGGGAACTGGTGTGATCCCTCCTCTTCCCTGTAATGTGAAATTGAGCTATCAATGGGCAGGTTCCAATCAAGGAGAAGGAGGGTGTTTTATACAGTGTGTACTTATGGAGCTTGTTGGCATTCAGATATCCTAGTAAAAATGTGTTGATTCAAAAAGTCACCTCATGCCTCACATTAAAATGTAAGTGGAGATTTAAGTGGAGTTAATCTTCTACTTTTTCAGCATTTACATCTGCCAACTGTTATACCAGATATAAAGCTGGACTGACCTTCAGCTGGGCTTGGTACATCTGTCACCATGTCACATAACATTCACAGAATCTAGGTGGCCCTACTCTGGCAGGGGGATTGGACTAGATGATCTTTCAAGGTCCCTTCCAATCTCTCATGTTCTGTGATTCTGTGAGTGGTTCACTTTGATCTTCAGCCTTCTTGCAGCCTGTTGTGACCGTGGGCAGGTTGGCTGGTAATTAGTTAATGTGTCTTATTGTTTTGTCCTCACCCAGTGGATGTTCCTTACTCTGTATGGCTCCAGTTAGCCAAGCTGGTGTGTAACTGTATGGATATAAAGCATACCAGTGATTTAAAAAGTGTATTCTGTGCTGCTGTTGAAGGACATGCAGTATTAGTGTTTTCTTCCAACTGCCTGTGTTGTTAAAGGCTCTTGAAATTCCACAGGACAGGGGCGAGTGTTGCTGCATCAACCTCATGTTATTGTTGCATTACATTTTATTTGTCTATCCCATTTCTGCAGTTCAGGCAGTGGCTGAAAGAAGAATATGGGGAAAACTCTTCTCAGGATCTGCAAGAAGCCAAAAATCTTCTGAGCAAATATAAAGAGCAGGCAGAGTTGCAGCAGAACACTGGAGGAAGACAGTGGAATAACAACTTCTCATCTGTGCCATCTCTTTCATACAGCAACTACACAACAGAGACCTAGTCACAGGAGGTTGATTTTTTGTTTTCTATCGTCGAAAAACATCTTGCCATAATTTCCATCCCATCTTCAAGACTCTCAGCAGAAAACCATGCAAGCAGTTGATTTGTAGAAAGCTTCTTGATGAAAATGCTACATTAAGTGTGTGTGTATGAGTGTATTTCACACAGTTTTATACTCTGGGTAGGATCAAGCTCTCTGTGTGCCCAGAGACATGATGCAGTTACTGTGGCTGAGCTGGGTTGTCAGCCAGCCACAGCTGTTACCCCCTTATGCCCACGTTGCCTGGCATTTGCTGTGAGGTTAGCTCCACTCCTTTTGTTGTAGGCTAGCAAAGGGCTCTGAGAGATTAAGTCTGGTGGCTCAAGCTGTGGCAGTTTGACACCTCTGCACTGTGGCAAAGATGCTATTGCACCTGAAGAAGGGAACTTGTGTCTGCATCTCTGCTGCTCCTGTTTGCAGTCCATGGGCAAGCAATGCCATGGAGCTGGGCTTGAACTTGAATGCTGGGCTGCAAACTGAAGCAGGTGAGATAAGGGTATGTGTACCTTCCTCTCAACAGTAGCATCTAAGAGAGAAGTGGGACAGACAGCTCTGAGTAATAACATCTTCAACTGCCACCGTTGTACTTGCTTCAGTGCACGTGAGCCAGAGCTGTCAGCAGAGCTGCCACAGACCGAGAGCACCGAGACCGTTACCACAGCTCAGCTCATGTGCAGTGATTTAAGCCGTGGTTCCTTGATTGTGCATCTGGTGTCCCAGCATAAGCTTCTCTGGAGAACAGTTTGTGAGGTCTCCAGTGCTGCTGAACTCCATTCCCTGTGGAACACGTGCCACTTCACCACACGCCCCTGCGCACATGATAACGTGTCTCCAAAGAGTGGGCTTGGAGTGAGTGCAAGCACCTGTTTCTTTGCTTGTGCTGTGGTTTGCTCTTTGACTTCAGCTACCTCAGAAATGCTGTTCTTGTCATTGTGGTTGTAAATACAACCTTGAAAATGCCTTGTGTAATCTTAATCTGGCACTGAGTGAAGTAAGTGGGTGGGTGCGTGTGTGTGAGGGTGTGTGTGTGCATATGTAGTTCACAGATGTCTGTATTTGAGAAAGTTTATTGTTTTCTTTTTCAATTGCCCATGTTTCTCACTGGTTTAAAAACCGAGCTGTTTGAATTCAACTTTCTGCCATTCTAAAACCACTCTATATTTTGCTGTGATCCGATTTGTAAGATGCATTTGTAACAAATATTTTAAACTGGGTTCAAACTAGGGGCCATTCTCTGTTCTTGGTAACATTTTGTGTTTCTGGAATGGATCCGTTGCCTGACTCAACCCTAGAGTGTAACTTCAAGTCTGTCACCAAGGATGCTGACAGCGCGTTGCTTTCTGATGATGGCACTGACTCGGGATGAAAGGTCTGTTTTTCTTAAAGATGCCAGAAAATACAAAACACTTCCCAAACAACCAGGACAGAATACCAAACTCAAACCCCTCATTTGTTTAGATGTGGTGTATAGAATGTTAAAAGCTTGAGTGCTGAGCATGAAGCGGGCAGCAACTAGAACAGGATGTTGTTTCTTTTGGTCCTTTGGAACTCTGACCTCCCATTCCTTCACAAAATTTCTCTTCCTGTGATTTCCTGCTGGCTTTGGGTGGCAGTGAATTCTCTGGATGGGAAAAGGCTTTGAGGGTCAAGTAAGCTCTGATAAATGTGTGTTGTTAAGTGTACTGAAAGGAGAAGTTACAGTCTGTGAAATACGGATCTTGCATATTGATTGCTGCCAAAAAGGAGAAAAGGGTTTGGGGTGGAAGTGGCCTGTTTCATCCGAGTCCAAGCCTGTGTCAGGGTTCTCATTGCACTAAGTGCTCTAAGTATACTGGTCACGGCAGGAGCAGGATACTCGTGTCTGTGTTGCAGTAGGGGGTGCTGGAAAGGTGCTGGAATTGACTTTGTTTTCATACTTGTATCTGAATGAACCACTAGCTATTTGAGGTATCTAGGTCCTGCTCTGTGTTTGCCTGGTAAGATAAGTGTTCAGCTCTTCTTGATCTGCACACAGTAGGCTGTTCAGGATTCCAGCACAGCAGTGCCTAGGCTGGCAGTGCCCTCTGTGCTCTGAGGGTGAACGTGGTGATTGGAAAATGCTTTCTGCGGTAACAGGGTCTGACGTGTTCAGGATGCTGGTCCATTTGTCAAGCTCTCTACTCATAATTGGATTATGTAGTGCAGCTTCAGCCCATCCTCAGAGGGCAGCTGCCAGAAGTATTCTGCCTGTGCTCTTGTAGGTCTGCGGTCAGTCCATCCCGTAACTGACTGTCGGTGCTGTGTATCCCATAACACTTCTGGCACTCTCATCCTTGTGGGCCAGCCCTGTGAGTGCTGGCAACTGGCAGTTTGTTCTGGCAAATATGAGGCAGTATGGGAGACACCTGATAATGTTTTGTGTCAAAGATTATTGTGTAGTGGATGTTTCTTAATAGCTTGGTTATCCCCAAAGAGTCAGTCTCACGAATAGGGGGGGTTGTTTAGGATTGACTTGAGAGCCATATAGCCCCATCAAAGTGCATTATGCTGCAGCTTAAAATCCGATACACAGGGTAAAGCAAGCAGGAAGGCAGAGGGAGTGCCATATTGACAGTGAGTGGAAGTGCTTCTCTCATGTTTAAGAGACAGAAGTATTATCTGCAGTTTGTTGATTCTCCACTTTAAGTGTGAAAAGAGTGGAAAAGAACAACAGCTGTCAAAGTTTGTCCATACAGAGGGCAGAATGATACTTTGCCCCTGTATTACTACAAGGTGCAGAAGAGAGACTAACTACAGTTCTCACCTGATGCCTTTTAGAAAGGGAGAGGAGCTAACACAGACTGAGAATGTGACATGATTTGTCTTCCAGCCAGTGTTTCAGTGGCAGTCTGTAGGACTTTCCAGTTCTCTGGACCATGACTAGACCCCAGTCCACCTCTTAGTAGCTGACCTTAATAGTGTAGATGCTGCATTCAGTTCTTTTGTTTCTGTATTTCAAAACACTGTCCTCATTTTGGTGTTCACTGGAAACTGTATAAAGTTTATAACACGTTATCGAATATCTGGATTTGAGGGGTAGAGCTGATTTTTTGGGCTAAGTTCAATATCCACACGTGATTCTAAGCAAGCGTTTAGTGTGACACAACGTAGGTAATGGGTATGTGCATTAGTATTTATTACCCTCACTTTTAACCGGGAAAGAGTTGCTTCTTCACGTTTTGAGTGGGAAGATACAGCAAATGATACTTGTTTTTAAAAAGAGACAGTAATAACATGGGCAGCTGTAATGGTTGCTGCCTGTAAAGTCATCAGTGACAACATACAGTGATTACTTCAGCTAGTTCAAACACTCAAAACCTGGTAAGTTTCTTGATTCTCTGTCTTCCTTTTCCTGGGCATCTTAGCAAAGTCTTGACTGCTTTTTCCAAATGTTTGTATTTAATACATTCTACAATTTTTTTTATAAATAAATATAAATGTTAACACCTGATCTGCTCATGTGTTTCTTGAAATCAGCAATAACGTGTGGAAGGCTTCTGCTCTCTGTATCCCTGCAGGTACACTGAGAGTACAAGAGTGTGGCTGCTCAGTTTGGCACTCGGATTGCTTTGCTCTCCAGCACACAGACTTTCTCTTCCCCAGGTTCTTCCAGGTGAATTCAAGAACCTGCAGCACAAGCATCTCTTGATGATCGTCCCACAAGAGAACGCTGCGTGTTGCTCTTTGACGTCTTGTTGCTGAGCTGTCAGTGCAATAGGGTGTGTAGTGAATCCAAATGTTTTATTCCTTTGGAACACCTTCTCCCTAGCAAAGGTTTCATCAGCTCTAAACCTTAGCTGGTTTACAGACTGCCAGGACTCGGGGCTCACAGCAGCGGTTTCTCAGAGGAAGCTGATGCAAGCGGCAGATGATGATTCTTGAGGGAAAAACATTTTACAACTTGGAGTGTGAGCGGTTGAAAAGCCCCACTTAAATTCCCACATGTCAAATAGAAATTCAGTATTGCTACCTCTGCTAAGAGGGTAATTCTGGCATTTGAACAATCAAAAAAACCTCCCAGCAATCTCAAAGTGTAATCAGCGATGCCTTGGTAGCCAGATCTCCTTAATCACTGCTAAAGTCTGAACTGTTCTTGCAGTGGGACTCTCTCATCTTGAGGGCAAAGTTAGACACTCAGGCACAGTGGGGTTGGGGTATTTTCTGTAATAGCTTCTCTCTCCCAGCACATGTTAGTTAGCTCATAGATTGCTGTGAAATGCTGCCTGAGGGATCTCAAGTCAGAAATTCTTCCTTTAGAATAACATGGATGTGTCTGTAGGTCACTTTGAGTCTGTTAGATGCCCTTTGTCAGTCTCAGTTCATCTTCAGTGCAAGTGGGGTGGCTCTGGTTTTATTAATGTACGTGTCAGTCCCCTTCCCATCTTTCCATGGAAGGACTTTAAATGCAGTGTGGCCAGATACGTGAAGCTTGAATTAGCAGTGTGTTTGCCTCCTGCCTGTTACCCACAGCAGTGTCCTAGATACGCATGCATTGATGAGATGAAAAACGTGTTTAAACTATAATCCCTAGTAAACTAGGAAAATCTCTTTTAAGATTTAGAAGAGGCTAAAGAAACCAAAGGCAAATTTGTTTCTTTTGACCACTTTGCACCTCTCAAGGGTAATTTTTATCCAAATCACATGGAAAAATTATGCTGTAACCGTGGTCTGTACCGCTGCTCTAAATTGTCTTGTTTCATGGCAGTTCTGGTTTAATTCATAGTAATGTCCCACCATGCAGCAACTGAGGGAGTTAGAGCTCAAATCCCCTCTAGTTCATGTTGTAGCTGTGCTCATAATGTGATAAAAACTTTGGCCTTTGCCAGCAGCTTGAGAGTCCTTCCACCTCCTCACATTGTACTGGTTGAAGGGAAATGATGATGGCCCCTAGAAAATATTAGACAGCATAAGGAAGAGGATCTTGCTCTGTGCAGTGTTTCTGTAGAAACCCCTGGAGACATAAACCCTTCTACAGAAACTGCTATTTTCACACTTTGCTCTCAGCAGAGCTTTAAATGTGGTTCTCATTTCCATGTGCCCTGGCTCCTGTGTTTAACTGTTTCATTGCTACAGTAGGCTGCTGCTCAGTCTTGCTCTGCCTTCATGCAGGAAACAAATTCTTCTTTATAGCTGTTTGCTTGCGCCTGAGTCTAGGCAATCCCATGCACAAATACAGATTGGGAGGAGAAAGTCTGAGGAGAAGAACTGGAGTGGTGGACCAGAAGTTCAACAGGAGTTGTCAGTGTGCACTTGCAACCCAGAAAGCCAATCGTGTCACAGGCTGCATCAAAAGAAGCATCGAAAGTCAGTCGACGAGGGCGATTCTCCCCCTCTACTTGTGAGACCCCGGAAGGGGTACTGTGTCCAGTTCTGGAATCCCCAAGAGAAGGAGGACACACAGCTCCTGGAACAGGTCCAGAGGAGAGCAACTCAAATGATAAGAGGGCTGGAGTACCTCTCCTGTGAGGACAGGCTGAGCAAGTTGGGGTTGTTCAGCCTGGAGGAGGCTCCCAGGTGACCACCTAGCAGCTTTCCAATAGCTGAAGGGGGCTACAATAGCTGGGGTAGGGCTTTTTAAGTGAGTGTGTAGTGAGAGGACAAGGGGAGAGGGGAGACTGAGGTTGGACATGAGGAACAAATTCTTTCCTGTGAGGGTGGTGAGATGCTGGAACAGGTTGCCCAAGGAAGTTGTGGCTGCCCCATCCCTGGAAATGTTGAAGGCCAGGTTGGCTGGGGCCCTGAGTAACCTGATCTAGTGCAGATGTCCCTGCCTCTGCAGGGGGGTTGGAACTAGATGATCTTTAAGGTCCCTTCCAACCCTGGCCTTTCTGTGATTCTTTGAGCGTGTGCTTTGCTCTGGAAAACTGTATGAACTGCAGTTGACCGAAGGGGAGTAGCTTGTGAGCAGCAAGATGACTTCCTGCAGCTTCCATGTAGTTTCTAGTGTAATTATTAGGAGTAGGGATCTAATGAAGTGTGTGCAGGAGGTGTCTGCCAGTGCACAACCGCATGGCTCAGCCCTTGTAGGAGACCTAGTTCTGCTCATACAAGTGGAACATACCTGCAGTGAACTGGGAGTAAAACTGATTTGTAGGCTCTCTCAGAAGATGGGATTTTAGGCCAGACCTGCACGTTTTCTGTTATAGTTGAGGCAGTTATGAATGTACAGCTTTGTACCCTTCATTATTCATTGAATTGTGATTAGTGAGATCAGAACCAAGATATCCAAGCTGCCTGAAGTGCAAACTGTTTTAAGTTGTTTGCTTGTTCAAACAGGCATCCTCAGCAAAGCGCAGCTTTAGCCCTGGGCAGGTGCATTTACAAATGAACCCTCTGAGTTTCCGATCCTCCTTCTAACCTTTCTCCAAAAGCAAGTAAGTTGTTATTTATCAGACAGAGGGGGTGGGTTGTTTGTTATGATTTCTTGAATCTTTTCCCTTCCTCCCCTTAGGCCTGTTTCCCTGGCACAGCGCTGTGACCTCTTGATGCAAAGCACCGTGTTTGTTGAGGTTGGGTGTTGATAGCTGCAGAAATGTGCCCTCCATCTGGAGGGTGTTAAAACAACTTTGTAGCACAGTCTGGAGCAGGGCAAGGTACTGCAGTGGATCCTTGCTCATTCCCCACACCTTAGCCCCACCTGCATAGGAACCCCTGTGCTGCTTACGATGCTGGTTGGATATTGATGGGGAATAAGGAAAATCTCTTTGCCAAGAACCCATCTCTGTATTTCGACAGGAATCACATAAAATCTGCAGACATTGTCATTTCTATCTGGAAAAAGATGAGTGAAGCAGAAGAGGTCCAGAGCAGTTCCAGTTGTGACTGCCCTAGACAAAATTCATCCCACAGGAGCATCTATTGAGCACAAGATCTCTGGTAAAAATTAGGTGGTAGATAACGTGTAATGTGCCCATGTGACAGAGGAGGAAGAACATCTAGAAAAATTAAAGCATTTGATTACCTGAAGGTAACACAGTTAAGGGCTGCCAATAATATGTGCTGAGATAGTTCAATGTGCTCAAGGGAAAGTCTGCAGGTAGAAAAAAGAAAGGAAACTCTGGTGTTTCCTACACTTTGGGCATGTGGTTATCATGGTAGGAAGAGGTGATGTCCTGGTTTCCCTTAGGCTTACTCTGGAAAGTAAGTGCGAACTGTGAATACAGCTAAGAAAAGTTGCTCTGGCAGATGAGAGCTGGAGGACGAACAAAACTGGCCAAGCTGCTGCTGCTACTTTTGGATTGTTCCATGGAAGACGCGAATTTGATTCATCTCCAAAGGCAGCTTGGAAACTCCAGGCAGCAGAGGGAGGGACTCCCCCTTGACTTAGATGTTCTTCTCTGAAAGCCCTGCAGGTGTGTGCAATGCAGTCAGAGCCACTTCTTAGGCTGCTGCTGGGGAGAAGTCGCTGTGTGGAGTCACACCCACCATTCTTTGCTTGGAATTATTTGGGAGCCTTGGTGCCTTGAAACACCTCGAGTTTCAAGCAGGGTTGGGGACAAGACTGGATGAAAGTGGTTGCTGAGCTCTGTGCTGTTCATTTGTTCAACAAAGACAAACAGTTTTGTCCACTTCTAATCCATCTGGATTAGTGTGGATAGAAACTACTACATGATGAAATAACCCGTCTGAGGAGTGGGGCTGCAGAAATAGACAAGGTGGGACTGTAGTCTGAGTCCTTTGAGAGTGATCTGCTGGCTCCGATGGGAAGCACTAATGCAGAAGAAAACAGTAATCAATGAATCACAGAATCACACAGAACCACAGAACATTAGGGACTGGAAGGGACCTCAAAATGTCTTTTAGTCCAATCCCTCTGCCAGAGCAGGATCACCTAGACCAAGTCACACAGGAACACATCCAGGCTGGTTTTAAATGTCTCCAGAGAAGGAGACTCCACAACCCACCTGGGCAGCCTGTTCCAGTGCTCTGTCACCCTCACTGGGAAGAAGTTCCTCCTCATATTTATATGTAACCTCCTGTGTTACTCTGGGTCAGCTCTGCACCGTGAGGAGGGCTGCCTGCCTCAGTGTCCTAGCAGGCTCTGTGCTTTGACACCTCATGACATGCCCTGGCTTTCCAGCAGGGTCAAGAGCCCCTGCCCAGCTCAGGCTGAGCTCAGCACAGCCCCACACTGTGGTTTAGTGACGGACTGGGTAAGCCATACCCCAGGCAACTGGGAGCTGACTGCACAGCAACAGTGTCAAACACGCTGTGTTTGCAAGAGGATTAGCCTTGCAAGCCTCAAGGGAAGCTTTGAACACCAAATGCAAACCTTAGATAAGCCTTTAATGCACATTTTCAGAAGTCAGTGATGCTTTGCAGGGTTCTGCTTTATAGCCACCTTTGAAAAGGGGGTGCTCAAGATTCTTGGCCTGTTGCATGTTGTCACAGTCCTGGGGGCAAGTTCTAGCAGTCTGAAAGGGTAAGACCTGTGTTACCAAGCCCCTTCCCCCTCTCAATAATAATTTGGTGGGTGGAAGATTTGATGAAGATCACGTTCTAGAGAAGGGTAGTTTATTGATTTAAACAAGGCCACTGGTGGAGTACAGCCTAACAATTTCTAGCAAAGCAGTGTTTAAAATCCTTGAACAATAAAACACAACAGCTCTTTGACTCACAGAAGTCAACATATAAACTGTAATGGAAAAGAAAAGCTTGTGGTGATTGTATGAAATGTCTCTTTTGCCTGCCCTCTTCTAATCTACAGCCTTCATTGCACCAGTAATCCTCAGTTTGTCGCTGTGTGTTGACAGTCACAGCACACACTCGATGAGAACCTGAAAGTGGACCGTCGTGACAGGTACCCTCATCTCAGTGGGGTTCGGAGTCTTGTTCACTGAAGGTAAGAGAAGAGCACAACGATGTTTTAGAGGAAAGCCAAGCAAAGCTTTGATTTTAGTCTGTTGGTTTCCTGCTGCTTTATCGCAAGGGGAAAGCTCTACAGGCACGTAGCAATAAAGCTCTGCAGGCACATAGCAGTACCTGTGGGAGATGGAAGGAAACTTGGAGGAACTTTCAGGAACATCATCAGTTTCTTAGAAAAGATACAGTGAGATAGAATTAAGGGTTTGTGTTGGATTTTCTGATGGGGCAGAACAGATGGCTAATAAGTGTTTGTATCTATGGTTGTGGCCAGTAGGACACCTTGAAATATTGACTCACACTTTCAGAGGCCGCTCTTCAGTTTTTCAATGTGCGGAGCAGCGACAGTGCACAGGATCAATAACAAGTGCAGGTGCCTTTGGTACCTTGGGAAGAGGACCATTGTTGATGCCACTAAAGAGCACAGGCAAATGGTATTTGATGAGGAGATTGAGTTCACTCTCAGTGAATTTGCAGATTTCACCAAACTGAGTGGGTGTGTCGATCTGCTGGAGGGTTAGAAGGCTCTGCAGAGGGACCTGGATAAGCTGGATGGATGGATCAAGGCCAGTTGTTTGAGCTTCAACAAAGCCAGGTCCTGTCTGCACTTGGGTCACAACAATCCCGCGCAACATTACAGGCTTTGAGGGACAGTGGCTGGAAACTGCTTGACCCAGGGTTATTGATTGATCATCAGCTAAATATGAACCAGCAGTGTGTTCAGGTGGCCAAAAAGGCCAGTGGCATCCTGGCTTCTATCAAAAACAATGTGTCCAGCAGGAGTGGGGAAGGGATTGTCATGTACTTGGCAGTGGTGAGGCCTCACCTCGAGTACTGAGATCAATGTTGGGCACCTCAATACAAGAAGGACACTAAGGAGCTGCAGTAGGCCCAAAGAAGGGCAGCAGAGCTGGTGAACAAACCTTGTGAAGAACGGCTGAGAGAGCTGGGGCTGCTTAGTGTTGGGGAAAGAAGGCTGAGAAGAGACCTTATTGCTGTCTGCAACTACCTGGAAGGAAGTTCTAGAGAGGTGGGAGTTGGTCTCTTGTCGCAACTAACAAGTGACAGGACAAGATTAAGTTGCTGAACTTTCCACCTGGGGAGGTTTAGGTTGGACATGAGGAAAAGTTTCTTTATTGAAAGGGTCATCAGGCCCTGGAACAGGCTACCTAGGGAGGGGGTTGAATTGCCACCCCTGAATGTGTTTAAAAGTCATGGAGATCTGGAGCTTAGGGACAGGGTTTAGTGGTGGCCTTGGTAGAGTTTGGGCTCATGGTTGTACTGGATGAACGTCTTTTCCAGCCTCGATAGTTCTGTGGTTCCATGACTGGAGCAGCCTGGCTTCCTAAATAAGCCTTGAGTTCCTGACGTTTTTGCTTCCTAGTGAAGGCAGCTTGTCCTACTGCTGTGTCCAGCAAACGATCCTCGTTTGCGGTGGTGGGGCCAAGCGTCAGCGGGTACCGACAGTGAGGTGGAGGCTGAGGGGTCCCAGGCCCACAGCCAGGCCCGTGGCGGGAAGGGCTGAGGGGGAGCAGGGCCTGAAGTGCAGTTGGAGCCCGAGTGGATGGTGGGAGCAGGGCGGGCAGTGAGGTGGGCCAGAGGGCCTTGGCGGAGCAGTGGGAAGAGCTGGGCCTGGGGAAATGGCTGGTGCGGGGAGGGTGGGGGCTGAGGGGAAGAGCGGTGCTGCGTCAGGGTCCTGGGACAGCTGCTGGGGAGAGCTGGGCCTGAGGGAGGTGGGGAAGGGGCTGCAGGGATGGAAGAAGGGTCTTGGGCAAGAAGTAGAGGAGAGCTGGTCCTGATGGGACGAAGGAGGTGGGGAGAGGGAAGCTGTCCTAAGCAAGCAGCGGGTTGCAGTGAAGAGGTGAAAGGTGGTCGTGAGGGGATGGTGAGGGCTGGGGAAGGGGCTGAGATGCTCTAAGAGGTAAGGCTGGGGCGATGGTGGAGGCGGGGAGGAGGAGAGTGACTGGTGGGTTTAGGGGAAAGAGGATTAGGTGAGAAGCTGCACAGAACTGGTCCAAGTGTGGGTGTGGGGAACCAGGCTGGTGGGTGGGACCGGGGTGACTGGACATCGGGAAAGGATGGGGCTGGAGCCGAGGGCGGTGCAGTTGTGCTTTAGGGTGGAACTTGGCCGCCTGGACATGTTCCTGTGTGACTTTATCTAGGGGATCCTGCTGTGGCAGGGGGATTCGACTAGATGATCTTTCGAGGTCCCTTCCAGTCTCTAATGTTCTGTGATTTGTCTTATGAAAATTAATCCTCAGTCCTTAGTAGAAAAGACTTTACTGGACTCTGTGTGTGGAAATGCACATCCATCTCAAGCACAAGGTTACTGGAGTTTCCAGATGCTGCTATCTAACATATTAAGATGCATTAAACATCCGAGGGATGTTGGTCTGGGCTTCAGGCTGGAGCTGAGGTGGATGGAGAATAGAATCATAGAAACATAGAATCATAGAATCATTAGGGATTGGAAGGGACCTCAAAAGATCATCTAGTCCAATCCACCTGCAACAGCAGGTTGGCTCAGTTTGTAGAACATGGGACTCTGAATCCCTGGGGGCATGGGTTCAAGCCCCATGTAGGACATCTTGAGACAGCACTGTAGGCTGACCCNTGGAGGGGGAGAAGAACCTCTCTTGATCTGCTAACCACCCCTCTTCTAATCCACCCCAGTATGCTGTTGGCCCTCTTGGCCACAAGAGCACACTGCTGGCTCATAGTCATCCTGCTGTCCACCAGGACCCCCAAGTCCCTTTCCCCTACACTACACTCCAACAGGTCAGTCCCCAGTTTGCCTAGTAGTTCCCTGGTTAACCATGCGGGTCTTTTGGCCCCCTTCCTTGACTTGTTCCTTGTTGGGATACTCATTTCTTGTGCTGCAAGGAAGCAGTCTTTGAATATTTGCCAGCTATCTGAGCTCCCTTACCTGCCAGTACCCTGTCCCATGGGATGTCCCCTAGCAATTGCTTGAAAAGGCCAAAGTTGGCCCTCCTGAAGTCCAGGGTTGTGGTTCTGGTAGCTATTCTGTCCCTGCCACACGAGACCCTGAACTCCACCATCTCGTGGTCGCTGCAACCAAGGCAACCCCCAACCTTCACTGCTTCAACCAGACCCTCCTTGTTGGTGAGGACAAGATCAAGCAGAGTCCTCAGCATTGCTGAAACTGTGTCCTGGGACTCCTGTTAGTGATATGGTGCTGCCAGCGCAGAGGAGGCTTGGAAGCAGCTGTGCCAGTGAAGTCCTCACCTGAGCGATGTCTCGGGAGCCCTGATGCCAGTTTCTGCGGAGCATTTACTGTTACTCAAGAACCCCTGTGGCAGCAGGGAATTTTATCCACATCCCTGTAAATGCTGCTGCCTTGTCCTTTGAGAAGTCATTGTCTTATGAGGGAAGCTTCAGGGTTCACAGCTCCGTTGCATTAGCAAGTCCTTGTACAACAGGCAGCTTCTGGCCCAGATACTTCGACCCCAGTGAAACTTCCTGAGCTCAGTGACAGCAGGATCTGGCTTTCACTGTTTTCAGTAGCAGTTTAAGGCCACCAAGTGGCCAGTTCTTTCTTTTAATTTCTCCTTTCTTTTTCCTCATTTCGAGGCAGCCGGTTGCAGATCAGTGGTGGAAAGACAGCACTGATACTGTGGTGTAATGGGATTTTGCCTTAGAGAAGGTGGGCTTGCACTGCTTCTCTGCTTCTCATACCCTGGTACTGTCACAGATAAATTCTTCCATCTGCAAGGACTACACATCTGTGAAAGCAGACTCAAAGAAGCGTTTTGTTTTGTGGTGGCGTTGACGGCAGGAGGTCTTTGCTTCCAACCTTAATGATTCTATGACTCTATGATTTCAAAAAACCCAGCAGTTGTGACAATATGCTCTTTACAGCAGCAGCAGGCAGTGAGCTGTTGCTTCTCCTGCAGCAAGCACTGGGAAGCACTAGGCTTTTGAAGACCTTTGCAAGTCATAGAATCGCTGAATCCTTTAGGTTGGAAAAGACTTTCAAGATCATTTAGTCCAACTGTTAACCCAATGGTCCCAACTCACCGCTGAACCTGTCCCTAACCTCCACATCTCCATGACTGTGAAACATGTCCAGGAATGATGACCCAACCGCCTTCCTGGGCAGCCTGCTCCTGGTAGGTGTGAGTATCCAGAGTTGATAATGAGGAGGGATGAACTGTCCCATGATAGAGCTGAAATGCTGCAGGAAAACCGGTGGCAAGTTACCTGTGCTCAGACCATAGTCACTCCCTGCTCAGTCCGAGACAGAATTACATCTCTTATAAGCAAGCACAGCAGAAGGGATTTTAACAGGCCCTGGGGTTTTGACCCAATCCACAGCAAAAGGAAAAAATAAGGCTGTAACAAAGTGAGTGATGTTAACGGGATGAGGGAAATGCTTCGTGTTTTCTAGCGTGCAGCACCTTCAGTAGAAGAGGAGGACATGGCCAAGCCTGCATCACTGGCAACATGTTCGATAGGGAAGTGCCTGCCCTTGCCAGTAAGTCAACCCTTCAGAGCACCCTTCCTGCTCACGCAGAGGGTAGCCAGGCATGCAGTGATCTCTTCTTTTTGGTTTTGTTTTCAACATTAAAAAAGAGAAACCTGAGACAAAAGTTAATGAAATGGGTCATCCAGGCTGCTTCAGCTGTCAGTGGTTACTGCAGCTGTTAACTCCTCAGGAGGTGGTGTGGGCCAGCACCAACTGCCAGGCAAAATGTGGTAGCCCTGGCACAGGCTGCCCAGAGAGATTGTGGAGTCTTCTTCTCTGGACACAGCCCTGTGTGACCTGTCCTAGGTGACCCTGCTCCAGCAGGCAGTTTGGACTAGATGATGTCTAGACATCCCTTCCAACTCCTGACATTCTGTGATTCTATGAAAATGCAGAGAATATTCAGAGTTTTCCTGAGACAAAGTGAAACAACGTGTAGTGGAGGATGCCTTTCCCAAGTGTGAGCTTTTTCCTCTTCCCTAAAATAAAGGCAGCACCCCTTTGGTGCTGAGAACTTCCCTCCTCCCACTTTGCAGATCCCCCCTTGGTGGTGAAAGCACTTTGCTTCAGCCGCCCAGCACTGCTGACAGAACCCACTGGATGTGTGTGCACACACTGTCACTTCCCACTTCCCCCTGGCAGCCTCTATGCAGACTGGCACCTGCCATGGGATTCTCTCCTACTAAAGTATCACCAACAGGATCACTGTGGAGGCAGCACTACTGTTGCTGTGGCCCTTACACAGCTTTTTAATCTGAGGGTGGTGGATCCCTAGAACAGCCTAGAGAGGTGGTGGAGGCCCCATCCCTGGAGCCATTCAAGGTCAGGCTAGATGGGGCTCTGGGCAATCTGTTCTGATTAGAGATGCCCCTGCTTGTTGTAGGGGAGCTGCACTAGATGGCCTTTAGAGGTCCCTTCCAACCCAACACATTCTATGACTCTAACCTGCCTGGCTGTGTCCTTGAATACCATTTTTCTGTAGCAAGAACTCAAGTAGAAGTCTGGCTCCAGCTGCCCAAACATTGGAGGGGATGCCTCCCTTGGCACAACTTGAGGCTGTTTCCTCTTGTTCTATCACTAGTGACTTAGAAGAAGAGACCAACCACCACCTCTCTATACCCTCCTCTGAGGTAGTTGTAAAGAGCAATAAGGTCTCCCCTCACCCTCATTTTCTCTTTCTTTCTTTTTTAAATTTAGATTGTAGCCCCCCCCTCCCCCCCCCGGCTCACTAAATATTTTTCCTTTGGGGCTGTGAGTTCCTCTTTTGCCTATCAAAAATAAGGTAACACAAACTGCCAGACCATTGCCACCAACTCCTTCTCACAACTGTCTGCATCTCACCACCATCTGCTCCCTCAGCCCAGGCTGAGGATTTACCCCTCACTAATCAAGGTGGTATGAAATCAAATCATGATTGAAATTGTGAGGCATGTGCTATACCTGTGGTCTCCACATCTCCTTCCAAAGGGATGTAGGTTCCACCAGCCATTTCCACCCTGCAATGGCCACAGACAAGAAGAGACCCTCCCAGTTTCTTTAAAGTAGGAGAATCTCAGCAGCAGCCACATCTCTGGTGAAAATCCCCAGAGCCCAGAGTCCTTCTCTCTATCATTTATTTTCCTGCTTTGCTTTTCACAAAGATGCTCCAATTCAAATGGTCAGAAATCCCAAAGTTTTACATTTAATAGAGAACTGCAGTAGCTGGTGGAGCAGAATGGGCAAAGCACTGGTTCTAGAGCAAGTGCATTGGTTCAGTTTTCAGTGATGTTTCTATTCATATTGCCCTAATCCTTTCCCTCTCTAAGTCATTTTTAGATTTAACTGGTCTCCCAGCAGCTCTGTTCCTTTGAAGTGGAACCTCAACCCCAAAATACACAAAACCAAGTTGATCTTTTGAACCCAGGAAACTATGTGGGTTTGAATTTAAATACAAATGAACCCAAACACAATACTCACCTTCTGCTGGCATGGAAGCCAGCAAAGAGTGGTTAGAGCAAAAAGACTTGAACTGATCGTATCTGAATTGGTTCAAAAAACCTGAACTTCTCAATTTTTTTAAAGGTGGTCAGGACAGGTTATCTCCCCAAAGCTTTTCCCTTGGACTTATCCTTTAAACACAGGGGTTTCTAGTGGCATTTGCTGTTATTTAATAAAAGCATGGAAAAGGTGACTGGTAAAAGTTTTCAACAAAACTGAGTGTTTCCTAGAAGCTTTTGGTTTCTTTAACCAGTTGCCAACAAAGAGTCAAGAAAGAGGTGGGAGCAGACATTTTGTGAGTGACCACAATCCTCATGATGCTCATCTCCTGGAGGAGATGGCTCCTTCCCTCATCTGAACCCACTGGGGGAGAGAGGTGGAAGTTGTCAACAGAGCAGCAGCTTAGATGGTGACAGTGAAGAGCAACTAACTGCCTGTGAATGAAAGGTCAAGACACTAAATGGGTTATTTTAAGACCAAATGAACATCTTCTCTGCAAATACATTTATATATCCATCCAGAAACGTTCAGAAATTCACTCTGGAGAGATGGCAAACACATTTCCCCCTTGAAAACTACTTAATTTTAATTTTTCTTTTCCCCCACAGATTTTCAGTAGTTCATTTTAGAGGCATCACTGCTGCTTGCAGATGAAAGTGGTTGGAGTAGCACAGGCTGAACTGCTTTGGGGAGATGGGGAGGGATGACACCACCACATTCAGAAATAGAGCTCTCGCAGGAAAAGAGAATGGGAAGGCTGCTGCTCCAGCCGAAGCTGCTGCAACTTACATGCACCTCGGCACGGTCAGAAGTCAGATTTCCTGTTCATTCAGCAACAAACTCTCAATATTGGTTTTATTCATGATGTTGATGGTTTGATTTGCAACATTACTCACTCACCCATTTTCATTTCCTCAGCTTGACCGAATCATCAGATCTTTGGAAAAACTTCTTTCCAAAAGGAATGGGGAGGCTTTGGAACAGGCTGCCCAGGGGTGGAGGTACCATCCCTGGAGTGGTTCAACAAATGGGTAGACATGGTGTTTTGAGAGATGAGTTAGTGGTTCAGGGTTGCAGGGTGGACAGTTGAACCTGATGATCCTGAAGGTCCTTTCCAGCCTTGATGATTCTATGTCTCCAGCAGCATTGTGGCTACAGGTTGGAGGGTTTTTTAATTTCTAGATGCTCTGCGTGGTTGTGCTTGGCCCAGTGACAGGCAGGCAGTGATTCAGAGCTGCCTCATGGCTTTTAGCAAAATTGGCAGTTCCCAGCGCCCTGCAGAACACCGGCACGGCAGCACATGGTTCTTTTCCTTACAGAATTAAAAATACCTATAGATGGCACCCCAAGAGTAAATCTCACTGCTGCCATTAGTCTGAGATTGGAAATGTTCATGCTTTGCATTGCTATATGGCTTCAGCAAGCTATGTGGATGCTGGAGCTGTACCCAGCTCCTGTCCTCCACACTCCCCTGTGCTCCCCTGATTTCCCAAAGGAAAATGCCTTCTTCATCATTTGGCTTCTGTTTGGCACTCTGCATTTTCCCTGGGATGTCAGCAGTGTTTATTACTTCCATTTTGTACCTGCAATAGAAAAAAGTATGTGTTAGCAACTCCCCTGCAGCTCTTGCCTTCAAGGATAAGTGATCTAAAAATGGATGTTTCTGCGTTGCGTGGCTTGTCACACATTCCTACATCTTGAAGAAAAGAGTCCATAAATCTCAATGTTAGTTTTTCTCATTTCAGATATCTCTTCATGAGACATGTGCTGCCTCTATCTCCTTTCCCAGACATCATGGGGGATGCCAGAACGCACCAGAAACAGGTCCTATCCAGTCATACACCTCTCAGCAATTCATGTGTGGCACTTAAGAAAATGGAAATTATTTGGGTACTGGTGGGAATGGGGTTAAGAATGATCCAGGAATAACCAGAGATCCCTAAAAGCATGTGGAAAGGCAAATAAGGGGGAGAGGGGGGTGGGAGAAGGAAAAATAGCTTGGAAATACTACTTCCAGAAAAATAAGTGATTGCTTACAAGTGCTATTAGATGTGAGTATATTGATGACATCATCATCAAAACATGCTCCTGCATCGGGCAGTGTTTGGTCTCAGTGGAGCTTTCCCTTCTGGCAGCACAACACCAATGGTGTGATCTTGCCCTTCAGGTCCCAAATGGGTCCTAAGCCCTCGGGGCATGGCTGACAGAAGTGATGCTGACACTGCAGAAGCCCTTCAGCCCCCAGTTCCAGCAGCACCATCTTCCAGTGCCTGTTGTATAAAGGAAAAACCACCAACCCAACACTAGCTGCCAAAGCAACTTACTGCTCAGCGAGGAACCCCTGAGGGGTGGGAAGTCCATGAAAATTTTGCTGTTGGTTTTGAGGAGGTGAAGGTGTTGACCTACAGTTTCTAAGCTCCTGGCCTGATGATGCAGCACTAGGGAAGGGCCATGGCTGCTCGTTGGATGCACATACCAACCCTCCAGGACGTAGCGGGTGTTAGGGCAGGCAGTGAGAGGCTGTTTCAGTCCCAGCTATGGGCTGATGTAGGGACGTATGAAGGCAGCCTCATGAAAGGTGGTTTGAAATACTCCTGGCTATGAAGTGGAGGGAAAGTACATGAGAAGAAAACAAAATGTGCACTAAATCCTCCCAAAATCATCACAAATGGACCATCAGTCTTTCCTTCAAAGAGACAGCCACACTCACCAGTTTGCTTTGTTTCTAGCAGTTTGAAGTGACAGTGTGATCACTAACATGAAGACACAGGACAGACCACCACTGCTTCAGGGGTCACTATTTGAAATGGAAGGACTGCCAATACCCTCTCAAGATTAGAAGGGACCACTTAGGACACCAGAGGTTACCAAAGCAGAGGCTGCTCCAAACTGTCTGGTAAGTCTCAGGTCAGATAGATCAGGTTCTTTCCTGGAATGAATCTAAGTAATTTGGACTCTGCCCCAAATTTCCAGGGTGTCTCTGAATTCTGTTGATGCCACCCACGGACATCTTTCTGCTGTGTGACTGACTTGTGAACTCAGCCTCATGCCTCAGAGCTGAGCACTGACGTGTGTGGGCTTGTGAGGCTTTGACAGGGCTGTTCAACGGGGTCTGAGCTGGGCTCATGTTTTGTGCGGTGAAGAGCATCTCTGCACAGGGACTTGCAACAAAGGTTTGGGATGACTTCTGATGGAAGAGGAAACCAGTGCCACAGCAAGGTGTTCAAATAACTTCAAACACCTCTGTGTCAGGAAAGGAGTTTTAAGGCAGCTAGAGATGTAGGCAGGCAGCTGGGGAGGGGGGTTCAAAGCCACTTTCAGGGGCTTAATTCACTTCTTAAATGGCATTTGCCAGTGTGATTTGTAGAGGGCTTCAGCAAAAGTTCTGCTGGGTTCCTGAAAAGCTATTAACAGGGGCTTCAACAGAGAAAAGAGCTGGATTCCCAGAGAAGAAGCAAGTTCCCTAAGCTGACCAGTGGCTCCGCTCTGGGCTGAAGTGAGTGCGGAAGGGGACCCAACCCTAACTGCCTCCTGGGACCTGCTGTCACAAGCACATTCCCACCAGAGCTGCAGGTAGGAGATGGCCAGTGTGGCCAGTGCAGCCTCCTGAGCCCAGGTGGGAGCAGTGCATGGGAGCAGCCACCCTTTGCTCCATCTTGGCAGGTTCCTCTTCTGCTCAGGGGAACTGCCCCTGTGCCGGTGTCTGAGGGGAGTTTGGTGGTCTCAAATGTGGCCAGAGCCCTTGAAATATTGCTGGTCCCCAGAGGGCTTCTGCTGCCAGACCTGCTGCCCCCAGCATGTTCCTGACACAGGTGCTTCTGGCTCAGGGACTGGGTTCACTTAGTGGTTTTCTAGGGAGGCAGCTGAGCCTTTGCACCCAGGACAGCAAGAACAGCCTTGCTGGAGGAAGGGAAGAACAAACTCCTGTGTGCAAGAGCATTTAACACATGTGGCCTCAGTGGCTCAGCACTGCACCAGTCTGCAGGGACCCGTTTCAGAGAGTCCCCAGCAGCCCCTCTGAGCTCTCTGCTTTTGTCCCTTGGGTGCAATTCCCAGATAGGTCACATGGGACTTCAGGGGGCTTTGGTGAATGCTGAAGCCAGCTTTCTATGTGCTGAGAGCCTGCAAGCAACTGTTGAGAAGAAACAGTCATTTTCCTGTCATGCCCTTAGTCAGTGTGACCTTCAGAGTGTGAAAAACAGGGGCCCAGTGGTGGCTGCCGTGGTTAAACAGCAGCGAGAGCGTTTTCACAAGAGACTTGAATTCAGTCACCGACACAGAAAACTTCCATGAAAGCACTAGGACTTTCAGGTAAGTTCTGAAGGGTCAGACAGTTGCAATGGTGTGGCAATCACTAGAAAAAGATGAACAGGCTTGAGATGCTGGAAGTGTTCACATCACCAGGAAGGCTGGTCACGGAGGAATCGACTGTTCACATATGCAAAAAGCACCAACGAAAGTTCACTGGCTCCCTGCTGCAGAGGCTAATGCAGACAGCACAGTTGTGTTATTGATCAGTTCTCTGCTTCACAGATTGAAGGTGGTCCTACTTTTTTTTGGTTTCTTGCCATCTTAAATGGAAATGGCTGATGTCCAGAACCCTGAGCAACGAAGTCAGCAGAGCTAATGAGGTTAGCATGTCTTACTCAGGACAAGACTTACTTGCAAAGGTGGAGTGTGCACATGGAGGACTGGCATGTCCCCTCCAACATTCAGGAAACAGGAGACAGCTTTCTGCTTGAATTCTTGCTGTACAAACACAGCAATCAAGGACACAGTCATGCAACTTAGAGTCATAGAATGTGTTGGGTTGGAAGAGATCTCCAAAGACCATCTAGTCCAACTCCCCTACCACAAGCAGGGGCATCTCTAATCAGAACAGGTTGCCCAGAGTCCCATCCAGCCTGACCTTGAATGGCTCCAGGGATGGGGCTTCCATCACCTCTCAATGCAGCCTGTTCCAGGGATCCCCCACCCTCAGATTCAAGAACTTTTTCCTCATGTCCAGCCTCAATCTACCCTTGTCCATCTTCCAATCATGACTCCTTGTCCTATCATTCCCAGCGCTTATGTACTGTTCCACATAGGCCGTGTCCCATATGCACTGTCTAGGGTTTATCTGATTGTCTTCTGAAGATTGTTGAACGTGTAACTCATCTAACTGCATCTATACATGGATTTCTTCAGATAAAAAAGGGGGTTTTTTTCCAAAATATTCTCCACGATTTAAGAAAGATCTTTTTTTCCCCCTGAAGTGTTTGATCTAATTTGAATCAAAACTTCACGTTGCACAGTGGCCCAGAGTCTGCTGGTTTTAAAGCTGCAGAGGAGAGAAGGCATTAAGAGTGTTCATTTTTCAGCAATGTATTCCACTATGATTTTGTAATTAATGACATTACAGCTGGTGCCCTGGGCGCCACACAGAGATTGGAATGGGACTTCTGCAAAGCCTTTCAGATGTCTTCTGGTAAAGCTGTGGCTGCTTGTCTTGATTGATGGCAGTCACCTCCAGTCTCAATGATGTATTTTAATGTTTTGAAGTTACTTTAACTCGTGACTGAAAAGATTTTCGATGGGCACTGCCAGTTCTTTTTTAGGGGATGGATGCTGTGCTATAAACCTGATATCTAAAAATGCCTGCGATTCTCACTTCTCCCTCAAACCGTGGCGATAATTACATTTACATTTCAGAAGATGGCGTTGAAGATTTGCAATTAATATCCCCAGCTCGGTGGGTCCCCTCCACGGCGGCTGCCTGCCAAGCATCGTGTGCGATGACTGTTTTTCTGAGCCGATACGTTACAGCAGAAAGGATGTGGATGTGCGCTGGAGACGTTAAAACTGAACAACAAGAAAGTGTCGTGCCGTGAAACACGTGTTTGAAACCCGAAAGGCGGTAAGAAAGACATTCACGCAAGCCCGGACCTCCTTCCTTCATCCCCCCGACTTTCCACTGTGTTAGGGCAGACGAGTGAGTGGGTGCGGGCAGACGAGCGAGCGGGTGGGTCCCCCGGGTGGGTCCTCCCCGCCCCAGCTCCGGCTCTAGTGCCGACCCTTAAGATCGGCTTTGCCGGGGCAGCATCTCCCGAGGTCAGGCTGGGATGAAGCCCCTCGGCCGCCCCGTCGGGGTTCGCTGGTGCCTCCTCCCCTGATTCCCCATCCCACAGTTCGGGGGCTGCACAGCATGGGGCGGGCTCGCCGGGGGACAGCCGAGCCCTCAGCCCACCGGCTCTACTTCACCTCGGGGCGGTGATTCCCTCCGCGATCCCGGCTGCGCGGCCCGGGAACAGGAGGGTCGGCTCGCAGTGGGTGCGGGTTGGGGGGGGTCCCGGCCCCGGCCACGGTGCGAGTGGGTGTGCGGGTGGCTCCGCCGCCTCCCCGAGCCCCCGGACGCTGCCGGCGCCGTCTGTCACGGCTGTGGGTGGGCGTAGCTCGCCGGGTCTTTACAGTAAAGGGCTCCCGGCTCTCGCAGGTAGGAGTTTCCCCAGACTATTTATGTCCGTGAGGCTGTCTGTAGAGATTAAAAAAACTCAGCGCGGACGCAGAGAGGGCGCCGGGCTGTGCCCCCCCGCCTCTGCCGCGGGGTGTGTTTACCAGCAATGAGCGTGTGTCACTGCCTCAGATGTTTTCCAGCTCGCAAAGTCCCCGCTCCTCTCCGCCGGCTCCACCTCCGGGTCGGGGACCGCCCCCTCTGGGCTCGACGCCCTCCAACATATAAAGAAACTTCCCAGTGCCGCTGGCCCAGTCGCGCTCAGACTGGTCACGGCAGCACCCCCGGCAGCTCCCTGCGCCGCGACACAGGTAAGAGACGGCGGCGGGGGCCACAGGGGACCCCCTCCCGGGCCACCCCCGCCGGGCCGAACGGCCCCGCCGTGGGGCTTCACGGGGATGGGCGGTGCGGGACCGCAGCCCTGCCCCGTGCGAGCACCTCGGCTCTGTTGCGGGCACCTCAGCTCTGAGGGGACAGCGCGGCTCTGCCCCGTGCGGGCTTCGCCTGGTGCAGTCAGCACCTGAGCGGGTCGTCTGTTCCTTTTCCTCCCCGTCCACTCCTCACTGTTATTTCCTCTATTCTAAAGCAAAGAGTTAACCCTGGCCCCGGTAGCTGCTCCCGAGGTGAAGGCGGACACCGTCCCCGCTTCCCACCCCCCCGCAGAGAGGGTCGCGGGATCGGGGCAAGGGGATATGTGTCGGGCTCTGCCTTAGAGAAGAAGGACATTTTGGAGGGGTGTTTGCACGCCCTCCGTCGGGGGAGTCGCGGCCACCCACTCCGGCACATCGTGCCCCGAGTCGATGCTGGGGACGGATTTGGTGTCCAGGAAGATGTGTCTGTCTGAGGAGGAGAGTGAAAAGGGGATGAAAGGGGTGCGGGTCTGCCCTCTGCTCGAAGTGCTGGGCACCTGCCTGGCAAAGGTCTCTGAAGGGCTCTCGGTGTATAGGGCAAAGCCTCTGGTAGAGGAATATCATTCTTTCTAGATGTAATGGGCAGAACAAACTCACCAGAATAAGTTTTGGGCATTCGAGGGTTTTTCAGACTGGGGAGACAACCCCGATGCCAGATTCTGATCCCTGATGTCATCATCCTCACTTAGTACCTTTCCAGCCAGTGCCCGTTGCCACAGAGCGACTCTGCACCTGGTGCCTTAGGGGCTCCCTGCCCATGGCTGGGGCTCTGTGTGGAGGCTGTGAGCACCCATGGCCCAGGGGTCTGGCAAACCAGGCTTGGTGTGTTGGTGTCTTTCTGCTGGTAGGTGTTTGTAATGTCTGGCTTTGAGTGTGTGTGTGGAGTGGTTGGAGTAATAGGGACGTGCTGTGTTCATGTACATCTTGCTGGAGTGAGCTGGTGAAAACCACTTTGGTGTTAGGAGCTGTGTAAATCCCAGCTGCATGCAGAGCCTTCCACGTTGTGTGCAGAGCTCTAGGGTTACATCTAGGGTCTGGAGAGCAAGTCTTTATGAGGAGTGGCTGAGAGAACTGGGATTGTTTAATCTAGAGAAAAGGAGGCTGAGGGGAAACATTATTGCTGTCTACAACTACCTGAAAGAAGGTTGGAGAGAAGTGGGGATTGATTTGTTCAATCAAGTAACAAGAGATAGGACAAGAGGAAATCATAGAATCACTACGGATTGGAAGGGACCTCGAAAGATCATCTAGTCCAATCCCCCTGACACAGCCTCAAGTTGCACCAAGGGAAGTTTAGACTGGACATTAGGAAAGACTTTTTTACTGGAAGGTTATCAGGCATTGGAATGGCTGCCCAGAGACGTGCATCCCTGGACATATTTAAGAGTCATGTAGACGTAGTGCTGAAGGATATGGTCCAGCCCTATAGTTTAGGGCTTGTCACTGTTAGGCAGATGATTTGACTCGATCCTGGAGATCTTTTCAAATCTGGACAATGTGGCGATTCTGTGATCTCTGCAGTGCCATAAGCAAATACATCTTCATGGATTTTTTTTTTGTTTTGATTAAAAAGTAAAAGCCCAGTGGAGCTGTGAGCAGGACAAGGGGTTTGCGCCGTAAGTCCCATGCAATGAGAAATTCAGCAACTCCTGTAAGTTTGTGCAAAACAGTTGGGACCGGGAGGAAGTCTGTCAAAGTCTGCAGCATGAGCAGTGCCTGGGGAAGGCTGTGGGGGCTCTGCACAGGTTCTGCACCGTGTTTCCTGCCCCCTCCCTGGGGCTCCCCTGCGTACTGTAGCTGCTGTTTGGCATGAGACATGGGGTGTCAGGTACTGGGGACTTCCAGTGGGGCTCCACATAGAGACTCCAGCCAGAGCCTAACTTTTGGGTTTTCCTCTCCCTCTCCTCCTCAGCTCCCCCAGACAGCCAGTGCTTGGGTGTGTTCAGAGCAGTGGGCTCAGTGAGACACCCTAAGACCCCCACAGCCAACCCCTGACACGAGTGGCATGAACTTGGAGCCGGGAGAGTGTGGGATGAACTCAGTGAGCTGTGGCAATGGGAAACTCCGCCAGTGGCTGATTGACCAGATAGACAGTGGCAAGTACCCAGGGCTGGTGTGGGAGAACGACGAGAAGAGCATCTTCCGTATCCCCTGGAAGCACGCCGGCAAGCAAGACTACAATCGCGAGGAGGATGCTGCCCTCTTCAAGGTAGGTCTCAGCTGGGGCTGGGGCTGGGGCAGGAGAGGTGCCTGGAGGCCATGTGGTGGCCCATCACTCCCCACTTGCCCTTGCTGCCCACCCTGCTCTGCAGGGTTGTTGCCTGGCTGTTAGCCCTAGCAGTGCTCTAGTGTTCCCTGTGTTGCAAGATGAGACCACATTCCCTTTCCCTCTTCTCCTTGTGGAGCTAAATGCTTGTGGGATTGCAAAGTGTCTAATTCCACATGAATTTTGAATCATTTTCTCCCCTTCCTTGTGCCTGCTGAACTATTGTTCCTACCTTTCTGTGCTGCTTTTTTCTCAGCCTAAATGTGACTGGGTGTACTCAGCAGTAGTAAATTCATGCACATACGAGTACACGCACACACACACATACAGAAGAGTTCCAGGCAACGTGGACAGGTACCTTGTAGTTGATTCTTTGTATTTTTTCTAATTTGTTTTTGAAAAAATTTCATGTTCTTTTGATTATCTGAAATGTTTCCAGGCTTGGGCTCTTTTCAAAGGGAAGTTCAGAGAGGGCATTGATAAACCAGATCCTCCAACCTGGAAGACAAGATTAAGGTGTGCTTTGAACAAGAGCAATGACTTTGAAGAACTGGTGGAGAGAAGCCAGCTGGACATCTCAGATCCCTATAAAGTGTACAGAATAGTGCCAGAAGGAGCTAAGAAAGGTAAAGCAGCTCAGATTCCCTGTGTGAAATGTGAATTATCCCATTGTAAGCACATGAGGACTGGAGTGCATCCTTCTGGAATGGCCTTGCAGCCTTTTGCTTTTAAGGAGCCAAAAGGCAGGGCTCAAGGGCAGCTTGTTCTGGTGGTCTGTGGGAGGAGAGCCAGTGTTTGAGCTGTGATGTTGAAAGGGAGCCCTTATGGAAGGTGCAGACAGGTGCCCTGCAAATCCCTGGAGGAACTGTTCTTCCAGCTGCAGCCTCCTGGGCAGTTCTGTGTAGGGTGAGCCAAGCAAGCAACTCTAGGGACAGGCAACTCATGTGTCCCCCCAAAAAATTGAAAAAAGCTTTCTGGATCAAGGTTTTGAAAAAAGAAAAGAGCAGGAGTGTTTTGAGCTGGGCAGTAGGTAACTGCTGTGGGGCAAGTGAGGGGTACTTGGCCTATAGCCTCCTGGGCAGAGGCTGGGACTGGTGCCTGCTTGCCAAGAAGCTCCTGGCACCAGGCAGATCTCAGGCCAGGTGAAGGCTTGGCAGGGCCTGGGGAGGGCATTGTGGCACACTGAGTGTGATGGCTGGGCAGAACTGTCTGGCAGGTTGTGGGAGAGCCCAGTGAGACAGACTGCCTCTTGCAGCTACCTGCAAGGGGCAGCTGAGAATCCTGTCCCAGAAGGGTGCTGCAGGGCATCTTAGCCCTCTGTTAGTTCAAAGGCAGGTTTGTCTGCAGCGTGCCTGCTTCAGACTTCCTTGGTGATGCGGTTGACGTCACTTACTTTAATCCCTCTGGTGAACATAGGTGCAAAGCAGATCAGCATGGAGGAGCAACCATTAATGATGAACCACCCCTTCCCAATAACATCTCCGTACACTTCAATACCGTCGCAGGTATGACGTGAGTTGCATGTTTGTGTGGTGCTTGTACGCTGAGCAGCATTGCTGCCGTGCTGCGCTGTTCTGTCTCGGCTGGCACAGCTTGACAGTGCTCTCTGGGAACAAACTTTATTATGAAAACTGAGAAATCAAGAAGCAACTTTTCTAATGTCATACAAGGCCACAGGGCAGTTGATTTCCCTTGATGTTGTTTATCCCTGAGCAGTGGCTCTGTTGGATGATAGATACTAGAGCACTGCCCTTCTGTTGGTGCCAGAATGTGAGCACCCAGCGAAGCCTCGCTTGTCCGAGCGGACATTTTCCAGCAGCGCTTTGACTGCCTTTTGTTATTCCATGCTGCTTGTTATTTACCCCAGTGGTGAGGAGCTCGTTTGAAAGCCTCATTGGCAGTGATGGCCAAGTGCCATTTGTGTAGCCTGACCAGTGCTTAGACCTCCATGGGCTTTGGCAGAGAGAGCCAAGGAGCTGAGATGTGGAGGCTTATGCAATACACAGCATTAGTTGTGACATCTCCTGCATAGAAGAATAACTCGTTAAATTCAATAGGTACCGAATTACATGGTGCCCCACGAGCGGAACTGGAGGGAGTTTGCTCCGGAGCAGCCGCATCATGACCTCCCCTACCAGTGTGCCAGCGTCCCCTTCGCAGCTCGCAGCCATCACTGGCAAGGACCCGGCTGTGAAAACGGTAAGATAGCTCTGTTTAGGGTTGCTCACTGAGGTTGGTCACCTAGCAGCACTGCGGAGCTCAGGTTTCTTCTTTGTGGCTTTGGATGGAATGAACAGCAGTGGCCACAGATGAGTGCTGGGCTGTCTTCAGAGGGAGCCATGGGGACCACAGCAAGAGCCCTTCTCCTGGCTCTTGCTTTCACTGCCACTGTACAAGCAGTGTGTGGGCTGCGCAGTCCTCCGAGCAAGTCAGCCCCACGAAGTCCTCAGCTGTCTCCAAAGCCCCCACCAAAACCCCACATGGGAACGTGTTCTCTCTCTGATTTTGGATGGTTTGGGGCACACATCAGTGAGGTTTTCCCTCCAGCCTTGAGCACTGCAATGGCATTATCCTCCCCAGAGGAAAGCTGAAATTATTACTTGATTTTAGTGCTGTGGCTGTGGAACAGCTTGTCATGGATTGAGTTGCTCTTGGGGCTGGTACAGCAGAGACAGCATAAAGGGACATTCCTTTCCCTGAAGATCCCACTGTACCAGAGCCCAGTGTAACAGCTCTCCAGGCTTAGGAAAAAGCCTGAAGTGTGAAAACCAGCAACGCTGAAGCCTGTAGGGGATAAAACTTACGAGAAAGGGAACTGTGTGCTCAGGATTACTCACAGAGCACACAGGCATTTGCTTGGGGAGGAGAAGCAGCTGCATCAGAAGGGCAAGAGAGGATGGGAAATGAGAAGGGGCTCTTCAGAGCAGATGCTGCGTTTTCAGAGCAGAGCTCTAGAGGTTTTGGCGCCGAGAAATCTTTGGGTTTGCTGGGACATGAATGCTTGGTGCACCACAGCTTTTGCTGGCAGTATATTGCAATTATTCATTTTTTTAATAATCTTCGGCTTTTAGTTGAGCTATTTGCTAACAACAAGCGAGGTGATGAGTCTGGGCTTTGCCCTGAAGTCCATCCTCTGCAGCAGTTAAACACGTTTGGGTGCTTGGCTGCATCTGCAGGCAGTTGCTGGGTGGTGGTGCTAGGTTTCTCACTGGGTTCTAAAACACATCCAGAGATGTTTGGTATCCATGTTGCTCCGGTTCCTGACCAAAGCAGGTTCTGCCACTGGGGAAGATGGTGTGAGCTTGTCTTCAATCATCATCCCCCAAAGATGGTTTGCAACAAGAATTAGGAAACCATCAGCTGCCTGTGTTATAATCCACTTAGTGAAGGGCATCTCTCACAAGAATCTGGTAGTGGGTCCTAGTACTAAAACCCTGATTAACTCTGGCTGCATAACTGTCTTTCCCTGCCTTTAAACAGTGCTCACTGCAGCTTTTACCCTTCTTCAGTAAAATGGACAGGTTTATGCAGCAGCTTTAAAGAGCATTGTCCTCTGGTTAAAGATGTAAATATTTCTCTAGTGGAATGACACCTTAGGTGAGGAAAAAGTGCTAAGGGGAACTCTGAATTGCAAAGGGAGTGTTTCCTGCAGACCCAAATACCTGTACAGTCCCAGCAGCAAGTGCAGAGGTTGATGGAATCGGCACATCTGGATTAACTGGGAAATAGAACTTTCTTTAGAAGGAGAAGGGGAGAGAGTTCCTGGTGGGGCCCAGAAAGCTGACCTTTGTATCTCTGCGATCTGTCTGAGCTTTTCTTTTAGGATCTAGGCAGCTGTCACTGACTATTTTGTGTGCAAACAGGTTGCCAGGTGACAGGAACCTTTTATGCCTGTGCTCCTCCTGAGTCCCAGACTCCTGGCATCCCAATTGAGCCCAGCATAAGGTCTGGAGAAGCTCTTGCACTGTCAGGTAAGGTCTGCAGCCCCCCCCCCCCCCGGGCTTTCTTGGGGGACTTGGCAATAGATTCTTACTTCTGACTTGCTCTGGCACCATCTCTCCTTTCTGATGAAAATGGAAAAGAAGTTAAAAAAGACCTGTTTAATTAATTCATTTGGTGTCTGGGCCTCAGTTCTCCAGAATACTGAAGCACTCATAGCCCCAGCTCCAAGAGCTGGAGGTGGTTGAAGTTGGTGGAAGTGCTTTGCTGTCCCATGGTGTTTGGGCTAGGTTGCTTCAGCAAGCCACCAGACTGGGCCTTTCCAGGGGAATTTGGGATTTGTGGGGAATTGCTGACTTCTAGCACAGCTCTTCATTTGGGAGGAGCCCCCACAGAAGCTGGTGTTGCACCTTGCTGTGCTTCTGCTGGTGCCAGCTCGCTTTGCTCTGCTTCATTACTACTGGTGACAAAAAAGCCTTTCAGAGAAGAAAAAGAAGGTTATTTCAGCCGAGTCTGCAGACCTCTGGATGCTGGGCGACCTTCTGAATAACTCTGGAAATGTGCTTTTCACAGACATGCTGGATAAACCTGTAACTTGGTGCTTGGCAGGCTTCTTGCATGAGTGTTCTCCTGAACAGGGGTCTGTAGGTTTATATATGTGTCCGTGTATACCGTACGCACACACACACACACACACACACAGAGTATGTATATTGGAGCATTCAGTGCTGAGTGGGTTCTTAGGGGCAAGACAAGTTACCCAAATGACCACTGAAAGTAAGGCTGTGGAACTGGGGCAGAGCCCTGCTGGAGCTGGAGCCAGCAGTCACTTCTGTTCAGGCAGCTGAGTGCACGCTTGCAGGTCCCCGGTGCAGAAGCCTCTTGTATGCAAAATCTGGGGAGAAACGCAGCGACTTCCTGATTAAATGTGAGGAAGTGCGCTGAGCTGGGGGTGTGAATCATGACGTGAGCCTGGAGAATGTTACCAGCAACTTTTTCTGTGCAAGCTTTTCCTTTTAATTGGAAATGTGAAGTTCGTGGGACGTTGGTTCCTACCAAATTTGCCCTTATAAAGAATGAGGGACCATTATAGAAACATAGAATCATCCTGGTTGGAAAAGACCCATGAGATCATCAAGTCCAACCACTGACCCTACTACATTAGCACCTCTGCCCCAAACAATTGAGTGTTTATATTCTTCATACAGTTTTTGCCTGTCTTCTGGGTGATGGTGGCCACCACACTCAGAAGCCTCATCCTAGCATGTCTCCAGGTCTTCGGGCAGACATGAAACACAAAAGATTCCCACCAACGTATCATAGTGAGTCTTTTAGTTTATTTTTCTTTCTCCTTGTAGACTGTCGACTCCACATCTGCTTATATTACCGTGAAATACTGGTGAAGGAGGTGACAACTTCTAGTCCTGAAGGCTGTAGGATATCCCACGGCCAAAGTTACGAGGTCAGCAGCCTGGAACAAGTTATCTTCCCTTATCCAGAGGATAATGGCCAGAGGAAGAACATAGAAAAACTACTGAACCACCTGGAACGGGGAGTGATACTGTGGATGGCACCCGATGGCCTCTATGCTAAGAGACTCTGCCAAAGCAGGATCTACTGGGATGGGCCTCTGGCGCTCTGCAGTGACCGGCCCAACAAGCTGGAGCGGGACCAAACGTGCAAGCTCTTCGACACGCAGCAGTTTTTAGCAGGTAATTCCCACTGTGGCTCTGATGTGATGTCTGGGTTTGTCACCCACCAGCTCTGTAGGAGGGCTCTTTCCATGCTGCTTATGAACTGCAGTAAGGATTAGACCTCGCCGCTTCTGGGCAAGTGCAGGCCAGGGGTGGGTACATCACAAATTATCCTGCTGAACTCTGCTCTCTGTGTGTGCTCAATGCCTCTGCATGTACCTGCAGGAGTGAGCTGATGTTCAGCTGGTGGCACTCCAAGCCCCATACCTCTTTAAGCAGCATAAGGAGGAACCTGAGAAAATAGTCTTTCCACAAAGAGACAAAGAGGATCCTTATCTTGGCTCTGCTGGTGCAAGACATGTGGTCTGTGCTTGCACTGCTCTCAGCTTGACCCAGAGGGAACCTGAGGTCTTGCCCAGAGCACACAAATACAGGCATGAATTTCAGTAGGAAGCCTTATGTTCAGTCTGTGCCAGTGTTTGGAAGATATCTTGAGGGTGGAAAGGGTTTCACATGTCCTGGAGTTCCAGGATTGCCCAAGCAAGGAGGTGCATTGCCTCTTCAGATCTCTGTGGGAAGGTCTCCTTTTGCACAGGGACAGGAGCACACTGCAGGGCACTGCATTCTTCTACCAGGCCATGGAGGGAAGGGCAGAGCATGAACCCCTCTTCCCAGCATTTGTGAGCAGCTGGAGGGAGAAAAGCTGTCTGTGCAGAGACACTGGTGGGAGCCAGTCACTGTCTCTGAGGACAGCTTGGGCTGCAGGGATGTGCACTGACCCTTTTTTGAGAGGTGTGGCATCACTCGAGATGAGCAATGTGCCTGTGCTTTGGGGAACGGGGGCATCAGCACTGGCAACACTCCCTCAGGAGAAGGATGCCTTCAAAATGAACCAAAAAACCCCTCCAAACTCAAACCAACAGCATTAGCATGCGTTATGTACTGGTGTTGGGGCACCATCCCAGCAAATTCTTCCTAGAGAAGCTGGTGGCTCATGGCTTGGAGAGGAGGACTCTTGGCTGGGTAAGAAACACTGCAGGGCCAAGCCCAGAGAGCTGTGTTCAGTGCAGGGAAATTGAGCTGGTGGCTAGTCAGAAGTTGTTCCCTAGGGCTGAGGATTTGGGCCAGTCTTGTTCAACATCTTTATCAATGAGCTGGATGAGGGGCTTGCGCACACCCTCAGCAAGTTTGCAGATGGCACCAAAGTGGGTGGGTGTGTTGATCTGCTGGAGAGCAGGGAGGTTCTGCAGAGGGACCTGGATCGATGGGCTGAGGTCAGTTGTATGAGGTTTAACAGGGCCAAGTGCTGGGTCTTACACTATGGCCACAACAACCCCCTGCAATGCTCCAGGCTCGGGGCAGGGTGGCTGGACACCTGCTCAGTGGAAAAGAACCTGGGAGTGCTGATTGACAGTGGCTGAACAGGAGCCAGCAGGATGCCAAGAAGGCCAACAACATCGTGGCTCTGATCAGAAATTGAGGGCAGAAGGACTAGAGAGGGGAAGGTCCCTCTGTACTCGGCACTCAGATGAGCACTCAGTCTGGGGTCAGTTTTTGGCACCTCAATACCAGAAGGACATTGAGGTGTGGGAGCGGGTCCAGAGAAGGGCAATGAGGCTGGTGAAGGGCCTGGAGGACACGTCTGATGAGGAGCATCTGAGGGAACTGGGGTTGCTTAGTCTGGAGAAAAGGAAGCTCAGGGGAGACCTTATATCTCTGTACAGCTATCTGAAAGGAGGTTGTAGAGAGGAGGGGGTTGGTCTCTTCTCCCAAGTCACTAGTGATAGGACGAGAGGAAATGGGCTCAAGTGGTGCTAGGGGAGAGTTAGATTGGGCATCAGGAGAAATTTCTTCCCTGGTAGAACGAGCGGTCAGGGGTTGGAACAGGCTGCCCAGGGAGGGGTTGGAGTTACTGTCTCTGGGGATGTTCAAAAGGTGAGTAGATGAGGCCCTAGGAAACAGGGTTTAGTGGGCAGGGTGGGGTTGGGCTGATGGTTGGATGATCTTGGAGGTCTCTTCCAACCCTGATGATTCTGTACTATGATTCCAAAATTGTCAAGCGAAAAAAAAAAACCCCAACCCCAAACCATTTAAAGAGAGAAATCTTATATGGATGTGAGAATTGGCAGTTAGAAAGGGGAATTTGAGGTCAGGGCAGTGGCGCAGGCTTCAATCGCATGCAAATTTAAAAATGTATAATTCTACCTCTGATGAAAAGCCTGATGATGGGTTTGGAAATCCCTTTCATCAACTGGTTTTTTTGATGTACGTTGGGTTCTTCCAAACGGTTGACAGGACATGGCTCTTTAGATGTCTAACCCCAAAGATAAGCTCAAGTGACAGTTCATTTTTCCCCCTCCTGAATGAGTTACGTGCCAGTGCCTGTGCAAACCCCAGCGTGTGGTTGAAGTCGCAGGCTGTGGTGTGTGCAGGGTTAGTGTTTGCACGTGCTGGTGCTCACAGGGGTTTGTAGGTGACTCGTCCTTGGATGTATCACAGCTACATGTCAATGGAATGCACTGAGGCCCCAGGCTGCTGGTAACCTTGGGGATTTCCCCTGCTTGGGAAACTTCTCCTTCCTTAGGAAGAGTGGCAGGAGACCTTTGCTAGAAGAGGAAATCTGGAACAGCAGGGCAGCTGTAATAGACTACAGCTGTTAGGGTTGTGTTGAGGAGCTGGACCCTGCAAACTAAACTGTGACAGAGAATTAAGGCTCATAGAATCTTAGAATCACAGAATGGTTTAGGTTGGAAGGGCCCTCAGAGATCACCTTGTTCCAACCCAACCCTGCCAGAGGCAGGGACACCTCTCACCAGACCAGGTTGCCCAGACCCCCATCCAACCTGGCCTTGAACACTGCCAGGGATGGAGCAGCCACAGCCTCCCTGGACAACCTGTTCCAGTGCCTCAGCACCCTCACAGGGAGGAACTTCTTCCTAAGATCCAATCTAAATCTCCCCTCTTTTAGCTTGGAACCATCCTCCTTGTCCTATCATAGAGTCCTTCATGAGAAGTCCCCGTAGATTTCCTGTAGCCCCTTCAGGTACTGGAAGTTGCTGTAAGTTCCCCCCCTGCACCTTCTCTTCTCCAGGCTGAACAGCCCCAATTCTTTTAGCCTGTCCCCATGGCAGAGGGATTCCAGCCCTCTGATCATCCTTGTGGCCTCCTCTGGACTCACTCCAACAGCTCCATGTCCTTCTTTTGTTGGGGACTCCACAACTGAATGCAGGACTGCAGATGAGGTCTCATGAGAGCAGAGACAGTCTGTGCTGCTGAGAAGGTTAAAATGGCACCAGGTCACAAAATAGGTGGCTGGTCTCCTGGGCAGTGCTGTGTGAGGAATGCAGGACATGGGGCTGGGTGGGGAGCAGGAGGAGAGCAGAAGAGCAGGAGGGGGTCAGCCCACGGAGCGTTGGCTTGACAGAAGGAACATTGGCTGGAACTGGAGTAGCAGGAGATGGAGAAGGTTTGGGGAGGCACACTGGGAACCCTGTAGCTCTGAAGAAGGTGCTTGGGCATGGAGAGGGAGATGGAGCAAGTAGAGGTTTTTGGAGAAGCCAAAACCATGCCTGAAGTCCCATTTATCTTCCTGGTGGGAAAGAAAGGGTTTTCTTCTCCAGCTCCATGCCATGGGCTGCTGAGTAGCACTTGCACAGCTTGTCAGGATTTGGGAAATGGCTGAGAATAAAACTGGAGGAAAAGGAAGAAAGAAATAAGGAGGGGAAATGTTTGGATGGAGACCCTGGGGAGAGCTGTGCTGTACTGTCTGTTTTAAGTGAGCTGCCCACTGCTCTGCCACTGACCTTCCCAGTAATACCAGTAATCTCAGACCAGGGTTGGGGCACCAGTGTGGAAACCACTGAATTCACACCTTCATGTGAAAGGCCTGTGGTTAGAGTAGAAATGACAGGGGTGTACTTTGGGAAAAGGTGTGTTTGTCGTGCCAAGCTCAAAGTTGTTTCTTCTCCTATATAACAGGAGGTTCTCCTCTATAAAACTCTTGGTTTAATGTTCACTTCAACATTCTTCACAAAGTGCCAACCAGCAATTAAACAGGGGCTGTTGATTTAAACGAAGTCTTTACTAGTCAGTGACATAAAAATACTTCACATAAGGGAGACTTTAGCCGTAGAATCACAGACTGGTTCAGCTTGGAAGGGACTCTAGAGATCATCTACTCCAAACCCCTGCCATGGGCAGTGACACCTCTCAACACAGCTTGGTTGCCCAAGGCCTCATCCAACCTGGTCTTGAACACCTCCAGGGAGGGGGCAGCCACAGCCTCTCCAGGCTATTTTTCCTGTCACTGGATCCCCTTGGGAAAAGACCCTCTCCAGCCTTCCTGTAGATTCCCTTCAGTTACTAGAAAGCAGCCATAAGATTCCCCCACAGAGTCTTCTCTTCCCCTGGCTGAAAAACCCCAGCTCCCTCAGACTGTCCTCAGAGCAGTGAGGACAATGTAGATCTTTCTTCTTTGGAAGGAAATTGTGCCTAAAACAGCAAGCAGTGGTTTTGATCTGCATCAAAGGCTCCTGTAAATGTCTCCCCCACTACCTTTCATCAGGGCCACTTTGACTATCGGAGCGATAATAGGATTTGTCCTTTTTGCTCTGGCCAAGGTGTGGGGTGGTGAAGGGAATGCAGCAGGGCAGCAGACGTGCTCTCCTCTGCTGTCTTGGTGCTGTTGGGTGTCTACTTGAGTGGGTCCTGCCTGGGTGCCATCAACACCTGCTGCTGAGGCCCAGTAAAAACACTAACTGGAAGCCATCCCAGTTTGTGCACAGGATATGGCTTGTGAGGCAAGGCACAGAACAATGGCACCGTTACAACTAGCTCTCCCTCATCTGTGGAGAAGTCTCCAAACTGTCTTCTTCTTACCCCTTAACTTTTTCTTGACTTTTCTTATCCTCCCCTGGAGTTACTTCATCTCCTTCCCCTGTGCTGTAGGATCCTCCTT
The DNA here is from genome assembly GCA_013400115.1 of Rhinopomastus cyanomelas. NCBI lineage: Eukaryota > Metazoa > Chordata > Aves > Bucerotiformes > Rhinopomastidae > Rhinopomastus > Rhinopomastus cyanomelas. Next base: position 163,089 of record VXBP01005623.1, read on the forward strand.
TCATTGCTCAGCCACCCACAAAGTCTCTGTTACTGGCCTGTACTGGGTTTGGCTGGCACAGAGTTAAGTTTTTTCCATGGCAGCCCGTGTGGCCTGTGGTTTGGATCTGTGATCAGAGCTGTGCTGATAGCACAGGCACGGACCAGCTAATGCTGAGCAGCACTTGCACAGCCTCAAGGCTTTTCCCACTGCTCTGTTCCTACAGCAAATTAACAGCTCGGGAGGGTAGCAGGGGTGGACCAGAGGCTGGGACAGCCGAGCCAGGTTGACTGAAAGGATGTTCCCTACCATGTGACCTTGTTATCAGTAGTACAGCTGGGCTGGGAGCTTGCTTGGGATTGCCTGGACATGGGTTGTCTGGTGATGAGCAGCTGCTTTCTGCATCACTTGTTTTCATTCAGTTTGTTCTGTCTGTTGGGTTCTTTTCTCTGTTTACCTGCTAGACTGTCTTTGTCTGGTTTTGTCACTTTTACTCTTCTGATTTCCTCCCCCCGTCCTGGAGGCAGGAGTGCCTGAGTGCCTGCCTGGTGCCTGTCTGCCTGCCAGGGATGACCTGCAGTGTGGTCCTCTCTCTCCCCAGAACTGCAAGCCTTTGCTCACCATGGACGTCCGCTGCCGAGATACCAGGTTGCTCTGTGCTTTGGAGAGGAATTTCCAGATCCACAGCGGCAGAGGAAACTAATTACAGCCCATGTAAGTAGAACTTCTGCCTTCCCTAAAGGAAATATATTCCTTGGAGAACAAGACTCTGCCAGTCAGGCTTTTCTGTCTCCTGTAGGTTGTGAGGAAGGCAATACATTTTTGATCATGCAGCACCATCCAGAGCAAGGATGAATCCCCATAACTGCACAGGACAAACTGGTAGCCCTTGGTAGGGCAGAGCACTCTGTTTCCTGCTCTGTCAGCTGCAATCTCTTGCAAATCCCTCCCAGTGCTAAAGTTGGAGGATGTCCTGGAAGACCTGAGCCATGTTGTCAGCACTAGCCCAGCTCTTCAGCTCCTAGGGCTGCCAGGCTGGGGTAGGACATGTTGCTTTCACAACTGCTGCCCCAAAAGGTGCTGCAGCATCCCAGCCTGCACCTTGGACACCTCAGCCCTTAATGGGATGAAGCTTCGGGCTCTGGTAGCTGGCAAGCTCCTGGGCTGACAGGCCACAGGTCGCATACACTCAAAGCTAGTGCCATCTTAAAGAGGGTGAAGACAGTGACACCAGGAACTCTCTAGATTGTCTGTATTGGCTCCTAAAACCACAAGAGAGGTGACAACACACATGTCGATTGCAGGGCTCAGCTTACTACATCCTTGGGGAGAAAGCTGGTGGCTCTCTTAATTGTTCTAAATCTCCTTTGGCAGCAGCATGGGTCCCAGATCAGACCTTTGTTACAACCCACAGCTTTCCCATAGCTCCACAGCTTTGATACTGGCACACCAGTGCTAAGCGAGTCTCTGGGATGGAAGATGGGAAGGTCATAAACCCATCTCTAGCTTAAAGGAAGTGGCTTAAAGGAAGTTCTCCATCCCCATCTTCCCTTAGACTCCCTTCCATCTCTAAAACTTTCCAGTTTTCCGTCCCTCCTTCCTAGCATCTCCACTCCACTTCTCTATCTCCCATTCTGGTAGCTTCTTTGTGAGCCTGTACCTCCTGCTCTTGCCTGAGCTTTGTTGCCTCTTTACTTCAGGTCACGTCCTCAGAGTACTTCAGAATGCAGGTAAAGCCGTGAGGGCTTTCCTTGTGCATGTCACAGAACCACAGAACATTAGGGATTGGAAGGGACCTCAAAAGATCACCTAGTGAGGGCACTGGAATAGTTTTCCCATTCTGGTCAGCAGAACTGGTTTTGTCCTGCCTTGTTGGTAACTGCCAGTAACCAAGATGAAAAGCATTAAGTTCTGTCACACATCTGACAAACGTTTTGTCTGTTTTAAGGTTGAACCAATGTTTGCCAGGCAGCTGTATTACTTTGCCCAGCAGAACACTGGACACCTTCTGCGAGGCTATGATCTACCAGAGCTTGTGACCAGCCCTGAGGATTACCACAGGTCTATTCGCCACTCCTCTATCCAAGAATAAGACCCTCAGACTAACAGTGTGACGGGCACGGCAGAGATTGTGCCGAGTGGAAGAGCTGACGTGGGTTTGCAATTTGGAGATCTGTCTCCTGGCTGGATGTGCCCGGGGGCTCAGTGATAGGAAAGTGAACTAGGACAACCTTAGCGTGTGACATAAACGATGGGTCTCCACCGTTTGGATGCTACATCTCCCATGGGTTCTGCTGTCACTGAGAGTAACTAAACAATGACAAAGTGATTGCTGGTTACATCTGCTTAACGTCGTTCCCCTCGGTGTTGAGGACTGGTTCTTACCGAAGACTTCAATCCAGAGTTTACACTGTTAGCGTTTGCAGGGCTATTTATTTTGGATTCTTGATCTCAGGGAAGGTACAGAAATTCGCGGTGTTCCCCATCTGAAACACAGCTCCTGTAGGTGGGTAGCAAAGGCAGGTTGCCAACAGCTAATGCCTGTGAGTGGCTACACATGTAGATTCATGGGGCTGATGCCTATGTTCTTGTGCAGACTATTTTAGTGACTTTTTAAAACCAATGCAATTCCCCAGAGATGTTATTTTTGTAATGCCTGACTGACATGCGTCCTGACGTTGAGTTTTGTTGCTGCCGCTGTTGTTATTGGATCAGACCCCCCATAACAGCAGTTTCTAAGGTGTATGGTACTGTGACAAGGGAAGGGACTGCTCAGTTCGTATTACCTGTGGATTTAGTGGGTCAGCCACTGAAAGTGTTGGATCTCAAAGAGCAGGTTTGAAAATCAGTTGTGTTTCTCTCATAACTGAAAGTTTCTGTGTGCGTACGTATCTGTCACATATATACGTGCATTTGAATTCAGCTGGCAGGCCATGAAAATGGCACCAAAATGGTCCTGCTAGCCATTGTTTTATGTTGCACCCCTAAGTCAGATTAAAATAGCCACCCCCTCTGACTTACACAGAGCCAGCTCTGCTCTGTGTGTGCACCTGCAGCTCCCTTCCAGCAGTACTGAAAGAAACATGATAGGAGAGTTCAAGGGGAGCAGCATTTAGCCTCCTGAATTAAGACAGTCATTAGGGATTGGAAGGGACCTCGAAAGACCATCTAGTCCAACCCCCCTGCAACAGCAGGATCACCTAGACCAAGTCAAGGAAATGCTTATTGCAGTGATCCTCTTCAGAAATGTTGTAGATTTATGGCTGGATGCAGTTTGCAGCTCTTACTGGTGCCGCTGGTACAAGACAGCGAGGAGGTCTGTTGGGTGCGGCTGCCGGTGACACCTCCTCACAGATGCGCTGACCGGGTGATCCCAGTAGCTTTAACTCGAGAACACGATCTCCCTGTGCATAACAGACACCTTCACTTGACTTTCTAAATGAGGAAGAAAAAGAGGTACTTGGTCTGGCAGCAGACCTGTGTTCTAGGGACTTAGAATTTATACATCTTAGAGATGCACACTCTCCTGGGATATATTATCCCCCTCTTTCTCCACAGTGCCAAGTGGGATGAATCAATGGGTTTTATTTTTGTATCTTTGCTACCTGAAATGTTCCTCTTGGCTATTTTCTTAAGGGAGACCTCTTTCTTAGACAGTACAAGCACTGCTCTAGGTGACCTTCAGAGCTTCTGCAGATGCTTTTGGCCTGTGCATATATTTTACGGGAAGGTACTTTTCAAACTTACCTAGTGTGACAGAAATATTTGATGTGGGTTTTGCTTTTTCTAGTGGTTGTTGCTTTATATGCTCATTGTTCAGCTCACTCTGTAGAATAAAGTCCTTATTCCCCACCAACCTGATGTGTTTGTGTTTTCAGTAGCAGGGAGGTTCTGCACTGACAGCCTGGGATGAGCCTGTGTTTTAAGCCCTTCAGTGAGGGAAAGGTCCGAAGGGAATGATTGCTTCTAATGGAAATGTCCTCACTGCTCTCTGCAGCTACCTGAAGGGAGGTTGGAGTGAGGTGGGTGTTGGCCTCTCCTCTCTAGGGACTAGCAATAGGACAAGAGAAAATGCAGTCAAGTTGTGCCAGGAAGGTTCAGATAGAGTCTTGGGAAAAACTTCTTCCCTGGAGTGGGGAGAACTTGGAACAGGCTGCCCAGGGAGGGGGTGGAGGCACCATCCCTGGAGGGGTTCAACAAATGGGCAGACATGGTGTTTCAGGAGATGGGGTAGTGGTTTGGGGTTGTAGACTGGATGGTTGGGCTTGATGATCTTGAAGGTCTTTTCCAACCTGGATGATTCTGTGATTCTATGAACATTAGCTGTAGTTAGTAGAAAAATGGAAAATAGGGAAGGTGCCCTTTGACTGTTGGTTTCCCCAGATGATGCATCAGAGCCCTGCAGCTGGGGATCTTGTGCTGCCACACGCCTGGAGGTTCTGCATCTCCATGGTCCCTGAGGCTGAGGAGCAAGCTGGTACCTTGCCCGCCCAGCCCAGTGCTCAGGCACTCTCTGAGCTGCTGTTTGCTGGTGACTGGCACTGGAGGTTACTATCCACTATATTTCCAGGGTGATTTCAAGTGAGATAAGCTGGGAACAGGTGGAAAGGTGGGTGGCAAGTGAACTCAAATAGTGAAGACTAGGAGTGAATTTCCCTGGGCAGTCCCTGCTTACTGGAAACCAGAGTCCTGAGGAAAGTCCTCAGGTGCAGCACCTTACAGCAGAGCAAGGTGTGAAAAGGAGTTAAAAGGTTAGTGAAGTGTCTGAAAGCAGGTACGGGGAGAAGGCATTTTCTCTTCATGTGGGGGCTCCTGTTAGGTCTCCAGGTCCTTTCTCATCTTTGGCTTTGGAATGAGCTTGTAATCATTTCCCTTGAAGGAACTTAACTTAAAGCCAGTGGCTGTGAAGAGGGAAACTGCCCCCTCTGTGTTCTGGCCAAACACAGCTTGCTAGTGGGAATGCAGAGAGGCAGGTGGAAGACTTTTTTTAACCAACCAAGAGGCTGAGATTCTTCTCTTGGGAGGGCTGAAAGCAGAAGGAAAGATCAGTCTGTTGGTACCATAAATGATTTTGCCTGTGAGGACTGTAAAGCTCCGTTTGACTTCAGCAGCTGGCTCTTGCTGTTCAAAACAACTACTGGGCATGTGAAGTGCTAAAGGGAAAAACCAAAGGCAAACAAGCACAAACCTTGAAGACATTTTCTCCTGTTGGTATCTTTCTTACAGTCCCTACATTAAAGCATTCGAAGTGCTTCCTACTTCTGATAAGTTCTTTTTATAGTTTCTGAGGTCTGCTTCCTTCCTGTAATGACTTCAGCGGGGTTATAAATGACACGGTTCACTCCGGCAGCACCAAACGCGTAGCTGGTGCTCGCTTTGGGTTCTTCCAGGGTGTGAGTTGTGCCCACACCGCGCTCTCCGATGTCACCGTGGCCGTGCTCACGGGCAGCTCGCACAGGGGTTCTGTGCCAGAGCTCTGCAGCACAGCCCAGGAGCCTGTGCTGCAAGTTGGGATCCCCAGTGTGGTTTTGCCTCCTGCTGCACCCTGTCACCCCGACAGGGAATGGGAGGTTCGCCAGGAGCTCTGTCTTAAACCGAAGCCCAGCGTGACAGAGTTTGTGGAAAAAGCACAGGATTCACCTGAAAACCCCGGTGGCCTTTCAGAGGCCCGTGTGCCCGCTGTGTGCATCAGCGTTTGTCAGCGGCGTGGAGGCGGGGAAACGCCACCCGGGCACATGGCTGGCAGGAAAGCGTGGAGCTGCTCGCTCTCAGATCATTGTCTGTGCGCGCTCCTGGAGCGGCAGAGGAGGGGGCAGATAAAGACAGAAGCTGATGAGTTTGAAACAATCACAACATCTCCTTTCCCAGGCAGAACCATATGTGAAGTGTGGCTGAACCCAGACAATGAGATTTTAAAGATTAAAGGGACTTTCTGTCTGAATTCTGCCCTGGCTGGCAGGAGGCTCAGAGTTACGGTGTGGTCAAGCGCTCCTGAGCTTGGCCTCCTCTAAAGAGAGGAGGACACGGCCCTTTGGCTTGAAGCGGGTAGGAGCAAGCTGGTGTGCAGCTCAGACAAACACTTGGCTTTCAAGCATGTGTCTGGGTAAAGTGGGTCCTTTCTGTGGGCTAGCGGGGTGGTTGCATCCTCTGCATCCCATAAGCAGCTCCACTGCTGGACTGCAGGCACCAGCTGCCCAAATGCCTGCCAAAGGCGCTGTGCCAGCGGCAATCAAGAAGGAGATAATTTAGTTGTCTCAAAATGACACTTGTTGATCTACAGATGTCAAGTAACTGTTGAACATGTTGGCTGCATGTGTGGCTGTTGCCCTTGTGGCCACTGGTAGGAAAGCAAATCCGTCACCTGTGCTCAAGTGGCTACCAGATGCCTTGGTTCTGTGCTTGGATTTGACTTCCCACCTTGCACTGGCAGAATCTGCCCTGAAAGCTGGTGTCTGAGGGACTCTGCACGGCGCTGTGTTTCACAAAAAAACAGCAGTCAGGGCTGGGTAAAGCTCCATGAGTCCATGAGTTCAGCCCCTAGACAGGAGAGGCTTCATGTCCAGTGAAACAATGGAGAGGAAACACAGGACTTTATTTCACCAGTTCATTGTCACTGTTCCCACAGCAGTGGGATAGCTCTGTGGGCCAGTGAGCAGCCACCTGCCGTGCCAGCTGCAGGGCTGCAACCAAGGGCAAGGACCTTGCACTGGGCACTCCGCTCAAATCCATCGCCAGGGCTCCGGGCAAGGAGTGTTTCCTGCTCCCTTCAAAAGACAGGTCATGAATTGGGCACAGAGCCAGCCTTTCAAGCAAAGAGAAAAGACTCAGATTACTTCTTTTCCCCAACCACAGGGCGTACACGTCCGTCCTCCTCATTTCTGGGAAGTGGTTCCACCTCTGACCCGTGGGCTTGCTCTGATTTTGTTTCAAGATGGGCTTCTGCAGTCCTGCTCTAAAAAGAGCTGAAATCCAACACTGTCTGGGTTCTGGTTGCTCACCCGAGCTCTTAATCCCTTTCCTGGCCAGTTAGAAGCGACATGCCTGTAGTACTGAGGACATCACCCGTCCGAGAAAGTTCTGCAAATGGCCACGTGAACCTGGTGAGGTTAGAGCAGGTCCAGATGCAACGTACTGGCCGGGCTCGCTCAGCTGCGCCGACACCATGCCACGCGTGCTTCACCACACGTACGAGACAAATCCCACCTTGCTCCTCACTCACTGTGTTTTAGGTGAGTGCTTTAATCTAGAGGAATGTCCTGATTTCTTCAGGTCTGCAAGATGCAGAACCGTGCTCTGAGCTGGGAGAGGCCAGCACCGCACGGGCAGACGTCACAGAAATTCCAGTCCAGGCACTTCTGTTTCTCTCCAAAATGCATTAGCCTGTCTCAGTCTGGGTAAGTTCTAGTCATCTGTTGGCAACTGTTTGTCTTGTTACAGCCTTGTGCCTCCTTCTTCTGGTTGAACATAGGTACCAGCCTGCGAGCCTGGTCGTGAAGAGATTTTTCTTCTTTACTGGTGGTTTTAGCCACCCAGTTGGTTCTGTGCACTGCTAGATACCTCCTCGTGGGGCCAGCTACAACTTCTGCCTCACTCCTCTCTCAGTCTTCCTCTACGCTGAGAGCAAGATCTAAAGGCAGGCAGTGCCTCTCATTATGTGCCTAGAGGCAGCCTTTGAGGATGAGCCTCTGGGCCACACCACACTTCCTATAATTATGAGTGGGATGTTCTTGGGTCTTGACAGTTGTGACTCTCACCCTAGAAACCATAAAATGCTCATACAATACTAATTTTTACTAGGCTGTCCTGTGGGAAGCTGCTGAGCAGCTTATTTCAGCCCAAGCACCACATTCGAATGGGTTTTTCTCCACGAGGTGATTGAATCGACAGTCTCTCACGCTCCTGTCGCAGCCGTTCATACTTCTCTCACACAAGCAAGGGCTGAGCATTTGCAGTTCCTAGCAGAGAGCTTCTAGCTCCAGACAAAATCATGTCTAGAGCTAGGTGTTCTACCTTTTTCCTTTCTGACTTCTCCTGGGTTTCACAGCTTGGATATCCTCAGAAACCAAAGCTCTGGGTCAGGTCTCGTTGCGTCGCTAATAACTCGTTTTCATTTCCTTTTTTCACACATGACCGAGAGGTTCAGCTCTGTTCGTGGGAGGACTGTCCCCTCCCACGGACAAAAACTCATGCGAGGAGCAGCGAGAGAGAAAGACTTCAAAAACAGGGTGGGTGACCTCATCATGTATCTACTGCAGAAGTGTCAGTCTCCAAGAAATAGGAAAGGTCAGAGCCGGGGGTTTTCACAACACAGACAAAAAGCCCAGGCTGCCTCTGAAGAATTGGTGCTGTGCTCATCCCGTACCTCACGTTTCCCCCAAGTCTCTGGAGACACTGCATCCAGAGCTCTGGCTGCTGTGTGATTCTAGTTGCCAACCCCAGACACCAGTCACAAGAGCTTTCAGCAGGCTTGGACTTTCCAGAAGATGACAGTGAGAGGAATGACAGACACTGGTGTGGGAATAGTGCACGACCGGTTTTTCCCTTGTAAATAAACCACAGTTTTCTCTTCCTAAGCTTCTGCCATCCCCAGCATCACCAGCCCTGAAAGCTTTTTCATCGTTCCACCGTAACCCTTTCAGCCTAGCTGATGGCTGGGCTTTGCCAGGCAGAGAGAAGCGGGGTGCACGAGCCCTCTTGGTGGTAGGAAGGTGGAGGAGCTGGGAGCTATCTCCTCCTGCCTGGCATCCCAGGGGGTGCACGCAGGTCACCAGTACCCACACACAGGACAGCGCTGGCTGGAAGTGTGACTCTCAAGTCTCACTTTCCTTTAAAACGCTCGCCCTGCGACTAAAACGGCGTCCTACCAGTCCCACACAGGCGCAGGCAGCGTTTAAATATAGCAGGCGCCGATGTCTATCTGCAAATTACAAGGAAATGAATAAATTGAGGCGACGCGAACCGCAAAGGAAGTTTGAAATCAGCCTGGAGCTGTGATAGGTTGGCTCCTGCTGAGACCCCACTGAACCTTCACCATCCACCACAGCCCTGACACAGGCACCAAACCCAACCCGCCCGCCTGGCTCCTCGGCGCACAGCCCCACCTGCTGCCGCTTGCCAGGGACCTGGCCGCCTGTGGTAGAGTCTAGACCTGTGCGCTGGGGGCACCCGACAAGGCTGAAGGTGCTCCAGGCCCCGTGCACTGGGGTCAGCGATGTCACTTCTGGAAGGTGGCCTCGGCACACACAGGGGAGCGCGCAGAGCTCCTGGAGACAGCCAAGGTCAGGCTGGATGGGGGCCTGAGCAAGTGAGAGACACCCATGCTTGGTGCATGTGGGTTGGACTAGATGACCTGTGGAGCTCCCTTCCAACCCAGTGCATCGTCGCATAAGTCTATGAAAGGTTTTCTGTCTGTTAACCTAAAGCCTAGTTTCTGTGCTGCTCAGACTGACTCTTGGTCAGGTTCACTGCCATGTGAGTGAGGAGCAGGTGCTAATGGTGCCCTTCAAGTCTTATAAAACTGCTGAGCTGTGGAGAGGAGACCCAGAAAGGTCAAGGGAACACGTGTGATGGTGTCTGCTGCAGGTTCTCTGTGAGTTACATGTAATTTTTCAGACTCACTTCAGGAGGGGCGAGTGTCTGCGCCTTAGAATCAGAATTGTCAAGGCTGGAAAAGACCTTCAAGATCAGCCAGTCCAACCATCCACCCTAAAACCCCCAACCACTAACCCATCTCCCAAAATACCATGTTTGCCTGTTTGTTGAACCCCTCCTGGGAAGGTGCTTCCACTCCTCACTCTTTCTGGGAAGAAGTTTTTCCCAAGATCCAAGCTGAACCTCACGACCTGACTCCATTTGCTCTTGTCCTGTCACTAGTCCCTAAGGAGAAGAGGCCAACATGCACCTCACTCCAACCTCCCTTCAGGTAGTTGTAGAGAGCAGTGAGGTCTCCTCTCAGCCTTGTTCCCTGCTGAATCCTGGAGTCTTCCTCACTGCAGGGCTCTGACAGCCAGTCATGCTGCTCCAGAACTCTCTCATCTTTCCTGCAACCTCTTATGGAAAACAAACCACCCACCCCAGGGGCCCAAATAAATCCATTGCTCCTCCTTCCACACATTTGGAGTTCCTAGAAGACTGTAAGTCTGGCACCTACAACCCTTTGCCCTGGCAACCAGCCTGGGGAGGTGGGTGGGTAAGTCCTCATGTCTCCCTGTCCATCCACTCCAGCACCCGTCTGCAGATGGACCCAGATGGATCCAGCAGGCTGGGGTTTACCAGCTTTGCTCTTTGCCTGACCTACCAAACCACATCTCACCCAGGAAAGACTCTCCATCTTCACAAGGATGAGATAAGCAGGGCAACTGCAGGCAGGGACGCAGGAGCAAGAAGCAAGGGTGGCCACAGGCCAGCTGGGTAAGGGTTCAGCACATCCTGCTAAGGTGAACTAACTTTGCCTTTGGCAAGGCAAGGAGTGAGGAGGTCTTAAGAAGTGGATTTGGGCCAGGAGGAGAAGTCAGCTGTTTCTCAGAACTAAGCTGGTACCCGCAGACGTGTCATGCAGGAAAGGAAAGACAACTCAATCCTCCTTCCCCTCCCAAAAAAGGAAGAGGAGGCAAAACTGGCTGCACAATGGAGGGCAGGTACAAGCTGTTGCTTATTGTGATGGGAGCTGTGGTGGGATCATGAAGACACGTGCATGGAGTGAGGGAGGGACACCATAAGGGAGAGGGCCAAGAGCAAGCCTGGAGACAACCCAGGGAGGGTGGAGGCTCCCCAGCAATCTGTGGTGGCCCTGGCCATGGGGGAAGGTATCAGTGAGACAGCTGAGTGCAGTATGAGGAGGCTGAGGGAGAGTTTGCAGAACACATACAGTGGGTCATGAGTGGAACAGGGGCAAAACCTTGATGAAGAGGTTGGAGAGGGAAAGGGTAGAAGAAGACAGAGCAAGAGGGATGCTGCAGCTGCTGGTACTCTGTCAAGCAGGAGGAGGGGAGGCCAGGAAAGAGGAAGAAGATGGAAGATGGTGATGGTCAGAAATAAAGGACTCATTGTGTTTGGAGCAGTTGGTGCCGGGTGGCTACATCTAGAGAAACTGGAGAACAGGATCATCAGAGGGCCTCACCAGGAGGCTTTCAGCCACACTAGAGGAATAGGAAAAAGCCAATCTTGAACTGGGATAGCGTTAACCAGAGTGGACCCAGCGCTAGAGAAAGGCAGGAGACTCAAAGCTGTTTGGAGAGGTCCTGAAGGAACTTTTCAGAGCAGCAAGGGGAGGCTGAGAACAGCAGCAAAGCCACAGTCAGGGTCGTGAAAAGGCCAGGCACAGAGACAAGGAGATGATACTGAGGGATAGAGAAAGGTGGCCATAGAGAAGGAACTGACACCCCAGAGATCAGATAAGGAGTGCTGTGTAGCCTGAAGAACGTTGTTGAGATGAGCGAAAGTTAACAAGTGGTCCTGGTGTGGTGAAGCCTTAGTGAAAGTGGGATGTTGAACAACTCCTCGGTTCCTCAACAAAATCAAGCGACGCTTCCTTGGCCTCAGGTAGGCGTCCGACCACAGCCACCCTGTGCTCCTGCTCCTACCCAGTTCTCTCTAGCAACATGTTCAGAGGGAGAAGGACTTGTGGAACAAAGAGCCATTTCTGCTCAGTCCACCCAGCAAACTCACCAGGACAGCAAAGGGTTCATGGGGCATGAAGACTGAATTCTACACAGTGACCAGTTCCCTCACTCATGAATTTTATTGCCAATGATGCAAAGGTACCAGTCCCTCAGACTGGTGCTGTTGTGACTGTGCTGGGAGCTGGGTAGGGGCAGGGAAGCACATGCACCCAGGAGGGTAGAACCAGCTGACCCAGCAGAGATGGTCCTTTCACATCAACACGCAGCAGCCAACCCCTCACACTGAAGGTCTTTAACTCCCACCGGAGCCCCTCCTCGCCCTGATGCTCCTCTCCTCCATCCTATGGGCAGAGGAATGAGGCCAAGCGCATTGGGCAAGGGCATCTCTGTGATGCCTGAGAAGGATTTACGGCCATGGCAGCACCTGGGAGACTTCTCCAAGCTCAAAGCCCCCTTTTTATCCTGGGTCTTGTACAAGCATGGGGAAGGTCCTTGGCCAGGGGAGAGGGAAGGCTTATCCTGTCCTCAGTGTGTGCACTGCTGAGGCTTTTCCCAAAGGGAAAGTCTGCAGAAGCATCAGAGATAAGCCAGCACTAACTACAGGCTGTCCAAAGCCATCCTTCCACCCCCTTAGATCTAGTTTAAACACACACAACAGGAACAAGCCGCTTGTCACTTAGAATCACAGAATCATTAGGGATTGGAAGGGACCTAGAAAGATCGTCTAGTCCAATCCCCCTGCCACAGCAGGATCACCTAGACCAAGTCACACAGGAACACATTGCCCCTGGTCCTATCACTAGATGACACCAAGAAGAGCCTGGCTCCATCCTCCTGACACCCACCTTTCAAATATTTATAGACATTAATGAGGTCACCCCTCAGTCTCCTCTTCTCCAAGCTAAAGAGACCCAGCTCCCTCAGCCTCTCCTCGTAAGGGAGGTGCTCCACCTCCTTCATCATCCTCGTTGCCCTACGCTGGACTCTCTCCAGCAGCTCCACATCCCTCTTGAACTGAGGAGCCCACAACTGGACACATCACTCCATACTCATGCTGGTGGGTGAAGCACAGGGTTTCTCATCTCTCTAAGGACATTGTGAGCAGTGCTCACTCGTGTTGATGACAGCAGTGACAATGACACCAATGACACTTCGTTAGTGGAAACTCAGGTGTTGGTGAAGAACCGACAGTCTGAGGATCTGCAGTGGGGCAGGGCTGGGGAAAGTCAAAATTCTGATTTCATTGGCCCTGTGGGCTGAGAGTTCACCCCTGAGAGTAAAGTCTGAGATTTTAAAAAACAGAGATGAGTTCAGTTGTTTGGGACCAGGTCTGTGAGGTTGGCGAGGACATTCCACAAGCCTCACGGCTGCCTCCCTTCTGGTTGTCGATCTGGACCCGAGGCAGGTGACGCAGTGGAAAGAATCGCCTCACGGTCTGATTTAGTAACTGTGGCAGGGTGTTTGCAGAACACGGTGGCTTTGTCTAGGATAACAACAAAGCAATGGGCTGGATAAATTCAATTAGCAGTGAATAGCAACCGTCTAGGTACTGACAGCCTGTGGGAGGAAGTGGTGTTTCCACTGTGACTGGCAGTGAGCGACGAGCGAAAACAAGGTGGCTTGAGGAAGGCTTGCGTGTTAATGGCATTTCCCTCTTCTGTTTGTCAAGCAAAGGTGGGAATGTAGAGTCAGAATTTACCTGAATTCGTTATTTTACCAGAAAGGATGAGGGGCCTCCGCGGGAACGATGCTGACCCACGGGCCATGGTGTGCTGGCAGTGCCTGCCAAGCCCGTGTGTGTGAGAGGCAGGTGCTCTAAAAAAATCACTGTGGGCAAAAGAGAAAAACACGTTGCTGTGCATGGGCTGGGCTGGAGGTGGCTGTTTATCTCTGCCAGTGCTGAGCTCTCTCAGTCTCTCCCTGCTCAGCAGCTGGGAGCTTGCTGCCTGCTGGCATCTTGTCGCAGCCTGTGGCGTGGCTGGTTCAGCTCAGCCTAGTGGCAGTTGAGGCCAGTTGAGAGCTCAACCCTGGGCTCAGCGTGCCAGGCTGTCTGTGTGTCAGAGGGCAATGCTCCAGATGGCTGTGTCACCCCTGACAGCCCACCAGCGCCTGCCTCCATCACCACTGTGCGTGCTCTCTTCTCCCTTGCTGTTAGGTCAGGAGGGCTGCTGTTGTGTTGGGGGCTTCACTGGGCAACCTGGAAGTTTCTTCCCTTCCTGATGGCTTTGCATAAGAGGCAAATATCTACTTGGGAAAAGAAAATTGCCCATAAAGAGTTAATTCTAGCCTTTCGGTGGCTTAACCTTTTGGTCACCATCTGAAGAGAGAAGGGCTGAGTGGCAGCCCAGAGAGGGGCAGCTCCAGGGCTCTGCCTGTCGAGCTCAGGACTGTGGTGACTGCAGCATCACCCACCACGGGGGTGTTCCACAGCCTTCCAGGGGGCTGGCTCCCTCCATCACAGAGCAGAGTCAGCTGGGTGCCTCAGCATCACAGAATCGTTAAGGTTGGAAAGACTCCTAAGACCATCAGCCCACTGCAGCATGGCCCAAGGTGCCATATCTAGTGCTGCCAGAGACAGTGACCCCACCTGTGCCCTGGGCAGCCTTGGTTTGTCAGGAATAGGGTTTGGTGGTGCAGGGGGTTGTGCAGCAGCACCCAGCAGTGATCTCCCCCCTCACCTCTTACCTGCAGTGGTGACGGGTTCTGCAAACAGCAGGTAGCAACATCCTGGGCCCCTGTGGAAGCAGCACACACAGACATCAGGGCTGTAGCTGGCTCTGCTACGTGCGGGGGGCAGTGGAGGGGCAGGAGCTTCTCAACACCTGTATTTGAGGAGGCACTGGCTGACAAGTATGTGATGGCCCTGCACCTGTGATGCTGTGCCTCACCCCACATCAACATGACCTTTATCTCCTGTGCTCTGCCTCTGAGCTAACGAGGCAGTAACAACGACTCCGAGTGATGATTGCATCCTGCTCAGTATGGATTCAGGGGAAACAGAGAACAGCCAAGGGCTAACTTGGCTAATGAGCTCAAGTGCAAGTCTGGTATGGAAACAAGGCTGTGAGTCAATCACCTTACCCCACAGAGAGTGGGTAGCCCAAGAGCCTTTGGAGCTCTGCCACACAGCAACGGCCTGACAGGACCCCTACCAAAGGGATCCTGGAGGACCAGAGGGTCCTCGCTGTAACAGACCCTCGGGAAGGGACTAACAGCAGGCAAAAGGCTGATGCTTGATGAAGATGATCTGCCCACCCAGACCTTCAAACGGGAGGGTCTACTGACTGACAGCTTTGTCTGACCCTGTCCCCCATGCAGAAAACACTCTGGTGAACCTTGCCACTGAATCCTGTTGGAAAGTCACATTTACTGGTCAAGCTTTGTTAAATCACTGGTTTGTGTCAACAAATACATCGTGACCTCTTCCCTGCGAGCGAAGCGCTTGGTTCCATCTGCGGCAGCACCAGAGCAGGGATTCCTCTGCAGCTCTGAGCTGCAGGGCCCCCGTCCGAAAACTACCACCCCAACTGATTCCAGCCTCCTTGCTCGAGGTCAGGTCAGCTTTCTAACAGGTCTCGCTGCTCCTCAACTTTCTAACAGTGAAAATAAACCAACACATAGATTCTTTCACCTCCCACCCCAGCTAAAGTGTCTTGGGAATCAGGAGAAGGCACGGACAGCACATGCAGCCATCCCCAGGAGAACGGGGAGAGGAGAGGCAGAGTCTCTGTGCAATCAGTGTGATGCCACAACGCAGCTGAAATGAGGTCCAAATCCCTCGAGGGTGATTTTGTAGCCCAAGGATGTGCCCAAAGCCAGGTCAATAGGCCCATGGCCATGCAGTGCCCATGGCCATATTGCCCAGCCACTCCAGGGCTTCCTAGCGGTCTGTGTCCAGGAGCTGATGGTAGCAGACAGTTTGGTTATTTAAACTGGTTTCACAGAACCATAGAATCTATGATTGGTTTCCATTCCTGCTTCTGGGAAGGGCAGCTCCTGCTGCTCAGTCCTAGGGCTGGCACCAACTGGGCACTGCTGGGCAGGGACCGGCTGCTTTGCTTCCAGGCAAACCCCCCGTAGGTGACCCAGCCACACAGAGAGCAGATGCTTGACCACATGTATGTCTTTTCTTACCCAGTTAGAATGGGACAACCTCTTGCTCTCCACTGCCATCAGTGTTTTATGTACCTCTTCTGCCTCCTTGTAGCTCAGCACTGGTGGACGAGGTGGGACAGGGCTCAGGAGAGGTGGCCCTGGCTCGTCAGTTCTCTGCTGCAGTTGTTTTGCCTGTGCTGGTTGGGCCATGTCTCACACAGACAGGAAAATCACTTCCCTGATGTTTGCACGGCTCCCTGTCGTGTCCAAGCCTTCCTCAGCCCTGCGGGGTGGAAAGCCCATCCTGAGTCTAGGGAAGGTCCCTGGCCCCACACGGCACCTCATGGCTCCGCAGCCCGAGCCCTGCTTGTGCAGCAGCACTGCTCCTGGGAACCACGTCCCACATGGGAGGGCAGTTGTGTTTTCTCTGCCTTTTCTCCTCGCTCGGGTTTTGTTCCGCTGCCGTCACAGGTCTGTCTGCTTTGCCTCTGCCTGTCAGTAAGTCGGGGCTGCTGGACAATGAGAATTCTGTTTTGCAGAAGGAGTGAGTTTGGTGCCACTTCGGGTTTGTGCTTTTGGTCTTGGTTGGGTTTTGTGGTGGTTTTGTAATTCACTGAGGGGTGGGCAAAAGCAAAACTTCATTAATAGTTTTTTTTCCGGGGGGGAAAACCTCCAGCAAACAAGGAAAACTGAAATGAAATACAACTTCAAATAGATCAGCCACTCGGAAATGTGGGTGTTTCTCCACACAAGAATGGATGTTGGGAGGCAGGAGGGAGGTGCTGGCCCAGCCCTGTCTCCTCAGCCACCTGCCTGCTGGACAAGCTGGTGGGGTGCAGCAGGATGCTGCGTCCTGCCTCTGGAGCTCACAGCTGATACATCTGGTGAGCTCCACAGTCATGATCTGTGATGAAGATGTTGACCTTGAGGTGAAGTCCTGGGCTTCTGGTTGCTGAGGTTTGTTCTGATTAATTTGAGTGACTCTAAATGGCCAGAGCAATGGCAGGGGAGTTGGAACTGGGTGATCCTGTGGTCCCTTCTGACCCTGACTGACTCTATGACTGGGTCTAGGTGATCCTGCTGTGGCAGGGGGATTGCACTAGATGATCTTCCGAGGTCCCTTCCAATGCCTAATGCTTCTATGATTCAGTGAGGACAGGCAGGATATTCAAGACCCGACTGGATGAGTTCCTGTGTGACTTGGTCTAGGTGATCCTGCTGTTGCAGGCGGATTGGACTAGATGATCTTTCGAGGTCCCTTCCAATCAGTAGTGATTCTATGATTCTATGAAGTGGCTGTTCCTGGAGGGGTTCAAAAAACAAGCAGACGTGGCCCTAGGGAACAGGGTTTAGTGGGCAAGGGTGGGATTGGCTTGATGGTTGGACTTGAGATCCTTATCTTGGACATCTTCTCCAACCTTAATGAGTCAATGGTTTTGTGAACTAACAAGGTCCCTTTGCCACTTTTTAGATGTCCTGCTGCTCTGAGTGCATCCTTTGATAGTCAGTGGGTGCCCGGACACCTCTGCTCCTGGTCAAAGGCTGCCACCAGGCCAGGCTGAGAAAGGGATGCTTGAATCGGATGGAGCAGAGGCTTGGTGGCAGTGAGGACACCCCTGAGTGGTGATTTCAACGCTTTGCCCTGCTGCCTGGTCCTCCCAGGCCAGAAGAGAAGCCCAGCCAGGGCAATGCCTCCCTGGGAGCCTGGGTTGGAGGCACAACTTAGGAGCTTGGTTTCAGTGCTTGGAGGTGAGGGGATTGCTGCAGGGAAACCCCTGCCTTGCAGGCTGGTGGCTTCTGGCAGCCCTGCAGCAGGTGAGCCTAGCAGCTCTGGGGAGCTGGAGCTGGCCCTCGTGTCTGCATCACTCCGCTGAACTCAGGACTTACTCAGAAGGAGAATTGAGGTGCCACTTGCCTTTACTCCAGCTCTTTCAGATACAGTCCCCATTCCTCCTGATCTTACTTCAGCAGTTACAATATGAATTGCAGCTCAGAAGTGGTGGGGAGGGGGTGGGGAGCAAAGGATCACTGAGCACTAGGGGCCAACTGGAGCTACTGGTCCATTGTGTTCTTTTCCCTCTTCTGTCTCTTCTGGGAACAGACCGTTAACACTCTCCTTAGTGATCTCCTTCCTGCTGTTCTTTCTGTAAAATGTTTGAATTATTTCTTCAAGCAGCATAACTAGGCTGCAGAACTTAGAGCTGGGCTTCCCTGCAATGCAGAGCGATGCAGAGGTTTCCTCATAAGGGCCTGGACCAGCCTCCAGCCTTTTCAAGGGTGGTCCCTGATGCCACCTCCAAGAAGCACATTAGCCCCAAACTTATGCTTAAAAGGGGGAAGTCAGTGGTGGTTTGACCTTAACTTCAGACACCTTGACATGGGAGGTAGCAAGAGGCTGTTTCCAGTCTGTCTGCAACTTGTAAGATCCCCAGACCCAAGAGCTAAAGGTCCTGATGAACCACACTGCTCCTGCTGCCCTTTCACCAGCACACCTCACGGTGATGCTGGGCAGTGCTGCAGTCAGCTCATGGATTCCAGAACCAATGAACAACTCAAAATGCACAGAAACAGGCAGGTACCTCAGCAGGTGCACGAGGAAGCTCAAGGAGTTGAAGAACACAACTGCAGCACACGAAACAGCGCTCTGTTGAGCTGGGAGAGAAGAGCAGAGATAAACTATGGTCTTGGCACAAGTCTCAGAATGCAGAAAGACCTTGTGGACCACGATGCAGAGGTGCTGGCCACTGCTGTGGCTGCCCAGGGAAGGGGTGGAGGCACCATCCCTGGTGGGTTTCAAGTGTTTCAGGAGATGGGTTAGTGGTTTGGGGTTGTAGGGTGGCTGGTTGGACTTGATAATCTTGAAGGTCTTTTCCAACCTTGGTGATGTGATGATTCTATGACTTTGTGTCCCCAAGTATGTGGTTCCCTCAGCATAAGGAGACAGAAACAGAAGGCAGGGAATTGCTGCAAACCAGAGCAACAAGCCATGACTCAGTTATATTTGCCACCTTGGCTGTAGCCTGCTGCTTCAGTTTCCAGACATCCTCTAAGCTACCAGTGTGATGATTAGTCCTTGTTCAGCTCGTCCCTCGTATGCTCCAGGCACTCACTCCTTCACCACATCCCTGTCCCACGACCCCCAGCTCCAAGGCACAATTGCTCTCGGTCTTTCACCCTTAACCTCACCCCAAGCCATGTCTGCCCTCCTCTCCACCTCCAGCTCCTCCTGTTTTGCCAGGGCAGTGCCAGGGCTCAGGCTGCTGCTGCCTGGCAGCTGGGGAGACCCCAGCAAGAAGCAGTTGCCCAGGTGTGCAGCACCAAGCTTCATGCAGCAAGGCTCAGGTACGGATCTCAGGGGCTTACAGTGAGCCATGAGACTGGAATACAGTGGGCCGGGGTTTTTGAGCTGCCCTGCTGCAGGGAGTGTCTGTGAGCAACATGATTTATCTCTCCAGAGGCTTTTAACTTGGCAGAACTCAGACGGCGGTTTCTGAAGGCAAGCGGCACGTTCCTGACACACAAGCCAAGATCCTGCTGCGTTCCCAGTGCTTCTTCCAAAACCTGGAGGCATGGTGCCCCATGAAAACATGCTCCTTACATGCTGCAGAGGATGAAAGAGCTGCTGTGCAGGTGTCTTGGCGATGGTTGGGATGAAGCAGCACTCTGCTCTTCCTCCCCACCCCGGTCTCCTTTGTTCTGAATCAGTGTTTTGTCCAAGCAAGGCTTCCTGAAATGAGGTGCTGCCTTTTGTTCTTCCATCGAGTCTGTTGGAGAGCCTCCTGTCCTTACCTTTGAATTTGCCATCAGGTGACAAGTGACTGTCCCATCTGAGTTGGCTTGGCTGAGTGGTGTCTGGGTCCCATGGACTTGGTGGGGCCTCTCAGGAGGTGCTGGACAGCAAAGGGCATGCCTGGCTTCTTGTTGCCTGCCCCCACATTCTACGTCCAACCCCACATATCTCCTCCTCGGGGCTCGTGGGGTGTCCTGGGAGACAGGCTACAGGAGGGCTGTTGCCCATCACACTGTGAGGCTGCACTCCCAGCCAGTGACCTGTCCCAGTGAAGTCCTGGGGAAGGGCCTGGGAGCCTGGGCAATGTCACCTGGGCAGTGTCACTCGGCCCTGCTGAGGCAACAAAGCTCTTCGTTTCCCCAGGATGGAATGGGGAACATATCCCTGGACCAGGGATGGTCAGAGGTCACCTGCACTTGCGCTGGCACTGCTGGCAGACATCGCACCGCCTTACCTTCTGCCTCATCTCCACCACTTTCCTGCAGAAGCCCTCACTCTTTTCCCTGAACAATCTCCCTTTTGTGCCCTAGACCTTTCGTCTTTCACTGCTGCTGCCTGGGCACCACTGGGAAGGATGGGAAGCAGTTAAGGATGAATGAGAAGTCTCAGTCCCATGTATCACAGAATCATTAAGGTTGGAAAGGCCCTCCAAGGCCATCAAGTGCAACCTTCAACTCAACACCTCCATGACCACTAGACCCTAGGTGCCACAAAAGTGCCACAGCCCCTCACCTTATGAACACCTCCCGACACAGTGACCCCACCACCTCCCTGGTCAGCCTGTTCCAGTGCTTAACTGCTCTTTCACTACAGACATTTTTCCTAATTTCCAAATTGAACTTCCCCTGGTGCAACTGGTGGCCTTTTCCTCTTATTCTATCATCAGTTATTTGGGAGAAGAAGCCAACGCTGGCTTCCCTACAGCCTCCTTTCAGGTAGCTGTAAAGGGCAAAACCTTCTCCAGGCTAAACAACCCCAACTCCCTCAGCTGCTCCTCATGAGACCTGTTCACCAATCCCTTGACCAGCTTTGTTGTCCCTCTTAGTCCTCACACCAGCACCTTGTTGTCTTTCTTGCACTGAGGTGCCCAAAACTGACCCCAGTACTGAAGATGATGAGGCCTCACCAGTGCTGAGTACAGAGGGACTTCCCTCCCTAGTCCTGCTGTTTGCACTATTTGTGATCCAGGCCAGGATGCTGTTTGCCTTCTTGGCCACCCGAGCACACTGCTGGCCCCTGTTCAGCTGCTCTCAACCAACACCCCCAGAGCGTTTTCCACTGAGCAGGTCTCCAGCCACCCTGCCCCAAGCCTGGAGCATTGCAGGAGGTTGTTGTGACCAAAGTGTAGGACCCAGCACTTGGTCCTGTCAAACCTCTTACAACTGACCTCAGCCCATCGATCCAGCCTGTGCAGGTCCCTCTGCAGAGCCTCCCTACCCTCAAGCACCCACTTTGGTGCCATCTGCAAACTTGCTGAGGGCGCGTTCAACCCCCTCATCCAGGTCATTGCTAAAGATGTTAGACAAGACTGGTCCCAACACAGAGCCCTGAGGGACACTGCTTGTGACCAGTCACCAACTGGATTTCACCCCATTCACCACAACCCTCTGGGCCTGCAGCCAGTTTCTTGCCTAGCCAGGAGTCCTCCTCTCTGGCCACGAGCCACCAGCTTCTCCAGCAGGATGCTGTGGGACAGACATAGTGAGAAAGCACCCTGCTTTCCAGAGCAGTCCTGTCCCGAGTTCTTACCTGGCAGAGGGAAAAAAACACCTCAATGTTTATGAAAGCGAAGGAAGACACGTTTGTGTGTGTGTGAGCAGGGGCAGATGCACCAGGGAACAGGTCTGCGGAGACTGAGCTGCTGCTCGCTCCCCTCTTCAGTGCCTCCAGCACTAGCGCTGTCCCAGAGTCAACAGGGTGGGATGTTTTGTGTCACATAACAGATCTCATGAAACAGGTTCCCTTTTGCCAGAGGGAAAAGTCTTCCTTACTCTGAAGTTAAGACTGAGACAATACATTGGTCAGAAGTGCAGATTTCCTAGAAGGAGGCAGCACCACTGCAAAATCCCCTCAAGCAACAGCCTCTCTTCAGTAAATCAAGTGCAGGAACAGTCCCTGCTCAACGAAAGTCCAAACAAACCAAACCAGGCTGAAAACAAATGAAACACAAAACCCAGAAGGACCAGCCGGCCCCAAAATCTGACTAAGGGACAGCAACTAGGTTTGAGCAAAACATCATGCACTGAGTGGGTGAAAATCCAAACACAGATATGGGAAGCAGGGAAAAAACCCGCAGACGATGAAGAACACAAGGAAACAAATGCCTGGGGCATCATCCCCAAAAGCCCAAGTTTTCATAGAATCATAGAATCAGGGATTGGAAGGGACCTTGAAAGATCATCTAGTCCAAGCCCCCTGCCACAGCAGGATCACCCAGACCAAGTCATACAGTCAGTCAGGGTTAGAAGGGACCACAGGATCATCCACTTCCAACTCCCCTGCCATGGGCAGGGACACCCCACCCAAGACCAGGCTGGCCAGAGCCTCATCCAGCCTGGCCTTAAACACCTCCAAGGACGGGGCCTCCATCACCTTCCTGGACAACCCATTCCAGGCTCTCACCACTCTCATGGTGAAGAACTTCCTCCTCACATCCGTCTAAATCTACCCATCTCCAGCTTTGCTCCATTCCCCCAGTCCTGTCACTACCTGACATCCTAAAAAGCCCCTCCCCAGCTGGTCACCAGTTTTAGCGGTGTGACCAGCTAGGTGATGCTCCACAGCCCTGCGTGGCTTCGCTTGCCTCCCCGCTCTCTGCAGCATGATCAAAGCACAGGAAGGATGTTCAATGGCAGGTTGGCCACCAGCCGCTTTTGGAGGGGAGCCATGTAGTGAGATCACTCATTGTGTGCTGAAAAAATGTGAAAAAGGACAACATTGGTAAAACCATCAGACTGATCCTGCAAACACACTTCATCTTGGACCTGGCTGATGGGGAATGTAGCACCATCGACATCGAATGTAGCAAGAGCTCCCAGCACACCTCAAGCACCTACTTCCAGATGAGTGGTCAGCCAGGACGGACCGTACTGTGTAGGGGTCTGATTATTAGACCCCTACTGGTGTTCTGGTTTTACTTTGCATTAAAAACAAGCTCAGATGGCAGGGGTGGGGACCCTTTGACTTGCCCTTCATTTCTGTAGCCAGAGCTGCTGGTGTCAGCCCAGCTTTGTGAGCTGTTCAACCCAAAGCAGTGAACCTCATCAAAAACGTCCCTCAGAGAGGCTGAACCACAAGAACAACAAAGCTGGCCTGGAGGACGGGTCTTATGAGGAGTGGCTGAGGGAACTGGGGTTGTTTAGTCTGGAGAAAAGGAGATTGAAGGGGAGACCTTATTGCTGTCTACAACTACCTGAAAGGAAGATGTGGAGAGCTGGGAGTCAGTCTCTTCTCCCAGGTCACTAGTGATAAGACGAGAGGAAACAGCCTCAAGTTGTGCCAGAGGAGGGTTAGATTGAACATCAGGAAAAATTTCTCCCCTGACAGAGTGGTCAGGGGTTGGAAGAGGCTGCCCAGGGAGGGAGTGGAGTCACTGTCCCTGGGGGTGTTTAAAAACGTGTAGATATGGCCCTGGGGAACAGGGATTAGTGGGTAGGGTGGTTGGATTGGATGATCTTGGAGGTCTCTTCCAACCCTGATGATTCCATCATTTCAGCAGTGAGCAATTATTTATCACTCAGTAGCCTCAGCAATAGCCAGCTGGTCAGACTTAAGGTCATAACAGAGAGAGAGAATCCAAAGTGTTTCTTCCGTTATTGGAGCGGGGACCTGCTGACAGCAGAGCCGAGAAAGCTGCTGAAGCCTGGATAATTTTTCATTCGTGAGAACTGGATTGTTAGGGGGTTTTGTTTGTTTTAGGGGCTTTTCTTCATTTATCTGTTTTCCTTTGAAACCCATCTCACAGAAGAAACTTGACACAATTCACCGTGGGCAGGAAACCTTGGAGGGTGCGGTTTGCTGGGTAGAGCAGAAGCCCAGGGCTCTGCCTGCCTCGCTTCCATCCCTGCGGCTGGCAGTGACTCAGAGCCGGCTGGAGAAGTGTCACCTCCCAGTTCTGCACCTCCTGGGGACACTGTGGCACAGGCGGTGGGAAAGCTCTGCTGTTGACATTAGCCAGTGCCAAGCAGGTGATTCTGGGACTAGTGAAGATGTCAAGCTCCGCTTGTTGGCTTTCATGGGTTCTGCTGTTTGTCCTTGCCAGCTGAGTCCAGTCAGAAGCCCAAGCATGGTGTTTGCTGCTTGAGGTCCTGCTGCATTTTCAGTATGTTCCTAGTTTGCACATGAGGATGGGCCTTGAGTTAGGGCAATGCTGCCTTCAATGAGACATCAGAGGTTTGCAAACACAATCATCGAATCGTCGAATTATCATGGCTCGAGAGGACCTCCAGGATCATCAAGCCCAGCCCTCAGACCAACATCTCCTTAACCCCTAGACTTCAAGCGCTCTAGCTGCTTGTTTTTTAAATACCTTCAGGGATGCGGACTCCACCACTTCCCTGGGCAGCCTGTTCCAGTGCCTGACCACTCTCTCAGGAAAGAACTTCTTCCTAAGATTCAGTCTAAACCTGCCTTGATGCAACTTGAGGCCATTTCCCCTCATCCTATCATCAGTAATTTGGGAGAAGAGACCAGCACCAGCCTCGATGCAACCTCCTTTTAGGTAGTTGTAGAGAGCACTAAGGTCTCCTCTCAGCCGACTCTTCTCTAGACTAAATAATCGCAGTTCCCTCAGCCACTCCTCATAGCCCTGCTTGCCAGACCTCTCCCCAGCCTCGCTGCCCTTCTCTGGGCCCACTCCAGCACTCCAATGTCCTTCTCATATTGTGGTGCCCAAAACTTGACCCAGTACTCAAGGTGTGATCTCACGAGTGCTGAGTACAGGGGCATCATCATCTCCCTTCTCCTGCTGGTTACACCATTCCTGATCCAGGCCAGGATGCCATTGGCCTTCTTGGCCACCTGGGCACCCTGCTGGCTCCTGTTCAGTGGGCTGTTACCCAACACCCCTAGGTCCTTTTCAGCCAGGCAGCTCTCCAGCCAGTCTGCCCCAGCCTGTAGCACTGCTGGGGCTTGTTGTGACTGAAGTGCATGATCTGGCACTTGGCTTTCTTAAACCTCATTCCACTGGCCTCAGCCCATGGCTCCAGCCTGTCCAAATCCCTTTGCGGTGCCTCCCTACCCTCACGCAGATTGACACTCCCACACAGCTTCGTGTCATCTGCAAATTTACTGAGGGTGTGCTCAACCCCCTCATCCAGGTCATTGCTAAAGATGTTAGACAAGACTGCTCCCAACACTGAGCCCTGAGGGACACTGGATTTAACCCCATGCACCACAACTCTCTGGGCTCAGCCAGCCAGCCAGTTCTTAATGTAGTGAAGAGTCTGCCTATCTGAGCTGTGAGCCACCAGCTTCTCCAGTAGAATGCTGTGGGAAACTGTCAAATACCTGACTAAGTCCAGGTAGACAACACCCACTGCTTTCTCCTCATCCACCTGATCATAGAAGGATTGTTGGTGAAACAGGACTTGACCTTCATGAACTCATGTTGGCTGGGCTTTATCCCTCTGTTGTCCTGCACTTGCCACATGATCACCCCCAAGATGAAATGTTTCATAATCTTCCCTGGTACCAAGGTCAGGCTGACAGGCCTGGAGCTCCCTGGAGCCCCACTTCTGCCCTTCTTGTAGATGGGTGTCACACTGGCAAGTTTCCAATCATCTGGGACATCTCCCATTAACCAGGACTGCTGATAAATGATGGAGAGAGGCTTGGCAAGTTCCACCACCAGCTCCCTCAGCATTTTGGGGTGGATCTCATCTGGCCCCATACACTTACAAGTGTCTAGCTGGCTTAGTAGATCATACACTACTAATTCCTGGATTATGAGGGGACTGTGCTGGTCTCCAACCCTATCTTCCACCTCAGGGGACTGAATGTTGTGAGGATAAGTGATCTGACTCTTAAAGACTGGGGCAAAGAAGGCATTAAGTACCTCAGCCTTTTCCTGATCCTCGATGACGATGTTCCCCTTCGCATCCAGTAAAAGATGGAGACTCTCCCCGGTTCTTTTTTTGTTGTTAAGATATTTGTAAAAACACCTGTTATTATCTCGTGCAGTGGTGGCCAGGCTGAGTTCTAGCTGAGCTTTTGCCTCCCTAATGTTCTTTCTACACAACCTAACTAAATCCCTATACTCTTCCTGAGATGCCTGCCCCTTCTTCCAACTGTGGTAGACTCTGCTCTTTCTCCCAAGTCGCAGCAGAAGCTCCCCCTTCAGCCAGGCTGGTCATTTTCCCCACCAGTTTTTCTTAGAACACATGGGGACAGCGTGCTCCTGTGCCTCCTTCTTGAAGAAAGTCCAGCCTTCCTGGAACCTCTTGTCCTCCAGGACTGCACCCCAAGGGACTTTCTCAATCACTGTTCTAAACAGGCTCAAGTCTGCCCTTTGGAAGTCCATGGTAAGAGTTCTGCTGCCCCCCTTCTTTACTTGTCCAAGTATTGAGAACTCTATCATTTCATGGCCACTAAGGCCAAGATGACCAAGAAGTACCAATACTTTACTCCAGAAGGATTTCCAGGCTGTTGTCATCAATGGCATCAGTGATCACGGGGGAGGCACCCAGGTTGATCTCCTGCCAGAAGGTGAACTTTGGAAACTTTGTCAGACCTTCCCTGCTCAAGCTGTAACCAAAGAGGGTGACACCAGGCATCTACCAACGTTTGGTACCCCAGCGCTTCAGGACTCTCTGGTCTCTATTAACTTATTTGCAACAAGTCTGCCTGTATTTTAGCCAAGTTCTAAAAATAAGTAGCACTGTGAACACTGTGAATTTTAATTATCTCCTGAATATCTACAAAGATAAGCCAGCAGGGGAAGCCCCCCTGTGAGCAGAAGCACAGTGTCGTTGAATGAGTAAAACTTGTCAGAAAAAATGAGTAATGAGCAGCGAGGAAGGCAGGTCTCATTCTGCCCATTTTGCTTCATAAATTATCAGATTTGACATTCAGTGCTAAAAACCTGTCTATAAACCAAGAAAAGCCAGGGACATATCCTGCCTGGCCAGAGCAGAATCTGTGGCTGCAGAACTTTGCTGCAGCAGTGGTGCAGCATGGAGGGTCCTGCCACTGAAATAGAGACTCCTGGGACTGTTTCTAGACAAATAACCAGGATGTGCTCCCAAATTACTAATGATAGGATAGGAGGAAATGGCCCAAGTTGCATCAGGGAAGGTTTAGACTGGATCTGAGGAAGAAGTTCTTTCCTGAGAGAGTGGTTGGGCACTG
Organism: Rhinopomastus cyanomelas; assembly: GCA_013400115.1. Classification (NCBI taxonomy): domain Eukaryota; kingdom Metazoa; phylum Chordata; class Aves; order Bucerotiformes; family Rhinopomastidae; genus Rhinopomastus; species Rhinopomastus cyanomelas. The sequence goes on from VXBP01005623.1 coordinate 189,921, forward strand.
GAACAGGCTGCCCAGGGAGGTGGTGGAGCCACCATCCTTGGAAGTGTTTAAAAAACTAGTAGCTAGAGCACTTGAGGCCATATTCTAAGGGTTAGGGAGATGTTGGGATGAGGGCTGGACTTGATGATCCTGGAGGTCCTTTCCAGCCATGATGATTCTATGATTTGAGTTGATGCTAATCCTCCTGCTCATCCCATCACATCAGCTCTGCATTAACCACACCAGTGTGACCGATGCACAGCATGACTGCCCTTACCCCAGACTGCACCCCCAAGCCCACTGCAGGGCTGAAGGAGAAGTTTTAAACCTTGACTTGCATTTGGTGTGTTTCTAATGAGTGACACTGAGATTATCAGCCCCTTCTACTTAAGTGGTTTTGCCTGGGACCGGCCACGAACTTTTAATACTGAAGTTACTGCACAAGCAAAAGGCGAAAGGGTGCCAAACTCGGCTGTAAAACCAAGCATGTGCTAACAGCATCTGCTACAAATAAGGCTGGATTCTGCTTTCCATTGTCTTACTCCCTTTTCCTCAAGTTGTTTAAATTTTCCAATTCAAAAGGAATTTGGCTGAAGATTTTCCTTACTTGGTCTTGAGCTTAAGGAGGGCTCTAGCAGAAGGCTTGTACAAGATATGTCACAAGCCTTTAAATAGTGAGGGACTGAGAGAAAAGGAACACAGTCTCTTGGATGTTTAGACTAGAAAAACTTAGGTGCAATAGAGAAGCAGCCCACACCCCTGTTTGATCCAAGAACTAAACCACAGCAGATCTGTGGTCCCTTCTAACTTCCTGTGGTCCCTTCTAACCCTGACTGGCTGTATGACTTGGTCTAGGTGATCCTGCTGTGGCAGGGGGATTGGACTAGATGGTCTTTCGAGGTCCCTTCCAATCCCTAATGATTCTATGATTCTATGATCTGCTGGTGATGCTGCTCCAAAAGCAACATTCCCCCTGCTCTTCTGGCGGTGATGGATGTCACAAACTGTCATCTAGATTGACTCACCAACAAGCATTTCTCTGAAGGACTCGAAGGGTGCACTGACAGGTCTCTAAATGAAAGCCCCTCAGGCTGTCAAGTGATTCGGAAAGAATGGACATGATATATAGAAATAATTGACATGATAAACATCTGGAATTAACATCTAATTCTGGACGGGCTCTTGTAGTATTCTCATTAAGGACAAGCTTTCAGAACAGTCCTGAAGCTCACACAGCACAAAGAAGTGCAGAATAATAGAATCATTCTGGTTGGAAAAGACCCTTGAGATCATCAAGTCCAACCAAGACCCCTACTCTACCAAAGTCACCATTAGACCAGATCTCTAAGCACCACATCTAAACAATCTTTAAACACCCCCAGGGATGGGGACCCTCCCTGGGCAGCCTGTTCCAATCCCTGACCGCTCTATCAGTGAGAAAATGTTTCCTAATGTCCAGCCTTATCCTCCCCTGGTGCAGCTTGAGGCCCTTCCCTAACGACCTGTGAGGAGAGACCAGCAACCAGCTCTCTACAATGTCTCTTCAGGTAGTTGTAGAAGGTGATAAGGATAAGGTTTCCCCTCAGCCTCCTCTTTCTCAGGCTGAACAGTTCCAGAGAACAGAGAAAGAAAGTGGCCCGGATCTCCACGCTATGGCTGCACTATATAAAAGCAGAACTTAGAAAAGGTCAAGACAGGAATGGTTGCTGTGTTTCCTAATGAAATCCCATTTCCTGGGATTCCCAGTTTTCCCTTTAATTTCATGCCAAAAGCCCCTCTAGCAGGTAGTGCGGAAGCAGAAACAAGGAGCAAGAACGCTCCGAACACATAACACAGCTCGGGCAAAACTATTTCTGCCTACAATTAGCCACCTAGCTATTTTTATGGTTTTTAAGGCCATCAGCTGCTATTGCTGCAGAAGCAGCCTTGGCCCTGCAAGTGTCCCAGCTGGGCAGTCAGTGCCCGTGTCAGGTACAGCAGGGCAGGAGAACTGAAGACTCGGCAGCTGAACTGAACAATCCCTTTAGCAGTACATGGACGCGCTAGAACACAGCCAGGGGTGAGTGCTCAGGCAGGATGCTATTTTTAGCCTTGAACTGCAAAGCTCATCAGATTCTTTTCTCCAAATCTGTAAAAAACTTCACAAGTTACAACAATCTGGTTTTTTCCCAAGTCAGGGTTGTCACCCACAACTCCTCCAGGTACACGACGAGGCCAGAAATGCCAAAAGACCAAAGGACTAAAGTCCCTGTTTGAAGTCCATCACCACATTCAACAAATCCCAAACTACTTCTACCTACCTGGAAGCCAAATTAATTAAAAATGTGTTTGTGAGACACTAACACATCTCACAAGCCAACCAGTCACATTCAACCGTGTTGCTGCCTGTTCTGACAGCCGTCTCCTAATGCCTGGTGCCAGAACGTGAAGTGCCACGCAAAACCTACCAAGTCAGAAGCAGCCCTGCAGATCTTACATACCTCCAGGGTCCACCTTCTGTCCCAGGATATGACACTCAGATCCAGAGATCAGCACCCCTGAGTTTTGATCAGATCCAGAGAGCCCAGGTTTTGACTCTCAGGCTGCAGTTTGTCAGCGCTGATGTACTCTGATGATGTTAAGAGCATTTTCCTTCTATTTTTTACAGTTGTTACAGACTTAACAGAGAAGAATAGTCATAAATGTTAACAGTGTGTGAAACATGTGAACTCCTCACTGCTACTGGGACACCTGCTTGGACACAAACCCCAGTCTTTGCAGCTACTGATAAACAGAAAGAGTGTTTATCAATTATTGCCCTTAGGAAAATCACAGCACTTTGAGAGTTTTATCAGGACGCATCCCAGAAGCTGCCTGGAGTTATCACAGAATCATTAAGGATTGGAAGGGACCTCGAAAGATCATCTAGTCCAATCCCCTGACACAGCAGGATCACCTAGACCAAGTCACACAGGAACACATCCAGGCGGGCCTTGAACATCTCCAGNTCACTTCAATGTGGTCTGGCAGCAGGTCTGGAAGTACAAATCCCCTGTGGAGCACTGTCTGGGGATCGTGTGCAACCACAGGAAGAGTCCTATCTTGACATTTCCTCATTCAGGAGGCCAAAACCTTCTCCAGGAAATTGCCATCTTTCACCTTCTCCTGCTTTAGAAATGAGAAATGCCTATTGCTGCACTTGAGGCTGACAAGCAGTCAAACTTGTGAGTTTCTGTTTGCCAAGACATTTGCTAGGGCCTTGCCTAGCTATGGATTAGATGTTCTCAGGTGAGAGACTCTCCACACATCACTCAGCAGGCTGAGCAGCTGAGGACAAAGAGCTCCGTGAAATTCTGCCATGTTCCTTTTCCACATGAACCACCGTTTCACCTTCCTTCTTATCAACAATCAATTCTGCTTCTTGTTGGGCTTTTTTTTTCCTGAACATATGTAAGAGTAATTTTAACCAACACAGAGTCAGCCATAACTAGGTTCACCTTCACAGAACCACAGAATTGTTGAAGCTGGAAAGGACCTCAGAGCTCATCCAGCCCAGCCCATGACCTGACATCACATCAGCCAAACCAGGGCACTACTTGCCACAGCCACACTGTCCTTAAACACCTCCAGGGATGGGGACTCCACCACTGCCCTGGGCAGTCCATTCCAGTGTCTGATCACCCTTTCTGTGAGGAAGGGCTTCATAACCTCCAACCTTACCCTCCCCTCATGCAGTTTCAGGCCCTGCCCTCTTGTCCTGTGTCTAGTTGCTTGGGAGAAGAGCCCAAGCCCCACCTGACTACGACCTTCCTTCAGGCAGTTGTAGAGAGGGAGGAGGTCTCCTCAGAGTTTCCTCTTCTCCAGGCTAAAGAACCCCAGCTCCCTCAGCCTCTCCTCATTAGACATTCCCTCCAGTCCCTTCACCACCCTTGTTGCTCCTCTGGACCCACTCCAGCCCCTCAATCTCTTTCTTGAAGTGAGGGGCCCAGAAGTGCCACCAGTGTGGGGGGGCCTCACCAGTGCCCAGTAACAGAGGAAGAATTACCTTCTGCCTGGCTCAGGCTCCGCGCAGCAACACGCTGCTTTTTATGGCTCCATTCTCTCTGCAGCTCTCCACTTACCAACCCTGCCAAGGAAATGTGCTGTTAACTTCAGAAATGGTTCTGTAGCTCCAGATCGAGTCTGGGCAGAAGGCAGTAAGAAAAATAAATCTCACCTTCAACACAGAGTCCCCTCCATTTAGGGATGCAGGAGCTTCGGGAAAGGCTGGGAGACTGCAGCCTCCTTCACCAGCAGAAAACAGAAACACAGCACCACTGCTGCCAGAACTGCCCTCACAGAGCTCCCAGCACCGACTCCTTGTGTCCTCCCCTGCTGCCATACAGGGACATCAGTCTGGTTAGAGTCTCGGATCATTTTATACAACTCTACAGAAATGGAGTGAGTTTAGCACATGGAATACAACTTCCCTGGGCCCCAAAACAGGGACACATGCCCAACATCTCCTGAGGAAATAGTTTCATAGGATGCTTTGGGTCAGAAGGGACCTGCCAGATCATCTAGTCCCAACCCTCCAACTCCCAGCAGCTCAAGCTGCTCAAAGCCTCCTGCAGATGCTTGAAGTTCAGCACAGAAAACAGCAGAACTAGTGACTCTTTCTGTAATTCTAAACAATCTGAGCTGAAAAACCACAGGAAGGTGTTTAATTTTGATGATGGTGCACTATGAGCACATTCCATAAACTTTTTTCCTAAACAACATTAAAGAGAAACGTTTGGTGGGTGAGAAGGGGCAGGTCTCCACATCGTTTCGCACTACTTTGAACTATTCCATTAGGTTAACACCCAGGTATGTAATGAAGTTAATGAAGCTTCCCCTAGCTTTTCCAATCAATTTACTGGGGGGTTTCAATACGTTTCTCTGTCCACCACGTCCCCTCCCCTTTACAATGACACAGCATTTGCTTTTTATTACTACTCTGCCTATTTTGTAAATGACTCAGGGCTATTCAAAATAAACCCTACAATAAGAGGTGAACAACAGCTCGAGAGGCTGGAAATCTCAACAGAGCCTATTAGAGCTGAATTTTCCTCTAAGTCTTAACCTGCTTTTAGCAAGACGCACTTTACAGCCTTATTACCTCCCAAAAGAGAAATGAAGCTCTCCATGATCTTCTCTATTTATTTTTTTCAGTCTGCTTTGACTTTAGGTTTTTCTAGAGGTTCCAAATTCATGTAATAGTTAACTTAGTTTTCTAAGTTAACTGTTAAGACTGTTCTCAGCATTTATCTCTGCTTTAAATGTCAGCCTCTTTCACTTCTGTGACTTTGACTTCCTCACAGCCTCTCTCTTCCCTGCAGGCCACAACTGGTTGTGTATGTTAATGTCTCCTCATCTTTCTCCACTTCCAATAGCAATTTTTAAACTTCATGGTATCTCTGAACAGTTGTGTTTGTTTTGTTTTGCTTTTCCCTCAAAAAAACACACTTAACCACTCCTTGGTTTATATAATCTTCAGAGGAACTGCAGCCTGCACTGCGTTGGCTCTGAAATCTCAGCAGTCCCAACTCTTGTTCCATGCGAAGGGACTGTAACACGTCTCGTGGCAGCATGATGCTCGCTGACTTCCCCAAGTGGATTTACTCAAATACAGTGCTCTGACTGGACTGTGAGCATTGACTTTACATCAGGTTCAATTCAAGAACTATTTTGGTCCCTCCTGTTGATTGTACTCACGTTCTCAAGTGCTCCTTCAGAAGGACAACAGAACACAGGGATCTTGTTCATACAGAAATCCCATTGTTTGGGAAGTGAAGAATTCCAGAAGAGCTTATGACCATCTTTCTTAATATTTTATTATTCTGAAGCGAAATCCTTTACAGATTGAGCTGACTGGATGACTGTTCCAGTTAATACTGACAGCTGAGTCTATGACCAGCTTAGAATGGACAGTATTTAAGATGACAGCATTGCTCCAGGAGCTTCACAATTCCTCCTGAAAGTCAACAGTGATGCATATTTGAAGTTCCACACTTCCATGCAACACGCTGCACAGAATGTTTTTACAAGTAAACACGTGTGCATCAAGCTGCTTCCTCAGTATTTCCTCCTGCAGGAGCTGTAGGTTGTATTTCTAAAGGGAGTAACTGAACTGGCAAAAGAAAAGAGTTGATATAAGAAGAATCGTTTGAAAACTCCGTGCACTTGCTCTGAGAAGTCCCTGTCAATACAGAAAGAGTACTGCACATTACTGCAGGATTTGCTTGCGAGTCATGACTTCTGTTAGAAAATGAACCCCCTTCCTCATCCCAGAAATGAACTCCCTGTCTATTTATATAGACTAAATAGATGCCCTGTCTCGTTAAATCTCCCTGCATCTTATAACAAGTCCAAAAAGGAAAAGTCAGCGTCAGATCTTCTGCGTTGGCAAGACAGTTCTTGGTCGGTGTGCAACTGCATCTTAGTGGCCACAAAAGTTGTTCTTACTTCTTTCCACAGCAGTCCAACAGCTGGTGGTGAGAAGAGGACTGACTAACAAGAGGAAAGAGGAAGACAGTGGTAGTCAACCTGTAAGAATGAGAAAAGCCAAGGAGAGTAACGAGGAAGCAGCGAAGCCAATGACATGTCACAGTCCTCCTTACTTCTGTGAGAGAGGCTGTCAACTGTTCTCCTTAATGCCAACGAATAATTTACTTTAACATTTAAAAAACCCACATCGACTAATCACCTAAACACTGAGAGCTTCACTGTTAATTGCCAAGGGAAAGAGAGCTTATTTCAGTGGTGAAGGTTATAATCAATACTCTTAACAGAAAGGAGAAACAGAAGAGGGAGGAACATGTTCAATTAAAAAAGAAGCAAGAAAAAAGCCTCCCGAGGCGTCAGAGTTAAGACCACTAAAAGTGCAGATGATAACAGGAACCAGTGGTAGTTTTAAGTGCCAAGGAAGACATATCCCTCTCCATAGTGTATCTGAGCACCTAGCAGTATGAAACAGTTTATTACACACATCTCAATACTTTATAGAACTTGAGTCTTCCAGTCACATCAGCATCACTACCTCTAGAAAGTAAGACTGATGCACTGAAGAACATCAGCCATGCTCGAATGTAAGGTGATACTTGTTGAAAACACATCTCAGTGTATTTGTACACTGATTACCTGTATTTCAGTGCATTTTTAACAACTGAAACTGAGGTTGCAGCACACCAAGGAATATTTTGTCATGAACACAGAGTGTCTGTGAACAAAATCAGCCTAATGTCCTCCCCAGAGCGAAACACAGCAGACAGAAAACCATTTCATCAAGGTATCTATGACAAGAAGTCTCAGTCAGCAGGATATCCCATTCCAGTACTCAGAGTTGTCTCTGCTAATTTCTTTTACTGTGACATTCCTTGTGTCTTCTTCAGTCTTCAAAGGAATTAAAGTAGTTAGAAAAGATTGTTGTTTTCGCACATTTGCCTTCTGAGCCATCCGCATGACGTTGTTGTCTATGTTTTTATCATTGTTGAAGATGAGGCTTGAAAGCAGGTCAGCTGCAGGTGCATGCTGCTTTTAAACTTGTTCAGCAACTCTTCCAGTAACCTGGAAAAGCAAGAGAGTTACAACTTTGATTATGAAAAGGGAAGAATTTCCAAACGTTTTGGTTACTCTGAGCTCCCTCAGCCTTTCCTCATGAAGGAGGTGTTCTACTCCCTTTATCACCTTCGTAGCTCTGCGCTGGACTCTCTCCAGCAGCTCCACATCCCTCTTGAAATGAGGGGCCCAGAAGTGGACACAATATTCCAGCCACGGTCTCACCAGGGCAGAGTAGTGGGGAAGGAGAACCTCTCTAGATCAATCTGCTAACCACCCCTCTTCTGACCCATTACGAGATGCCATTGGCCTTCTTGGCCACAAGGGCACATTGCTGGCTCAAAAGAAAGTCGCCCAATGTGGGGCTCGACCCTGAGATTAAGAGTCTCATGCTCTACCGACTGAGCTAGCTGGGCCCCTGAATCACACAACGTTGGAGGCTGGAAGGGACCATCTAGTCCAACCCCCCTGCAAAGCACTATCACCTAGGGCAGGTCAAGCAGGAATGTGCCCTGGCTGGTTTTGAAAGACTCCAGAGCAGGAGACTTCAGGACCTCTCCAGGCAGCCTGTGACAGTGCTCTGTCACCCTCACCATAAAAAAGCTTTTCCTCAAGTTTACATGGAATCTATTCAAATATCTGAATACTGCAATACATTTACAAGTGTATGAAGTATTTCAGGGTGATCTGTGGCCAGAGGAGGACTTAGCCACAGAGATTTTATCAAGGTGGTAAAATAGTCCTTTATAGGGCTTCCCTTCAAGATAAAGATCATCATCTTGATAGAAACAGCTACAAAACACAGCGGCAGAAGGACTGGTACAGCATCACAACATTCTTCTGTAAGGGAAATCCAGAAACTGCCAGACTTCGTACCCTAAACTCGGTATCCCTCATCATGGCTGTGGAGTTTAAATGTGAATTTCAGTTCTCAAACTTGTCTTTGGAAGGAATCTCATGTATTTCACTTAAGCATCATGGCTAAAAGATAAGAGAGGACATGACTGTTCCAGGAGAAACATTAATTCCTTGGGAACCATGTGGCCTTGTCCTTAATAGATAACTGTGTGGGTTCATCTGCAGAGTAACAGGGTTTGTTTACATCTACATGGCTCTCAAGAAAGTTCTGGGTGAAGTGGATGATACTTATTATGATCCATAAAGTACAGGTGTAGGACCAAAGAAGGTGACTGCTCTGTTGTAGGAAATACTTACTGTAAAAGTGGAGATAGAATCATTATGGCTGGAAAGGACCTCCAGGATCATCAAGTCCAGCCCTCATCCCAACATCTCCCTAACCCTTAAACCATGGCCTCAAGTGCTCTAGCTACTTGTTTTTTTAAACACCTTCAGATATGGTGGCTCCACCACCTCCCTGGGCAGCCTGCTGCAGTGCCCAACCACTCTCTCAGTGAAGAACTTCTTCCTAAGATCCAATCTAAACCTCCCCTGATGCAATTTGAGGCCATCTCCCCATGTCCTATCACTAGTAATTTGGGAGAAGACACCAGCCTCGCTACAACCTCCATTTAGGTAGTTGTAGAGAGCACAAAGGTCTCCTCTCAGCCTTCCCTTCTCTAGACTAAATTGAATTGATGAACTGTGAAGTTTTGCAGTCATGGCTTTGGCAAGCTCTGATTATTGAACAGCCAGTTACAAAACAAATTGTGCTGTATGGTAAAAAAACAGCAACAAACCCATGAACAACAACATCCTGAACTACAAAATCAGTACCTGCTTCCTCAGGAGGTCCTCTGGAAAATAGCTGAGGCCATGTTCATAATTCAGTACCACAGTAATGACTGGGAACGAGCAGAAACAAACAGCTCTGCTGCTGCTGTTTTACACACCTATGTGTAGACTACCACCAGCTGTCTGGAACGATGACAGTCATGGGGTAACAAGCTGAGGAACAGAAAATGTTTTGCACTGTCTCACGCTTAGCACTGAGCCAGATGTGAACATGACAGAGGCTCTGATTGTCATTTGCCTCATGGAGATGAAATGGTTATAAGTGAAAAAAAAATCTGCAGGTGTTACAGAAAGTCTGAGTTGAAAGAACCCTCCTTAATCAAGATTCCTGCCTTCAGTAAAGCAAAAGAGCTAAGTAAGGCAAGAAAGAATCTTGAGACTTGTGGCTAGTGAGCAGTAAGTCTGAACAGACAGGACATCTGGAAGGAGGCGCCTGCAGACAGCGTCTACAAAATATTCTAAATTCTGACTGTTCAGTGCCCACTGATTTGATGCAGTTCAGCTCCTGAAAGTACCACAAAAACCAAGTTCAAACCATCTGTACTTACACTAGTGTATTAATTACATATCCATCTTGGTTTTGCCATACGCCTCTTTATCGAGCCATGCTTGTAATCCAGACTAGCAAATAGATGTGGCAAAGCAACTTGGTTGTCCAAGGTTGCCACGGTGGGGAAAGGGAAAAACAAAACTACTCCTGCTGATGGTAAGAAAGAACTAGAGACCCTTTTAACTTGGTTTTAAAATGAAACAGGTCAGCTTTAAGAGTTGTCCGTATATCAGCTGGCAAAAGCTTGGGCTTCATTCACTGGCCATTTTTTAAAAAACTGCTCCTAGATTCATTAAGAGAAGACAATGGACCCCAGAGCAACTTAACAAAGAAGGCTAAAATAGACTGCAATTACAACACAAACACAAAGCTACACTGAACTGACAAGACTAGGATGGGCAGGAAGAGTATGCCACGAGGCCATCAGCTACTCTATGATATTTAACAGACCACAAGGAACAAGGACTTGGCTTATTCTTAGCTCTGTCCAACAGGTTTCTGCTGTGTAATTCAGAAGGGTCAAATACAGTGAATGTTAACCCTCTCATAACAATGTTCTGATACAAGAGTGAAAAAGCGATGGCTCCAGAGACCAGAAAGGAGACAAGAGGTGTGTTAGACTCACTTTTTGTCAGTTCCACTTGAGAGCTGAGGCAAGGCTTCCAAAGCTTGCTTAAAGCTGGAGCTGCAAGGAAAACAAAACCACTTATTTTCCACTGGTCCCAGTCTCAGTGTTCATAGCCCCTCTCTATAAACGTCACGCAAATATCCGTCCATATTTAACAAAATATTATCTGGAGACCTGACGCTCATGTGCAGACTGAAGGTAAGGTGCTCATGCGTTCAAGCAGGTCTCCTGACACTCCTACTGTGACACATTCACATCCCCTGCTTTTGCAGCTCTGCTGAGAATCCCATTACATTGTAAAACCAGAAACTACAGCACATCTTACCTGCTTTCAGGTGTCAGGTATATGGCCATGGCGTCTTTCAATGCACAGATTTCAAGTCTTGCCTAAGGACAGAAATACAGACAATGAGACAATGTCCTTCCTTCAGGCAAACACCAGCATTCCAAAGCTTCATCTTTTTTAAACTGAAGCACTACCACTGCACCCTGCTGTTGACAGCAGCCCTGGCTCTTCACAGTTTTATTTCCTGTGTGCTGCGTTGCCATGCCGCGATGTCAGGAGATTGCTCAAAGGGGCAGTTTTACACTTCTGATTCAAGTCAGACTGTTTGTCTGGTCACCATGTAGCAGTCTAAAAACATCAGTTTGTGTCTCGGTAACAGCAATAAACCTCGAATTCTGTTCCATCTTTTCTGTAGTGCATGACACAGAGGGATGCAACCTGCATTTCTCTGTTATTTTTTGTCAAATTAATTAAAGAGAGAGAAAAGTTCTCAGAGCACAGCTTGGCCAGGGAGTTAAACACCGCAAGTGCAGGGCACAGAACAATGTCAATACACATTTTATTCTTGCTTTTCCTGGTGAATCGTTCTTTTTTCCACCAGATGAGAAAGCAGGATGGTTGTGCTCTGCTTCCTGTCTGTCACTGGTGGGCACACAAGACTGCAGACTGTCCTCCTGTGCGGTGTGTCTGGTGTTAAGCTATGGTGGAGCATGAGAGCAAAGATCAGACTTCATTTATCAACCTTTAGTCTTTGCAAAGCAATCACTATCATCACAGGCTTTATATGAAAGCATTCTGCATGTCATCAATACTTTCAGTAATTTCATTAAAAAAATAGAGTGAACTTTACTCAATTCATATTTGGACAGAGGTTGGAACAGGCTGCCCAGGGATGGGGTAGAGTCACCATCCCTGGAGATGTTACACAAATGAGTAGATGTGGCACTGGGGAACAGGGTTTAGTGGGCAGGGTGGGGTTGGGTTGATGGTTGGACTGGATGATCTTGGGAGGCCTCTTGTCAGCCTTTATGATTCCATGATATTCTACCTGATGGATTCACCATTACTAAAACTAATCTGCATTTAGACCAAATTAATTTAACATTAACTTTCCAAAACAGAACTCTTTCATAATGCAGCAACAACATCTAACAGCAGTTCTAAAAGACTTTGGTTTTCAGGTCTTCCCCTCATCTCTGCCCCCAGGTAAGAAGCCAGCTGAGATCTATGCTTTTTTAGAACCAGAACCAATTTTATCCGTGTAAGAAATGCTTTTCGCAGAGTGTTTCACCTTTTTCTGTGTGGTACTCCAAGCTGAACAGCCTCGGGCTTTTTGAAGTCCTACAGAAAAGGTCTTTCTTACATTTTAAGAGACAGCAGTGCCATGAGGAAGTGTCACATTCTCACCTACCACAGCTGAAAGAAACATGGTAGAAGGGCAAACCCTGCAAAACTGTGGGTCATGGGGTGTGGGGACACAGATTCAGGCTTCTCTTTGGGAATGGGTGCCTTTAGGTCACTGGCCAGGCTCACATCACTCTGCCGCTGCCGCTGTAGGACAGGCAGCATTTTCTGTGTTTAATGGAACAGAAAATGACCATGAGTGACCAGTTTATAGTCAAGAGTCTCTTCCGTTATGGGTTTAAGCAGCATGTTCTCGTGCTGGGTTGTCTAGTCTAATAAACAGGCTACCTGGATGGCCTTGTTGCTATTGACTGATTTGGTTTGAAACAGGCAGCCAGTCTCACATGGCTGTGATCTTCCTGCAGTAATTGTGCAATGCCAGTCCTGCCAACAACTGGAGAAGAAGCCTTGCAACTGGATCATTATCTTCCCATCGTAATGTGAGACTGCTGTCACAGACAATGAGAACTGGGAGTCTGCTGTTACAGCCAGAACAAGCACTGACTCTAAGGAATTTTTTAAAGGTTTGTTTCCTTAGGAGTCTGTAATTTATCCAATAGCAAGTACAATGGAAACAGCATAACTGACAAATGACTGTTGCACAGAGATGTGCAAGACCTTATTCCATCACATTGTCAAATCTCAAAATATTGGCAATTGTTTGATCTATTAAGGTACAAGTTTTTGATGGTAGGCAAAAGACAGTACTGAACAACATTTCAAACAGACACCATTATGATGCTTGTTGTCTCACAGGTTAGAGGTAGCCTTTTAGGCACTCAGACACAAAGACAACAGCAAAATATAACCACCCCCCAGAATCGGTGTCAAAAGGGTATTCAGCCCTAAATCTGAAACAGGTTGTATACCAATCTTTTTGATCTCCTCGCTTCCACTGCTACAACAAATGCACAGGCTACACCCTTCTCTGTTATTCTCAGTCTTCCAGGTTCAGCCTTCTGACTGTACGAAATATCCCGGTACCTGTAAAGCTCCATTTCTGCTGAAGTATGAAACACACTGCATCAGTCGACTCAGCTCTTCGGAGACTGCCTCCACAACCCTTGACATTACCCGAGGAACTAAGTCTTTGGAAATGTTAAACACCTGTTTGTAAAGACAGAAGAACCATAAGCACAACAGTTATACTAAGAGAGACATTTTCTACGGCAATGTTTCAGTAAAAAGCACCACACACTTTGATTGAAAGGATGCTTGCTTTTTTATCAGTGAATAAAAACCAATTCACTGGAATATGGAGGATTTCTCTTGATGCTTGTGCCCTGTATTCTAACAAATCTCTTCTGTTGACAGCAACATTAACCATGGGATATGTGATAAGGACAGCCTGCAATGCCTTAAAGCTGCTGCACCTCAAAATCCATGCTCTTGGCTGCTGGATGCAGGGGGTCAAGTGGTTGTGCACAGCTTGCTGTCTTGCAGACGGGACCTTTGACTCAGGGCTGTGTGACCGACTGACCCAATCACATATGCTGGCACTTTTTACCCACAGGTTTTCCTGCTTCTTCTAGAGCTTTTCCTATTTGACTGATGTCAAGCATCCAGTGCCTTTGTGCTCTGTGGCAGAGACAACTGTGTGAAAGGGCTTGAGAATACAGTAGCATAATGGATTTTCATTTAGGTTCTTCCCACCACTGACAATTGCTAGTTCCGTGGCACAAGCACAAGACCCGACCTTTTTTACTGGTTTTTTACTGTTTGTTTTTTTTTCTATGCATCAGGACAATCTGGTTTTTTTAATGGCTTATTTTTATAACTTTTAGAAGTGGTATCTGAGTCTTCTGTTTGAGGTTCGGAATAGCAGCTGTTGCACAAGAGCAACACAAAATGAAATATCAGATCCATGCATGAAGGAAAGCACAAAGAAACCGATTTTCCATAAAGGGAGCTTTAAGGAAGTGAGAAATTGTTGGTGGATTCTAAAAAAAAAAAAAAATCATTATTTTTCTAGACAGAATTGGGGAAAATGCAGGTCAAGAAGATGGAATCTAGAAGGAAGTGAGATTACAGGTTACACAGACCAAACTTGTGTCAAGGTGATGATAAAGCTGCCCTAAAACTGCGTAGGGTTGGGGGAGAAGATGACACGAGGAACTGAAGATAATGTGACTGGAGTGGTGGAGAAGGAATATTAACTGTATAGGGTTTGTAATAGCTTCCCCCTGATTTCAGCTTTAAAGCAATCTAAAAAATGATGTAGTGGAGTCACTTTTTCCTAGAATTCCATTACTTTATGTGAGGTACAGAGCTCATATCTACGGAAGGATCCGTAGTAACTGACAGAAGACATTTATACTCTAAGCAAAAATAAATTAAGGGGAACAATAAAATAAAAAAAGAACAAAAAAATGCAAGATTCCTACTGAAGTTTCAGTGTAAGGGATTGTATCTCAGGGTTACCATAAAGCTGACTATTCCAAAGGTAGGTCTGCACCACAGGCTAAGTTATCACTGCTAACTCAAACGCGTTTTAACTCTTTTGTCCCACAGAAGCTAGGTGACAGCTGTACCGTAAGAAAGAAAACCTCAACCCAAATCAGTAACAGTCATCTTATTCAGCAGCAAATACTGCTGGCAATTCAGCACAAACATACCAGGAATATGTCCAAAAATCATCTACTGATAATGTTTTTGCCCACAGCAAGCACTCTTGAAGTTACTAGACAGAATCTAGGAAAAAATGATTCTCAGCAATGGTGAATCATCACAAATTTGCAATGAGAAGCCCTTATTTCAGTTAAATCTGAATTCAAAAGTAGAGAAACAATTTTCTTTCCACTTCAGTCCACGCTGCTTGTTCAGCTGATGGTTCACTTTTGCTGTTCCAAACTACAGAAACTTGAAGTTTTGCTACTTAAACTTCTCTGTGAACTAAGCTTCTGCCTGCCCTAGCTCACAGAATTTGACCAGAAAGCAGTGGACGTGGGAGTTTCATCTTGACACATTTCCATATTTCTGTAATATTTCACATCTAGAAATCTAAGGCAGCCCTGTTTGGGCCAAAACCAGTATCAGTCTCAAAGTCAGAAAGGCAGTGCAGCCTCAAACCCTTTCATTTTCCTTTTAAAATTTCTTCAGTGTAGTGGAAACTGAATGCTACACTGGTATTTGTGGTGCTGCCTATCTCCTCATTTCAAAGCATTTGGTAAAATCAGCAAAGCCCCTGTGAAAACTGCTACAAGTAAATACTGAAAGAGAACAAAAAATATTACAAGTGATTAAACTTAAAAAAAAGATGTTAATGTATATAAGTCCTCGTAATTTAAGGAGAGACAAAATCAACAAACCCCTCAAATGAATGTCATCAGATTTTAAGTAGTAGAAGGTGGAGCAGCTATACTTGTGGTACTTGGAAAGGTAAGAGTGGCATTGCTACCAGTGCTTGTACCAGGAGCAACAGTAATGTGGTAGTAGTCTGGATCACTGTAAGGTTGATGTAGAGCAGAGGCTGTAACAGAAAGGACTGTAGAACATTCCTGCATATTGGCACAAAAAGCCAGATCATAAAATCATTACGGATTGGAAGGGACCTTGAAAGATCATCTAGTCCAATCCCCCTGTCACAGCAGGATCACCCAGACTAAGTCACACAGGAACACCTCCAGCTCTACAAGCATATTCTATAACAACAACAACAATAACAACAATTCCCTATCACATAAGCCATGACCTAAGTCTTTCAAACATGATTTGTGCTGTGCAGACACTATAAAACTAGTAGGTTTCAGGTTGAAGGTTTTTTCCTTACAGGAACGTACAGGAGCGTGTGCAGGAATGACAGATATATCAACCTTCTCTCTGAGTGGAGTACGTTGGCCACTTCTGAAGTGAAGGCCAAGCTTATTTTCACAGGGTATGGAAAATAATCATAGAAAATGAGCATAACCTCACTCTTCCATTTGCATTGAAAAGGCAAGAAACGAGCTTTAGACTTTGGCTTTGCTCTTCATCACACAGTGGAAACAAAAAGGTGTAATGGAGTGTTACTAAGGATAAACAGGAACTGCTGATCTCCTCCTGCCCCTACAAATGTTAGCAGTTGCAGACTTGGCTGGCTAACCCCAGACCAAAAGCACCTACATCCACAACGAAGCCACGGCTGCAGAGGTCAAGTTTTCAGGTGTGATGAAAGGCAGGATTTACCAGACTGAAACTGTTTGTAGGAACTCATGACACAGTGTGAAGTTTTCCTCACCTCTGCATGCACAGCGATGATATTCACTAAAGCTTCTTTCAAGTAGTTTCTCACACCTGAAACAAAACAGACAGGATCACTAAAGACTTTCATTCTGTTGTCTCAAATAATGTTCCATACTGCACTTTTCCTTTTCATTCTTACAGTAGCACTTCTGCAATCAGAGGCTGAAAGGGAAAGTTCCACAGGCACCCTCTTGGTGTGTTTCCTTTTTCAAAACAGTTGGAGAAAGGTGCATTTCCTTACAGCAAAGGGTTAAAAAAAGCCAGCAGCTTCCTGTTTTACTACTTTTCTTCTCTGACAACACCATTTCACCAAAAAAACTCAATACAGCCTTGCAATATTGAAGCAGAGTAAATTCTGGATGGCACAGGACATCCACTGCAGCTCAGGAAGTTCCAAGGAAACAGAGAAGGCAGCATTTTTGTTTGTACAGCAGCCCTTAAGGAGATCCCACTGATTCTCTGACTGTGCAGACAGAAATAGCAGAAGATACCAGTCTTCTGGCAGTTTATAGCAGATATCATGCCTTAGAAGGAATTTCCTCTTGGACATGGAGAAGTCAAAGAAGCATTTCATTTCCCAAGCAGAGGGAATGTTTGTTAATTTGCACTAAAAAGAAACTTCTAAACACAAAGGCATTCAAAAGGGTCTGCTGCAGTTAGGACAGGGCTCTTAAGTCTCCTACACTGCTGTAGTTCTGGAAAAACTTCCCACAGCTGGACTGTTGTGCAAGATCTAAACCAGGAAAGATCTAAAAATGGCCATATTTGCTTTTCTGGGCAGTTCATGTTGTAGGCAAAGGCAAATTAGAAATCACAGAATCACAGACTGGTTCAGGTTGGGAGGGACCTCAGAGATATCTGCTCCAATCTCCCTGCCATGGGCAGTGATGCCTCTCAACCAGACTTGGTTGCTCAAGGCCTCATCCACCCTGGCCTTGAACACCTCCAGGGAGGGGGCAGCCACAGCCTCTCCAGGCAACCAATTCCAGAGTCTCTCTACTGAAGAACTTCGTCCTAAGATCTAGTCTGAAGCTGCTCTTCTTCAGTTACAAACCATTTCCCCACATCCTGTCACTAGATCCCCTTGGGAAAATTGGTCTCCAGTCTCTCCGTAGGTATTTAACTCTTTATGCATAAACATGGAAAGTGTAACACAAAGAGAGGGTTACGTGTCCTCAACTTCTGACTTCAGTTACTCTAGCATGAATCAAAGAAAATGCCATGATCCTACCACTTCCTTCAGTAGGTTCAACCAGTAACAAAAGATCAGAATCATGGAAAAGGACTAGTGAGACCACTCACCTCCGAGATCACAGTGTGTTTAATGCTGTATCTATAAGCACTACAAAGCAAACCTTGAATCAGCTCATCGTGTTCCACCTTTCCTACAAAAAACACTGATATAACTGAACCCTGCTATGAAAACAGCTTTAAAAGATCATCACAATGAGTTATTCTTACCCAAAATCATCACAGTGAGTTATTCTGTGGGACAACAGAGTCATGTCTCACAACTACCAATTCACTGGTGCTTATGTTTTTAGCCACTGACCCCATAACTCATCTCAAGGTCGTGGAATCACAATTGAGTTGGAAGGGACCTGTAAAGTCCAACTTCCCTACAACAAGCAGGAACACCTCTAACTAGAACAGAAACAGTTAACGGACAAAACTTTACAAGAGTAGGAAGAAAGGCTGACAGGACCCTCTTATAAGAAGGACAATTGCTTTCACTGAATCCACACTGTGCAATGAGATGTAGCCTGGAGTTTACACTGGAGATTCTACCTGAAGGGCATCCTTACTCTCCTGTTGGAAGCAAGGCTGCTTGTGGGGAGGTGGAGGGAGAGATGTTGAACAGCGATTCTCGTTCCAACATGCAGTCAAGATGTATCTGAGCTCTGCACCCAGGCCTGTCTGCTCCACCAGTTCATAGCGATGATGATTTTACTGCTTTCATGAAAAGCAGTTTGGTTTGTGAACATATGGAAGAACCAAGCTTTTTTTTAGAAGGAATGTTCTATTTTCACTGTAGAAGAGACATAAATAAGTGAAAAAGGTAAAGAAAAATACCAGCCTTTCTCCACAGATTCCAAAACATCTCTAACACCTTTTCTAGCTATTTTTATTCTTTTCCTTGAAAAATCTCAGTCACTCTTTCCATTTACACAAGGCACACAGTAGAGTACAGCAGGTTCTGCAAGCTTGCAGTATCTTACTATCACTTAGTGACATTTCTGCAAGAAGAGAGGAAGTGAGGAGCAGCTGAGGAGGCTGGTGACGTTTAGCCTAGAGAAAAGGAGGCTGCGGAGAGACCTTCTCACTATCTCTACAACTATCTTAAAGGAGGTGAGGAGGCAGACAGCCTCTTCTCCTAGTGGAAAGCAACAGGACCAGAGGAAATGGTTGCAAACTGCACCATGGGAGGTTTAGGCTGAATGTTAGGAAGAAATTCTTCACCAAAAGGGTTATCAAAGGCTGACCAAGGCAGTGGTGGAGTCACCATTCCTGGAGGGTCATGTTTTGGGGGTGACCTGGCAATGCTGGGTCAAAAGTTGGACTACATGATCTTAAAGGTCTCTTCCAACCAAAGAGATTCTGTGAGTCTGAATACAGCAACACCAGAAATTTTTTGAAACTGTTTTTTTTCTTTCTCCTCCCTTGTAACTTGCAAAACAGATGAAGAACACTACACACTGCCACCTGAACCACACCAAAAGGTCACAGGAACACGTAGAAATGCAATACTCCCTTTTTTCTTTTCTACTGCTTGCTGCCTTCTGCTCCACTCAGCTCCAGTATAAACCCTCTGCAGGTTTCCTGTCACAGAGGACAAAACTTGTTCGTGATTCACAAGCAAATACAACTTGACTAGACCCCAAATGCAAATCTTCTCAAGAGGTACAGAGCAAGTTTGGGAGCTGGCCTGCAGTTAACCTTAGCGTGCAAAGAGCAAACCTATGTGGTAATTCAGCTTTTGGCTGCCTACCGGCCTCATCTTGTGACAGTAGGATCTTTCATGTGGAAACTTTTACTTTTGCACAAATGCCACACAAGATCAAGACTTTGATCTAGAGATACCCGATCACCGCCGGAGCATGTGGGGCAATTTCTTTGCCCCGGCTGACTGCTCTCTAATAAGACATCTCACCCAAACCCAGCAGTATAGCTGGGGAGCCACAATGGATGTTCAGTGAGGGGACTGCTATGTCGGAGAGGAGGCCAGGTGGCTGAGCTGGGAAGAAGGCAAGTGAAAAGCTGGAATGTAGAGAGAACAAAGTGGGTGGGTTGTGTAAGAGGGTGATGTGATTCCAAGGAAGAATCCTCACTTCCCAACCATCCCACCTAAGATCCCATAGTACCGTGCCTCTTGTCATGCGTTCATACACAACTTGGCTCAGGATAGGAGCTGTTAATTCTGTCTGCCGCTCAGAGCACCCAAACTAACTTTTTACTGTGCTGCTAAAAGTTATCTATCAACCATGTCTGTGGAAACCCTCCATAATGTATTTCTTAGAGTCAGTCACTGAACAGGTACTGCTCATTTCTAGAAGAATGAAGTACTAATGTCAAGAACATCTTCATCGGCTGTTCAGTCAACCTGGTGGTGCACAGCTAAGATCTAAAATAGACATTTATGTCTTATGACTGGAGAAATCAAGATGAATTTAAGAAATGGAATTGAGATGGAACCTACAGGAGGAATGAAGTGATGGTAGCTTTGCAATGAAGTGATGGTTGCATACTGCCAGCCCATCCCAGCTGTATGGCAAAACTCAGACCAAAGGGCAGAAGCAGATGCGTCTTTGTGCCACATAGGAATGGGTGAACTGAGAGCTTAAAGGTGATTATTTTGTGAATCAGAAGAGCACTAATTAGGTGTTCCTGACTTTTCATAGCAGGATCAGCAAAACCTCAAGTGTTTCCTCAATTTTGCAATTTAAGAGGAGATAATTCAGCACAAACTATGCAAAGCTGTGCAGTTCAGAGACAGTCCATGTATAAGAAGCTGTGGTTGCCTTCATTACAGCATCTAGTAGACTAGAAGACCTTGTCTTTGTAAGCTAAGGACAGAAAGAATAAGCAACCATGCTCAAGAAAAGCCCATAAGTGCAACCAGACAGGGGGAGAATGAAGACCTAGCTAAGCTGAAGAACCACAGCACAAGAAAGGAAGGTATAAATGAACTGACCATCAGTAAGGTTAGGCTGTGCATTAAAAATTGACCATGCAACAGGGTTCCTCTGACTTCACTACCAAAGACATGGTGGTGTCACAACGGCTGCAGCCAGCTTCCCATGGTGAAAGCAGCATAAATCAACAGGGTATTTTCCCCAGCCCTTCTTTTTGTCTTATTTGTGAAAGACTTTCCGTTTTCCATGTGGAGACAAAGCCAAACATGTCTGAATGTCAAGACCTGCAGGCACAGTTCATAATTTTGAAAAATCACAAATGAAAAATCTCCAATTTCTGATTTATACCGCCGCACTGCTTGGGGCAGGCTTTGGTGAAGCAAAGCAGTATTTTTCTGGAGTGTGATTCACTGCAAATACAAGCTGTGGCATCCAACTGTGAATTTGTTGTGAAATTCATTTCAAAATGAAAAAATTCTGTCTAGAGCAGAATTTTTGTGTAGCTTTCTCTATGACTGTTCAGCAGCCCACGCAATTACAGTTTTTGGGACACCATGCTGCCAGCACTGAAAGCTAATGCATCATGTAACTGTAGACTGCAACTATTAGGCTAATCAAGTGAAACACAGCATTCGTCAGTCGAAAATACCTCTTATTTATAAAGCACACTGAAGCACAAACACAATACATTTCCACAGCTTCTGACAGAAATGTGTTACAGAAAGTCTCAACGAGCCCTTGCAATTTCTCTCAAGAAAACAGTATTATTCTGGTACAGCATAAATGCACTCCACTCCCACTCTATTCTTCACACCAGAGACTGGCTTGCTGGAATTCGAGCTGCCACTAACAATGCCCCTCTACTGCTCTAAAGAAAAATGGATGGGAAGACTTAAGACATAAAAGTGAAAGACAGTTTCAGCCATCAACTATCACAATGGCTGACAGAAAATTTAAAATAGCACCTTCCAATTCTGGGCCCTCTGCTGCACCTTTTACTGGTGAAACAGCTCACAAGATTATACACCGAGTTACATCACCTTGTAATTCAGGGCTTTTCCCTTAGAAATTAAATCTGTCAGAAAGTCTGCATTTGCAAGTGAATTTTAACAATACTGTGAAGACAGAGCAAGGCTGACTGCATGAACTATGGGAAAAGCAGAAGGGAGAAAGATTTGTGGTTCTGAGGAGTAACAGAAATTAAACTTCTAGCCTGTAGACACAGCAGTTGTTCGTTCAGGAGATCCTGCATGGTGCAGAGCAGTACCAGTTGTCCCACATACAGTTCTCACAGCTATGCTTCTCCTCAGTACTTAGATGACAGGGTTCTAATATGAAACCTCCAGAGTGACTGCAAAGTGTGCAAAAGCTGGAACTGCTACACCATGGGTGTAATTTTAAGAGACAAAGATGCTTGTATGCACAAATAGAGACAACGCTGCACACACAGTAAAGCTGAGCTCATCAGCATGCTTTTTCTGTGCCAGAAGCCAACAGAGGTCTTTAGATACTCGCAGTCCTTCTAAAGTAACTTGACAGAGAGGGAGGAGATGAGCGTCAGACATTTTTACCTCTTCTGCAGACTCAAGAGTTCAAAGAATGAACTGAAGTTCAGCCAGGAGAACTGTAACACACAGGAAACTCTAACCCAGGCAGCGTAGGTTTAACACTCTTGAATTTTTGTGAGACTGGACCCTCACTTGAGATGGCAAATGAGAAGCCACTTTACAGCTGCCTCTTGCTGAATGAGCAGAGAGGTGCAAAAAAGAGGAGGGGAGGATAAAAGCCCGTAACTGTTTGGAAGAAGCAGGTGGTGCCAGTGGGTACCTCTGCTCACTGCAAGGAAACCACGCCAGAAACAAGGATGAGGGGCTATGAAGGGTCCAAAGAAAACTTCTGAGGCAAATTCACAGTCAAACAGAAGTCAGGCAGTAGTATTAAAAGCTGCTCCGCTCTCCCATGGTGGAGCTAGAAGTGCCATCCACTGGAAATTCTGCAGTTTGACAGCTGCCACTCAATTCTGGCTTTTTCTTTTTTTTTTTTTTTTTTTNTTTTTTGAAAAGCAAAGAAGGAAAAGGATTCACCTAAGAGGATTTAATTGTTCTCTCTAAGCTGAGCAAGCTACCAGTCCTGCTTCAAGACTGAGCTTATTAGAAACCTAAGCTGTGAGGGACTGATGCAGGAATGATTCTCCAGTAGGCACAGAGCCACCAATTTAGGAAACAACATAGAACATTCTGGCCTCTGTAGGAGGCCAGTACTTGCATGGGCAGGCAACTGCTGCTGGTGGTAGCAATGTTTCGGAGCCTCTGAAAAGACAGCACTAAATTTTTTGGCCTTAAGCCTTGAAGATGACTTGGTAGAGCTAGGAAAATTGATGCCTGAGGGTCTGAAACGTCAAATTATAAACCCATCCAACTGCATGCAGTAGTTTTTACAATTTACTGTTCTGTGTCTTGCCAGTAACACCCCATCGGGTTTTTTTCCCATTTACTTGATAATAAAGGTTTTAAAACCTTCCTCCAAAATAACACCAAACAGAATTTGGGAATCCAAAGAGATTAATATTTGTCATACCTAGCTGGCACTGATAACTGAGTAGTCCTGGACGTTGCTCGGCTGTGCTGGTAGGAAATTCAGAGGATGATGAATGGAAGAAAGATCTATTATTTGATCTGCAGAAGACACACTTGTTTTTTAAAATTAGTTGATATATATTAATTACTTTACACTCTATTGCCAGATTAAACTAGTTGCTGTTGGAAATGTTCATGTCCAAGCTCCAGATATAGCAAAGTCTACAGCAAGTGACACACAGAGTGTTTTGAACTGCAGGTCTGTTAAGATCCTGCAGCCCTTCTTGAAGTTTTTAATCTGATAGGAAACTGCTGCACACATCTACTGCAAGTCGTTGTGCTGAGGAGTGCACATTAAAAAAGAAACTGATTAATAGTATCCACAAAGCCAAGTAACTTCTTTAAACAGTTTGATTTTAACTGTTCAGTTTCCTCTAGTTTGTGGGCTGCATTGCAGCTGAAGCAATAGCACTATTTACCAACTGTCAATTCAACTACAGTTACTCTATGTGGTCGGGACATTTTTTCTCCCATGAAACTGCTCTTACATAAGCAGTACTACAAGCTAGCGGGATGCTCTGTGGGATGGCAGCCTGTCATTTGCATTTCTGTAGCTCTTGGAAGGGCAGGCTGTGCTACCCAGCAAGCAGGCACCTGCCCAGCACAGCCTCCTCGGGAACAGCAAGGATGGAGGGGTTTGCCTCCTGGCAGACTAATTGCCTCAAACACACCACAACACTTCCTTTTTCAGTCTAGACTAACCCCAAGTCACGACTTTATAAAATCAAGTAACCTTCTGAAAATCAAAAATATAAACAGGTAAGAGAGCATGGGTGGGAGGGGGAAGAGGTGCTAGAACTGAAATGCTGCCTGAGATCCCAGCAGGTCAGCAGAGCAGTCAGCACTGCCTGTGTGCAGAAGTGATAGAATGAAAAAGAAAACACATCACTGTGCAGCTGTGCAGACACACCTTGGTACTGGATTTTAACTTAAAGGGACCTACAGAACATCTCTAGGCCTACGGACTAGGGAACTGCCCACCTCTGTGGACTGTCTGCCACATCCCAGACCACAACAAAGTTCTGTCAACTACTTTATCCCAAGAAATGAACAAGAGGAAGCACAGACTAAAAGTGAAAATTATAGTGAACACCAGCTATTTTCATTCTTAGTATGCAGCATTCCAAATAAATATGAGTGATAACACACCTTAGCTGAAAAATATTTTGGGGTCTCAGGGTACAGAGCTATGAACTATATAGAATCATTAGGGATTGGAAGGGACCTCAAAAGATCATCTAGTCCAATCCCCCTGCCACAGCAGGATCACCTAGACCAAGTCACACAGAACACATCCAGGAGGGTCTTAAACATCTCCAGTGAAGGAGACTCCACAACCTCCCTGGGCAGCCTGTTCCAGATATGTTCTATATTACATTGGTATAGAGAAGCTATTTGGGAGATATTTATGTATTGACTCTTTCAAAGCACCCAACTTGGATATTAAATAAAAACTCCAACTACTAGAAATTTGGATTTAAAATTAAGCAGCCAGGATGACATGAAAGAAGAGGGCAGCACCTGCTACCCATGAGGACCAAGAGATGCCTCAGGCTATGTGAAAAGTTGTTGTCCCCCTCAAAAGAGCTAAAATTAATGTGATTGACAGTGTGTTCAGTACAAACAGGAATTAACTGAAATATTGAAATTCCATTATGAAGGGAAACTTTGAGTGTTTCTAGAACAACAAACTGTGTTTGTCTCACTGGAAAATGCCCTAAACTAATGTACCTGGCTATTATTTACAGTTCATATAGGGAATGCAATACCTCACTTAGAAAAGCAGTGCTTTAATTGTCAAGAAGCCCATAAAGACAGTCTCAAGACAGCCTCTCCTAACAGAGAGAACAGGCAGAACTGTAACGTGTCTGAAGCAGTGAGCCCTTCATGAACGGCAGGCAGCCCTGACACGTCAGCCTGCCGAGCCACTGACTGAAGGGCTTCCACCCCCACAGTGTCGTCATCTACCCTGACACCCTGCAGGCGGGTAACTAAAGTTAAAAAAAGCTAGATATGTGATTTGGAATTTCCCCCTGGACATAACAAAGCAGCTTGCCTCCACTGTTTACAACAGCATGCGGGTTTCTCCCCTCCAAGATGGTTGATAGGAAATCAACTTAAACTAGCAGTACTACCAGTGGCCTATTCTCTAAATCACAGAATCACAGAACATCAGAGATTGGAAGGGACCTCGAAAGATCATCTAGTCCACTCCTGGGCATACCTGGGGCATACCAGGGCTTAGCAGTGGGCTTGGGGCAGGTGGGTTAGTGGTTGGGGTCAATGATTTTGAAAGTGTTTTATAAACAATTCTACGATTCTATGATAACCCTTACACCATTAAAGCTGCTTTATTTACTATATTTCCTCCTACTTTTTAAAAAAGCTAATAATCAGCAGCTGTCAAAAAATAACTGCTAAGCAGTGCCATGAATGGTTTTCATTCACTTATGGTTTCTGCCTGCAGAAGAGAAATATGGACACCATCTCTTGGAGGACGAAATGGACATCACAAGGTTCAGTAGATTCCACACCTCACAGAAAGACTTACACAACCTGATTAATGGAACTAATTTTACTGCCACCAAATATGATTACACTTCTTTAAAAAAATATGTGGATAGGACATTAACAGATAAACACAGTTCTGCGTAAAAAAAAAAAGGATAAGCTTGGAGGAAAATAATTGTACCAAACCTCTTTAGAACTGAAGACGTAGCTACATCCTTCACAGATACTTCTGGATTCATAGGATATAACTGAACCAACTGACATGTCGTAAAATTGCTCTGATGTTATTAAAGCAGAAAACTCCACTTACAGACAGTGACTTCAGAACTGCATTTGAATTGAACCAAGAATGTAAAATTTTTCACTAGGCCACTTCCTGCTGTTGCTGCAAATATTCCTTCCTTTACACGGAGCTGGATTTCAAGGTACTGTACTTGGTGCTGTTTTGAGAGTCTATTCAGAAGAAAATGTGAATGTGTAGGCAAACTGGAAACTCTCTGGAGAAATTACCCACTTATTTAACCACATTTCCTGTTTTTTAACCCATTTGTCCTAAGTCAGTCCTTAGACTACTGACAAAAATAGACCACGTGTGCTATAAATAGCTGATCGGCAGGTCTTTCTTGGTAAAACTGAAAATGTTTTGATTAGTCTATTGTTCTTACTAATTCCACAATAATTAAACTGTGAGTCAGGTTTGTGTTTCCTTGAAATCCTTCTCTGCACGGCTCATGTTAACTATAAACACGCGATACCTCAGGAATCAGACAAAATTGTAAGAACTATTAGTGACCTAAACAGTAGCCATCAAACATGGAAATGCGACCGAGAAATTACCGGCAATCTAAATGGGAAAGTGCTTTTACCAAGCACAGGTCTGAAGCAAGGGAGCCTCGACACCGAGATTCACAACCTAGCTATGTATTTTGAGAGCTGAAGGCCAGAGCACTACATCTTCACATTAGTTGTCTTGCACTTACTTTCAGCCAGAGCACTGCTGTAACACAGTGAATGCTGCTTGAAGATCTTGACACAAGTAGCCACAAAACTGCACTCCAAGAATGTTAAATATGAAGGTTTTCAAGGCTTATAGCTTTTAAACTATCTTGGAAACTACCTGAAATGGTCTGTGTTTCAGCTAGCCTGGAGCAGCAAGAACACTAAAGGCTGCCAATGCTGTGACTTGGTTCACGCGTGAGTTTCAGTGTACATTGGACTATCAAGAGAGTAACTTGGGGTCTGTGCCCTAACTCAAACAAAAATGTCTTGAAAAAAGAAGCTGCTGCAGTTGTTTGAACTTTCTGCTACTCCATCTACACTGCCAGGAGGGTCTGAAGGAAACCTAAATAAGTCTGTAAGCCAAGTATTTGCTGCTTACTGATGTGATTCTTACCACACACATTACAATCCACTGCTGCTTGACACAGGACATGGAGCTGCTGGAGGGAGTCCAGCATAGAGCAACGAGGATGATGAAGGAAGTGGAACATCTACCTTATGAAGAGAGGATGAGGGAGCTGGGTGTCTTTAGCTTGGAGAAGAGGAGACTGAGGGGTGACCTCATTAATGTCTATAAATAGGTGAAGGGTGGGTGTCAGGAGAATGGAGCCAGGCTCTTCTCAATGTCATTTAGTGATAGGACGAGGGGCAATGGGTATAAGCTGGAACATAGGAGGTACCACATCAATCTGAGAAGGAACTTCTTCCCAGTGAGGGTGATGGAGCACTGGAATGCGCTGCCCAGGGGGGTTGTGTAATCTCCTTCACCAGAGACGTTTAAAACCTGTCTGGATATGTTCCTCTGCAGTTTGGTCTAGGTGGTCCTGCTGTGGCAGGGGGAATGGACTAGATGATCTTTCGAGGTCCCTTACAATCCCTGATGATTCTATGATAATATAATTTGCTGTATCATTCAGAATGAGTAAAGGCCAAAGACCACAGCAGGAAATGAGAAACCTTCATATGAGAAGAGATGTTTGTTAGCATGTAATACTCAGAAGATGTGCAGGTGGCTGAATTTGATACGTATGCATTTTCTCAGGAGAGTTAAGAGATGGATTTACTTCCCTTTTTTTCATCAAACACTGTGACCAACCCAGATCATGAGCAAAGAATGCTTCCTACCCTACTGAACTGAACTACAGACTCTCAAATGACCTGAATTCACAGAATCATCAAGGTGAGAAAAGATCTTCAGGATCATCAAGTCCAACCATCCGCCCTGCAACCCCAAATCACTAAACCATCTCCTGAAACACCATGTCTACTTGTTTTTAGAACACCTCTAGAGACTGGCCCTCCATCCCCTCCCTGGGAAGTCTCTTCCAATTACTGCAGAACAAGCCCAATTTCAACCCAGTAAACTGAGAGCAAGAAGTGACAATGGCAAAAGGAAAAGAAAAAATCAAAGCCATCTAAACCGAACTGTGCACTAACGGAATGAAAACCAAACCCAGCAGCCTGCTTTAGAGCTTGCAGCCATACATAACTCTCCACCTAAGGATACACAGGTATCAGCTCACCAAATCACCACTTGTAAACCAATGCTTCGATGACCGTTTGCTGAGCACAGTACTTGAGCTATATGACCCATAGAAACCTGTCTTTTTCTTGTCACTGAAGGACCAACAACATTGTCTGGCACACCTACAATGACTGAAGGGCACTCTATGTGCACAGTTGTCCCATAACCATGTGGCCATAACCCATACACACAATCCAGAGACAGAATAAGCCTACAAACACTTAATAGCCAACAGCATCCTGTCCTACAGGTTTAGCAGCACTTAAACATTTCTTACTGTATCTGCTTTGGTATTAACAGTGATGGGGCAATTTGGTTGAATGTAAGTGGCTACATGTTTGACTTCAGGGGAAACCAATCAGTATCAAATAATCACAGCCATCAGATAAAGTATGTGGTTTAAGGCAGATGAAAAGCAAAGGCACATTTCATCCAAACACAACATGACACAGACAATCAAAACCAAAACCATTCTTCTTCTGCATGGGGAATAATAGGTTCTGGAGAATGAAAGTTGTGCATGAGATTCTTAGACCCGCCTTTCTGATGTAAAAATGAAGATATCCAAGGATGCCTCAGTATTACCTGAACTTTTTCCACTAGAATTCCATTAGCTCTAAGATGGCTTCCTAAGCAAGCACTTCTTCCTTTTCCGGAGGAGAGTAATTTTTCTCTCTCTGCTCCCCATGATTTTCCGCATACCATAGTGTTGTGGTTTGAATTTGGTGGGCATCTTGGTCTGAGAGAATGGGGAGTTACCACGCCAGCCAGTGACAAAGGGGCTTGGAATTCCAAACTCTTTCTTAGTTTCAGCTTGACCAACAGGTGACTCTGAAAACTGGTCCAGTTTGGAGCTTCCTGCTTCTGTCTTCTGGTGGACAGTCTCTCTCTTTCCATCTACTTGTTTGGAGAGAAGGACATGTCACCAGGGCTGAGTATAGCAGCTGTCTTGCCTGTGAAACATGGTGAATGGAGAGAGGGGGAGTTCTCAAACCTCAAAGATCAGTGGAAGAAAGTTTTTGCCTGCAATCCACTGTTGGCTGAAGTGAAGAGCTTTCCGTCATTCATGGTCCGTAGGAACAGGACGCTGGGAACGTTCAATAGAAAAGGCAAGCAACTTTTTTAAGGGAAACGCATACTAAAGAATCAACATTTCTATCAAAACTAAGAACAGCTGAATCCAAAAACCTCCAGCAATATTTCATTAACACAAACCAAGCATAGTTGGCAAGAATATTCATTTGTTTCTTTCAAAAACATCATTTTTAGGCACCCTGAAGGTGTCCTTTCATGATTTTATAAAACCTAAAATTATTAAAACCTTTCAAAACACAGACTCACACTCTGGAAACTGCATGTTCTTGTCCTAATTCCTGAAGTCGCTGGTACTGTAATAATGGCCTGTCATATGCAAAATGACAGCAATTCTGTAAATGAAGAATGGGCTTAGAGATATACTGTGTTTATGAATTTACTCTGGTTGTCACTCAAGTATTATCACAGGAAACAAGAAAACTGAAGCAAACTGATCCAAAAGAGACCAATTTAATAAACAAATTATTTGGAACATAATCGACGCTAACAGTTACAGTGTCCAGTTGTGTCCTGCCTCTGTCTAACCTTCCAGCCACAGAAAAAAGCCTTAACAGTGAAACACATCCTGCATTTATTAGGGTGACTTAACCAGATTCACTTTGGTAAGTAAAAGAAAAGGCAAACACAGCAAAAGGAAGCAGAGTATGTACTTTAAAAAGATTATTTGTTTGTTTGTTTTAAAGTAAAAAACTTTAAGAGTGGTGCTTTGAGAAAAAGGATGACTGGTAGCAATAAGAGACACAATTTTCCTTTCTTTCACAGTATAGTTTCGTTAGTACAATTAATTACTATTTTTTAAACATTTACTATTTCTGTGGAATTGTATCAGAAGTGTGATGGTAACAAGCAGACTCACAGACATAAAAAACTCAAGGCTTTTGGAAATTCATTCTGCAAAGGTCTGTGAATGCTCCTGCAAGCAGCCACTACACCGAAAGAAAACACAGGACTGGCTGTCAGCATTTTTACAAGCATACTTCCAAATAACTTTGGGCACCATTTATGGATACATGGATTTGTCCTTGGTAACTAAATTTAGCAAAGTGGCAGTTGAGTGAAAGCCAGGATTTTATCTTGCAAGCAAACACTAACAGGTAGCAGTGTTTTGCAGGCATGGTGGAGATACTGACTCACGGCAGAACGCGACCCTGGTTATAGATGTGGTGGATTCTTTGGAAGGCAGAGTAGGTGGTCATGCTCTGCTTCATTTCAACAGATTCTTGCATTTGAGTTCTATGGTAAAAACTCCATATTTTTTTCCACAGACTTGGTAACTTGAGATGAATTTAAAGAGCTAGCTGCCATTTTGACTTCAAGTCAGTTCTTACTTCTACCTCTGTGCATATTTAAAACCGTATCACGTACCGCAGCCAGACACATGTAGAACAGCAAATTACTCACAAGAGTGTGCCATAAACTGAATTTCATGTAGAACTTTATTTGTGTTTTTAAATAAGCAGGGAGTTAGAACTCGACCGCAGCAGCTTCTAGATACCCTTGCAGTAGAAAAAACAACCAAAGGAATAAACGCCAGCAAAAGAACTAAACCTTACTGCCCTCTATTCTGCTAAGAAAAAACAAGAAATGAGGTAAATAAACACTGCTGTGAGGCACATCCCATATTCTGTGAGACTGCGGAGTTACCCTATTTATTAGAGCAAAGGTGAGAACTTCCACTGGCTTCCAGTGTTATGATTTCACAGTTTTTCACTTCCATCTTTCACTGAATCCCCACAGCATTTTGAAAAGGGCACGGATTTGAAATGAGGACTGTCTTTGCATGACCTGAACAATAGATCCTTAAAACGTGCTCGAGTCCAAAATTAACATTTGGAAGCTATCTGGCCTCTGGAGTGACCCACAATAACTGGAAAGCTTGAGATTTTTCACAGTTCAAAGTAAAAGCTTTTAATAATTTTGAATTACTTCAACTGCTGAACAAGTCCAACACTGTAATTTCACCCACACATCAATAAAGTTTAAGTGTTTCATTAAATTTAAGTTGTTATTTGTCATGTAAAGAAAATTTTAAGCTAATGAAATGCTTTTTATTACAATGAATCTGCTGTACTCTTAGAAGTCTACCATATTTTCCCACTTAAAATCCAAGAGTTCAAGGGCTTGACAACCTGGCTACAGGAGGAATAAGCTCCAGGCTGAATTTTGAACAGAGATTTTGTACAGAACGCCGAGGCTTTGTGTTGTGCTAAAATTCTCAGCTTAAAACCACTGGCACAGTCCTGAACATAGAGTTACCGAAGCATCCAGCAGGCAGCACTTCCCTGACTCTCCTAGTTTAGCTGGCCCATGGCAAGGTACACCTTAGCAATTTTATCTTCATCAGTGTTTTTAAAACATTAATAACTACATCACCCTATACTGCCCTTCCCATACTGAAGGGAACTACAGGAATGCTGGAGAGGGACTTCTCACAAGGTGATACAGTGATAGGGCAAGGGGAAATGGTTTGTAACTGAAGGAGAGTAGGTTCAGACTAGGTCTTAAGAAGAAGTTATTTGGTACAAGAGTAGAGAGACAGGAATCAATTGCCTAGAGATGCTCTGGCTGCCCCCTCCCCAGAGGTATTCAAGGCCACGTTGGATGGGGTCTTGAGCAACCAAGTCTAGCTGAGAGGTATGGGAGGCTGCAGTAGGTGACCTCTAAAGTCCCATAGTCATTCTATGATGCTATGACAGACACACGTTCAGGGATTAGAAAATAAAGAGTTTTCTAATTCCTTTTTCATCATCAATTAATTTATCTTTTATGCTTTTACCATAAACTCCTCATGCAAGATTTGAAACTGTAGCAACAAATGAACTGACCAGGGGGTCTACTAGGACATAAACTTCACTCTTTTCTCCCTCTTTTCCCTTTTCCTCTCTACTATTCTTTGAGTTGGGCACCTAGTAACTTTAGTGATTTCTATGCCTTCTGAGTGCAGAATCTGATAGTTTTAGTAAACTTTGACTTTCATGTGGACCTATGGAGTAAGTCACCTTAATCTGACCCTAAGTGAATCTACCAACCTGAGTCACTCCTTTTTCTTAAGGTCAGGACATGACATACACGCTGCAGCTCAGTTCTTTCAGTACGTAGAAAAAAACCCCAGCTATACTTAATAACAAATATACTTAAATATTACTCAATAGTACTTGAAATACATATACTGTACTTAATTATAATATAACAGTAACAGCTCCACTTTGCTGATGTATTTGCTACCATTTAAAGGCAAGTTCCCTTTTCAGTAGCTACTGTTAACACTCTTACCAATGCTGCATTCCCCTGCAACCTGAAGAAACACTGCAAGAAAATGAAATACAAGGCAAGCAAGACAAGACTGCACAGACTACAGAACACACAAGGCTTCAGCCTGTACCTTCTCTTTCTACTACAACAGCTAGGCAAAACTAACAAGCTGGTGGAATGGCTCTGCGACTGTGCCACGGACAGTTCCACAGCTGACATTTTGCAATAACAAAAGCACAACTGACAAGCCCTGACTTCAGCCCTTTTATCCCTCCCTTACTCCTATGGCACTGAATTCCTATATGCAACAGAGCTGCAAAAGCATCCTCACTTTCCTCCTGGTCACATATGAAGACTAACAGCATTCCTGCATCATATCATTGCATTGAAACAGTAGAATTTGGGCCTGAAAATACCACGCTATTCCTAAGCACAGAAACATCAGCAGTTTATCTGCTGGAGTTGAAAACCTTCTGCATCTAGTGCAGCAACCCACTTGCGGAGTTACAACAAATCTAAAGGGTTGCAGAGATTTCAAACCAAACTATTTTGCATATTTCAGTCAAAATGAAGTTGTCTGTTATCTCAAAAAAATAAAAATTTCTACTATATCCAAATGTTTTTAAGATGTAAATGCACTTGTCATTTTTCATGTAAGCAGGGTGCTGGTTCTCCAAAAGAATCAAAAGAATAAAAGTTGGGGTTGACAAGTATGTCGCTGTGTAACTACAAATTAAATGTGCCTTTTGATATTTCATTTTTAACTATCGAGTACCTTTTCATCAGGCTATTGCCATTACAATTTTTTTTTTATTAGATTTTTAAAATTAGACAAATAACAGATAAAGAGATGTGACAAGTATATCAAATTCAATTAAGAAGATCTGATGCACTTCATCTTTTACTGTAAGCGTAGCATTTGATATATTTGAAATGCTTCAAACAATGCTCCCTTAACATTTGAATGAGAAGAAATTCAGTGTTAACTCTACTATATTCAATTAATGCCAAGCACTGAAAGGATATCTAAAGCCAGAAACCATTCACTTTCAGTTGAAAGAGCAAAATTACCTGAAACTTGTAGTAGAATGTTAAATTTTAAATACTAACAGCAATAATAATAATAATAAAAATCCACCCAATATCTGACACCACCAGTGAAACACAGAAGATACACCTTTTAATGGGATTGCTAGACTAACTTCTGCAACTCTGTGCTGTGAGCACGGAGTGACTGTTGGCTGGACTGCACAGCAGCCAGCATCACATACACAATCACCAAACGACCGAATGTTAGGGGTTGGAAAGGACCTCAAAAGATCATCTACTCCAATCTCATTATTAAAAAAAACTATTAAAAAATAGCTTATGAAATCACCATATCTAAAATCCTCAGAAAAACACATTCACACCCATTTTATGTGGCGAACACATCCACACTCACCGCAGTCTTGCGTTGCACAAATGCAGGGTTGTCTATTTCAACAAATAAATTATAACAAAGCCTTCCATGGTACTAAAAATAATGGGATATTTGTATGTAAAGACTCACGTTAATAATATAAAAGATCCAATGCCCACATTAATAATCTGAAGATTCAATGCCCACGTTCTACCACTACCTTTGCTTGTGCTGCACAGACACTGATATGCAGACATCTTTTCTATCCAGTTACTAAGTAACACAACCACCTCATTCACCCTCCAAACGAGAGGCTTGGAATGCACAAGGGATCAGAGAGTGTTAGTCAGGTGACTAAGACAAAATTATACATTTAAAATCAAATCGAAGAATCTAACAAATTCAACCTACTACCAAAAGAGAGAGAAATAACCACAGAGAAAAACCTCTTTACATTGAATTAGCAGACTGACCAGTTTTTGCTAAAAATAATATCTAAAAATATACTTGGCAACTGATTGTATTTCTCATTATTCCTTTCATCTCTTACAATCAAAGAATCATTAGGGATTGGAAGGGACCTCGAAAGATCATCTAGTCCAATCCCCCTGCCACAGCAGGATCCCCTAGACCAACTCATACAGTCAGTCAGGGTTAGAAGGGACCACAGGATCTCTTAGTTCTGTTAATATCATTGATTAAGTGTGAATGTTTCAATCAAGGAAAAAAAGCAACCAAACTGGATTTCATTGCTGCTGCATGTTAAAGTTTTTGTTGTAAAGTCTCAGAAGTTAACACTGAAATTAAAATGAAAATATAAACACAAACTGTTTATGAACAATAAATCTGATGAAGTTAATAACAGTGCCTGCTAACACCAGCAGTCACACCTTGGATCAAAATAACGGGGCAAACATGTAATTACCTTGTGCACAAATTCTTTCTGATCTTCAGAACTTCCATTTTGAAAAGTACATTGAAAACCTAAGCAATAACATTTCAGCACATAGGCCAAATTAAAATTGGTCCCATGCAAATAATCTGCCTCTCCTCGTATTTAGAACTAAGAAAAACATATGTAAAAGTAACCTGATATCTACACACCTGACTGCCTAGGTGAGCAAGGCTTTTCCACACTGACAGAAACATGGTACCAAACTAATATTAAGCATTTTTCAATGTTTGCTCCTAAGGGGTGCTGCTTCACTTCTTTCTAACATCTTCACACGTGCTCATTTACTAAAGTTCTTCTCATTCTTGCTTTAGCTTCTATTTTCCCAGGAATTATATGACGCAAGGAAGTCTCATCCCCAGTACTTACAGATAGCTGCCAATGACAAAGGCATTGTCAAGGCTTTTGGATTAACATCTCTGACTATTCAGCACAAGGCTTCACCCAGCCAAATGACGCAGCACAAGTGGTCACAGTGACAGGAGTCAAAGATGTTTTAAAGATGGAAATGGCTTAAGTGACTTATTAAGATGGCACAGAAAACCCCGTGGGGAGAGGACAGAATGCTGCCTCCACTTCCTTCTCCCAGATGACGCAGATGTTTCTATACGTATTTTTTTACTGATGTTGAAAAGAAACAAGTCAAAAACCCAAAAATGTAAAGCAGAAAATTCTCCTAACAGGTTAGGCTACAGGGCAGAGCTGGCAGCAAGGACACGTAGCTTCTGCACAGCAAATTTGAATCGTTTGGCTGATGTTGTAGACTTTAATGCTTGTACCCTTGAGCCTGAAAAAGAAAACGTTGATGGCTTTGGCAAGACAGAACCACTGTTAGGTTTCTTGGTGCCACTGCCTATATATAGTGTGCAGCACTGCCTGCAGTGTTACCGTAAGGACGTGGAAATACACGCGGAGCTTCTGCTGCTGCGCAAAGACAGCGAGCAGTAACATGCACAGGCTGCCAGCCCTAGAGGACCGAAGCGTGAGACACAGGGGATTTCTTCAATTACACTGCAGCTTCTGGTAAGCTCACTGATCTAGTAAGAATCAGACCTCTCTGTCCTTTTATTGGCAATTCAAGCCTGTCTCTTGTTTGTGTCATCTCTTCCAATCCATTTCAGGGTCAATTCTATTTTCTACCCTAATTTACATTTAATCTGATCCTTGTTTCCCCTTTGTTTCACCCTTTGTTCCCTGCTTGACACCAGTCTTCATACAATGACAGAATGTCAGGGGCTGGAATGACCTCTAGAGATCATCTAGTGCAATCCCCCTGCCAGAGCAGGGTCACTTAGGACAGGTCACACAGTAATATATCCGTGTGGGTTCTGAACGTCTCCAGAGGAGACTCCACAACCTTTCTGGGCACCCTGTGCAGGGCTCTGTCACCTTCACAGTAAAGAAGTTTCTCCTCACATTGAGGCAGAACTTCTTATGTTCTAGCTTATTCCTGTTATTTCTTTTCCTTTTACTGGGCACCACTGAGAAGAACCTGGCCCCTTAACACCCACCCCTCAGATATTTATAGATGGTAATAAGGTTCCTTCTCAGCCTTCTCTGCTCCACACTAAGTTCTCTCAGCCTTTCTTCATACAGCATTTTTTCACTACAAGCTTTCATTCCAGTTTGCTCTTTCTCTTGCAGCTACCTTATTTTTTTACCAGTGTTGGTCTCTTTTCAGTGAAGAATTCCACCTACCCAAAAGCACTATCATTGCTATACTCCAAACCAGGCATTCTCTGCAGTTGATTCAGACTTCAGGTTCTTCACTCGGCTCAGTGACAGCAGAAGGAGCATCACAAAGGTAACAGAGTGCTTGACTGATACAGGTGTGGGAACCAGATGCACTGTGGGCTGAACTAGCGGTGCAGGAAATCAATTACCACAAAACTCCTAATGTTGTTCCTAACCAATTCCTGAGTATTTCCCTATTCACTTTTCTCCACTACGTCCCTTGCAAAAGCATGAACATGTTCCCACTCACGACACATTTTCATTCGCTAGCTGGAATGCTTCCAAGAGTCATCAGGAACATTATTTGCCTTTTACCTTATCTTTTCAAGATGAGCAAATTGATGCCTATACCTTTTCCTTTCAAAACAAGGATGATTCTTGCCAGAATTTGCCTTTTTACTGCCACTATTCCATCTGAAAGCTAATGCAGAAACACCAGACACACAAAACTTCAGGCCAAATGACTACATCTACATCAGGGACAGCTGTTTCCCCTAAGGAACATCAAGGAAGTTTAATTCCACAACACCACACCTCACTAGGCGTACTGCTCAGGAACAGAACAGATGCCTAAATGTTTTGGCTTGCCAGTACCATCAACTTCTTTTCTTTTTTAAAATTCAGGCTAGAGAATTCAGTACCTAAGCCATAGATTCAAAGTCTCGAAATTTTGCAATGATAAAGACTATGGAGAACAAATAATTTCTGCTATACACATAATTTCTTTCCCCTCAACAGATCAGTGGGTCCATCTTTCAGAAATCCTTGAATGAACTGCATTATTTGCTCAGAGCCCCATCCAGCCTCACCCTGAATGTCTCTAGGGATGAAGCCTCCACCACCTCTCTAGGTAGCCTGGTTCCAGGGATCCACCACCCTCAGATTTAAGAACTTTTTCCTCACATCCAGCCTCACTCCTAACAGCAACGTGTGTCTAGTAGGTGGATCCCAATGCTCCAGATGAAGAAACTAGCAAATCAAAAGCTGACACAACTTCTTCCTCTTTGTTAGCTGGTGGGAACACAAACGTGATACGTAAAACCACATTTAAAACACAGTGAGGATTTATGTGTTATTCAGACACAAATTTGAATGTACCAGATTGTAAGATTAAAATCTAAGTTACTTGTGCTATAAACTGTATCAAAGTATTTGCCTCTTCCCCCTAGCGACTAGAGGAAATGGGGTCAAGTTGTGCCAGGGGAGGATCAGATTGATCTTAGGAAAAACTTCTTCCCAGAAAGCATGGGGAGGCCTTGGAACAGGCTGTCCAGAGAGGGGATGGAGGCACCATCCCTGGAGATCAACAAACAGGCAGACGAGGTGTTTCAGGAGATGGTTTTGTGGTTCAGGCAGATGGTTGGACTTGATGATCTTAAAGGTCTTTTCCAACCTTGATGATTCTACGATATATCCTAAAAATTGCTAAAAAAGGTGGAAGAAACACTTTTCCCCATAGTCATAAAAGCCAAGACCTTTGTGGTTTTGAGGCCCAGTGTGGAAGCACCGCAGTTCTCAATTCACAGATTACAAACCTTCTCATATTTATCCTCCAACAAACAGAGAAGTACCACAAAATGTCTGCTAAGCCTCCCATATACAACTCTCCCAAACAACCAAAACAAGAAAGTACAAATTGTGATGTCAATCATCAATTTGCTGCAAACACGTACACGATCACCTCCAAAATGCCACGTGCTGTACTACCGAAACTAATTTCTTTTGGTATTTGGCAGGCAGCCGTGCGACAGATGACTTCGACGCATTACTAAGTGTTAGGATGTGCACAACAGCCACTACTTTACAAACAGACAGGCTCACTTATGTTATGCTTCCTTAAAACAGAGGCTCTCAAAGAACCTTGGGAATGACTAACTACTCAGTCATTACACCTGCCCTTCTTCTAAGGTTCAACATTTGCTGACCTACTATTATAGTATGTATTTTCTCATAATTTTACCTTTTCAGAACTGTAATTACATCTAGCACAAAAGAAGCCAGATTCTCTGGGAAAAAAAATCCCAAACAATCTCAAAGAATGTAATAAAAAAATGGCAAAGATGTCTTTTGTAATACTTTCTATTATATATAAGCAATGAGGCAAAATAATCACAAAAAACAAGTATTAAAGAGATTATCAATGATAAAAACCACTTTAATCATTTGGAGGTACTAAAAAAATATTTAGGATTTCAGTAAAGCCTATGAGAAAGAACTTATAATAAGAACTTGTCAAAAGTTAAAAACATAGACCAGAAAAAAGTTTTTAATTGTACAGTACATTTTAGCTCCTATCAATCACTGTTAAAAAAAACTTCAGAGTTTAATAAGCAGATATTTACCTGCTGGAACCAGACAATCTTTCCAATCAAAATATCCTGCATAAATTCCAGGTTCTAATGACCCGACTATTGGATCCGCCTTGAATTCAATGTACATTTCAAACAGTCTTTGATCCAGCTCCTTCAAGGATTCCATGCTAACCTAAAAATCAAAACAAAAGAACAAAACATATAGTCATTAATTACAAGAATTAAAGAGCACCCCCCTAATTTATCATACATACTTAATTTTTGGTGAAGAGTAGCAATTACTTACAACTTTCAGTTCATTATTACATATGTAAAGCCCTAGGAAGATACAAACAGTCTGTCTAACCTACTCACTGTTTTTTAGTTTTGCTTTTTGTTATTGTGCTCAGGAGTAGAGGCTGCTTTGAAAAATCCAAGGGAAGCCAAAGCAGGTAGATCACTCTGTTTCACAGAATCACAGAATGGGAGGGACTGGAAGAGGTCTCTGGAGACCACCTAGTCTAACTGCCCTGCAGATCAAGATGCCCTGGAGCAGACCCACAGGAGCATATACAGCTGGGTTTTGAATGTCTCCAGAGCAGGAGACTCCACAATCTTTTGTGGGCAGCCTGTGCCAGGGCTCTGTAACGCTCACTGTAAAAGAAATCTTTCCTTATGTTCAAAATGAATGTCCCATGTTCCAGTTTGTGCCCACTGTCTCTTGTCCTACTGCTGGGCATCACTGGGAAGAGCCTGATCCCATCATCCTGCCACTTACCCTTCAGATATTTATAAGCATTGATGAGTTCCCCCTCTACTCTCCTGCCTGAACAGCCCCAGCTCTCTCAGCCTCTCCTCACAAAGATGATGGCCTGTGTCCCCTGATCATCTTAGTGGCTCTGTGCTGGACTCTTCCCAGTAGCTCCTTCTCCTTGAACTGGGAGCCCAGAACTAGATGCAGTATTTCAGATGCAGCCTCATCAAGGCAGAGTAGAGGGGTAAGAGTATTTCCTTCAATCTACTGGCTACACTCTTAATGCAATCTGGAGGACCACTGGCCTCCTTGGCCCCAAGGGCATGTGGCTGGCTCATGGCCAGCCTGTAGTCCACCAGTGCATTTTTTTCCTGCGTTATCAGAAGGTCTTGATCTTGCACCGAGTAAACAGCTGAACTCTGCCAATGCTTGAAAAGATGCCCATAGTACTTTTCACCCTAAACTATTAACTTTTTCATATATTACTTAGTATCTACCAATTTTAATATTACAGTTCTCATCATCTGTTGTATATTTGGAAAATATTGATTTATTTAGGAGTCTCTGGAATTGTACATGAGAACTTTCCCACTGTATTTCAAGACATCTCTGTAAAGCAGATGCATAGGCTTCTGCTCATCAATACCTGCAGGATTTTTCTAAGAGACGTCTATGCAGTTTTCAGTCATTCACACAACTCGGCCACACTGCAAGCTACAAGGACATGCATGGCTTTTTTCACTGTATTTGAACAACTTTACATTGTGTACAGGATTTGATATTAAACCTAGGTACCCCCCTGAAATTATAACATTGGACTAGATGATATTTTGAGGTCTCTTCCAATCCCTAATGTTTGTGATTCTAAAAAACTCTGGAACACAGAGCCTATAGTAAACTATTAAAGTAGAAAGGCACTGTCTTAGGATGGTAATGGCTGCTAAATGCAAATAAAAGACGTGGATATTATCATGTGAGTTATACATAAATGTATTGCCTAAGCAAAGTAAAACTTCTATACTAGTACTTATTTTCCTCAATAATAGGGAAAAATCCCATATAAAAATGTTTATATATAGGCATACACACACATACATACAGATGTGAGGATTTCCAGACACAAAGGCGTTTAAAAGTGAAGAGCAAGATCAAACTATGAATTCAGAAGAAAGAAGGAAAAGAATACTAATTCCTTATCATTTCTTTCTCAATATATAATGCAGCATGGTGCAGAGTACGGGATGGAGCTTATTCACCATAGGGATGTCTCTGTGTTCTTATCTGGCATGCCTATATTCATGTGAAAAGGGAGCTGCACTATTTGAGTCAGGAAGAGACCGACAGAGAAGCTTGCAGGAAGGAGATCATAAGTACAAGGGAAAACAGAGGTATTACTGAAGTCAGAGTTGCTGCCAGAGTCAAGAAAGTAGGGCTGGTGAAGTTGGTGCTCAGAAATCAGTGACACAACCACTTTCCTGCTTTTAAATCTACTGAAACTCCTTTAATTTGTCACAAGAGGATCCACATCCCAAACCAGGATTTTCTTGAGACCTGGAGGACGTGGTCCCAGGAGAAGATCAAGGTTATCTGCTACCCCATTGACATTCAGAATTTAAAAAAAGCCATATTCAAAAATGTACAGCAATGTCACTCTTTTTTCCCCTTACACAGGATCACAGATAGAATTTCTTATAATTAGGGAGAATAACTCCCCTTAGACCACTCCTATTTAGGTTTGAGTTAGTGGGGAAAAATACAGTACAAATTTCAGTGGGAAGTTCCTCCATACATGCATCCTTTTAAATAATCCACAAAACAACTGCTTCAGCAACCCTTAACAAAGTGGTTGAGAACTAAAACTACCTCCTACCTCTGCACTCACTTAAAACAAGAGATCACCTGCACATTCAGTACAGCTCTTTTGTTTCATACAAGTCTTCTCCAATCTGTTCCATATTCAATGCACAGTTAAGTGAGTGGTGGGTAATCCTGTTTTACAGCTGGTGAACAACTAGTCTGAACCTTATTTTGAGCTCAGGATGGGGAGTGAAGAATTCCTCAAGAAGATCCGTTGTTTCTACCTGTTCACCTGATCCTCAAGTGGGGTAAATGCTCATAAAAATATACAATTCTCTAACTGTTATCTTTCTGCAGTGTAACTGGGATTTCCCTGTAACCACAGTTTTCCATTTATGTATTAAAGGTATTTTGAGCTCTCTCCTAGTAATCCCTCTGTTTTATTTAAATATCAGAACTATGGAAACAATTCTATTCCCAAAGCTTAATCAATAAGCTAGAACAAACATTATCAGACACATGGTTTTTTTTCCCCAGGTGCTTATTGACTAAAAGGAAAAAGTTGAATTAAAGAATCTCCAAAGAATAGCACTGAGAAGTGTTATGTAGAAATTAAATATAATTACTGCTGAGTACTGTAAGCCTGTGCCAGGATGGCAGGTGCTA
This sequence comes from Rhinopomastus cyanomelas, assembly GCA_013400115.1. Lineage (NCBI taxonomy): Eukaryota > Metazoa > Chordata > Aves > Bucerotiformes > Rhinopomastidae > Rhinopomastus > Rhinopomastus cyanomelas. The sequence continues at coordinate 232,045 of VXBP01005623.1, forward strand.
GAGCAGAGTGTGAAGTCTGGCCACTTTATGTAACTGGGCCTTTGGCACGCTCAGAAAAAAAGAAGGAAATAACCAAGTGGAATGCATGGAATCATTTTATGATTTCTGTGTTTTCAGAATATTAAGTAATAATAACTTCCCTACTAACAAAGGTGCCTTTAAAAATCCTGTTCAGCCAAACAACAGTTTTTACCAATACATACCACAAAATTAATTTTAAAATTCAATGTATAACGCTCACAGAATGCAAAAGTATAGTTTTGTTGCAGTATACTCAGATAAAAACTTTTGTCAATTCTTCACTGCAAGTTTTTTATCAAATAATGAGCTAAATAAATTAAGAAACTTGGAGGAGTTTAGTTGACAGAACAAAAACCAATCAACCAATCTTCTAAATCTTCATGAGCATTTAGCCTCTCTTAAAATTGATGAAGACTTCAAGCGCTGCTCTCTTAAGAAAATGGTCTAATTATCCAAGTGCTCACAGCTAGCATTACTGATTGAGGTATGCCATACATGCAGCAAGCAGAGCTTTCAAAGGGTTTACACAGATTTTAAATGATTACTGACATTTGAATGCTGTCATTTATAAACCCACCAGACCTCTGACAGGATTACTTTGATGTGGCTGATAAGACAAATATACCTATGTTGAAATATGTTGGAAAAGATATGTTGAAAAAACATGTTGGAAACATAACAGATCTTTTTTGCTTCTACAGACACCACTACCTGTACCAGCTCAACCCTCAGCCATCTCAGCAGCAAAGAACAGCAACATCCAGAGAAATCTGGAATTCTGTACTAACCACAGAATTCAGGGCAGCTACTCAAACCACAGAAACTCAAAAAGCACTCATGCGGAACGGCACTAAGGATGTCGCACGCAGCAGAAACACCAGTTCAAGGGAAATACTGTGCTCTGTACTGGAAAAGATAAGATTTTACTTTCAGCCTACAAATGTTTCTGTAAATCAAGTAGCTTTATGGTGCTAAGTATTAAATCACAACATTTCTTCTAGAAAAATTATTAATCTTTACAATAAGGCAGGAAAATGACAGCCTTACTGCTACTGACTTAGACATGTTCACTAACTGGAAGAAAAGAAGCACCAATAAAAAATCCCACAGCAAAACACAACAACGAAAAAAAGCCCTTGAACTAGTTTATGAACAACAACTACCAGTAAATCATAATGCCAGAAGAAATTATTTATCAAGTATATTTCTGAGATAACAATCTCTGCATAAAGAAAACACAGTGACATTAAAGAGCTTTACTAAGAAATCTGATAAGCTCTGCCATCGAACACATACAGGCCTGAATAAGAGGTCACACTTTCTATAACAGCCTTACAGGAACAAAGGCAACCACATCAGTGTTGTTATGTCCACCTGACACTTGGAGTCCCACTGGTGTGGAACCCTCATCCAAGAGTCCTTTTGGCCATTTTAATACTTCATTTCCACAGGAAGGAAAACAAATGAAAACTGTTCCCTTTGAGCAGTGACGCTTCATTGCAGCGCTCTCTCTTACCTGAGTTATTTTTTCAACTCCCTGAAAGCCATGCTTCTCAAAATGCTCAGCTATGTTTAGGAAGGTGTGACGTTCCAGGTAACGGCAGTTGCTCAGTGTAATTAAAAGCCTCTGTTCCTAAAAATTGGTTTAAGAAAAGAAAGAGCATTCTTAGAACAAAATAAAAGATAGAATAAAGAACTGTCAGCATGAGCAACCCTGCAGCATAGAGCATCTTATTGACTCTGTGTGTGATAAATGTGCTGATAAATACAGTGGAGGGTGCAAGTATTTTTGTCAATAAAACCCCAAGAACTGAGCGGCATCAGGCACCAAACATGTGCGACTGTGTCACAGAATCTGCAGCATTCACTGGAATAGCTGTGACTAATAAAGAGCCACAGTTCAGACTTTACAAAAATTTGGTTTGGAAGCTTTCCAGGAAGCTGTTTCTGGCTTTTACTTTGTTTCAAGGAATATGCTAAGAATGATGACCATCGTAAAATGAAGGTCATCTTCACTTTCACATGAAACTGTCTAAAACAAGGGAAGCAAATCAGGTACTAAATGAACACACTACTCGCCCATTCCAAAATACCAGAAATTTCAGCAGCACAGAATATAGTTTCAACAGCTGACCTGAAAAAATTCTATGTATATATTATATAAATACACACTTTTTTTTTAACATACAAATATTTACTTTATATTTATACAAAATATATATATGCATGTGTACAACATTGTATAATACACACACACATATATGCAATTCTGTAACTTATCTTTGGTCTTCTGTGACTTTTGAAGTCACAAGACCTTTAAAAACATTATGGAACTGAGACACCACAACTGCTTCTCCCTGACCTTGTCTCCGAAGAGACAAGAAGACAGAAGTCCTATTGAAATGGATTTGGTCATCCCTCTTCCCTTCTCCTCAAAACAGGAAAACACTTATTCTCAGATGAAAGTTCAAAACCAACATCAGCAAGTATTTTGAAAACAAAAGATCTGGCAATGAACTCATCGTAATAGTGCAGATCTGATCAAAAATAGTGTTGGTTTTCACAGCCAGAACTCCTGACAGTAGCATTGTAAGACAGTACCATAAGATGTGCAGCTGCCTGCTCCTTTAGTTGGGTACAAAGACTGTTTGGAAATCAGAATTTTAAAAATTATTTAGTTTAAATTAGAACAGTGAAGATCCCATTTAAAGATAAGCAAAAATATTTTTAAGGTGAGGTAACAGAGCTCTGTCTCAGACTGCCCAGGGAGATTGTGGAGTCTCCTCACAGAATCACAGAACATCAGGGATTGGAAGGGATCAAAAGATCATCTAGTCCAATCCCCTTGACACAGAAGGATCACCCAGACCAAATCGCACAGGAACATATCCAGGAGCATTTTAAATGTCTCCAGAGAAGGAGACTCCACAACCACCCTGGGCAGCCTGTTCCAGTGCTCTGCCACCCTCACTGTGAAGAAGTTCCTTCTCACATTCATATGGAACCTCCTCTGTTCCAGCTCACACCCATTGCCCCTCGTCCTATCACTAGATGACATTGAGAAGAGCCTGGCTCCATCCTTCTGACGCCTACTTCTCATGTATTTATAGACATTTATTAAAAATGAGGTCATCCTTCAGTCTCAGTTTCTCCAAGCTAAAGAGACCCAGGTCCCTCAGCCTNCTACCCGATCATCTAGACCACTCTGCCTCAGTTTAGCTGCGAGGATGCTGTGGGGGACTGTGTCAAATGTTTACTCAAGTCAAGATAGATCACATCCACTGCTCTGCCATCATCTATCCACCTAGTTATGTCCTCATCAAAGGCTATTAGGTTGGTCAAGCATGACTTCCCTTTGTGAAAGTCATGCTGACTGTCCCTAATGACCCTCTTGTCCTCAATGTGATGTGTCTAGAGACAGCATCAAGGATACATTTTTTCATCAGCTTTCTGGAGACATTCCAAACCCCGCCTGGACATGTTCATGTGGGATCTGCTCTAGGGGTTCCTGGTCTGCAGGAGGGTGGACTAGATGACCTCCAGAGGTCCCTTCCAACCCCCACTGTTCTATGAGTCTATGATCTTTCTTTGGTCACTTTCTGTGTTAACATTGCTCAGTCAGAGAAGACTAAGTGTTCTATGATTTACAGATAATAACTTGATACTACGGAAACCAAACACTGTCTGAAATCGTTGACTTCTTTTTTATCTGAACATTCATAATTATGACATCTTTTAGGATGTCGTGGTGACAAAAAGTTCCTTTCTCAACAATTAATTCTAATAAAAATTTAAAATAACTAAATCTTAATTAAAAAATAGATTTATTAAAATCTGTGTGTTGATAGAATAAAATGACACAAAGAAGTAATTATTACAGCCTGTAATTCAGAAACTTCACCTGATTTGGCAATCTCTGATTCTTTACTGGGGCTTGATCTAGGTGATCCTGCTCTGGCAGGGGGATTGGACTAGATCATCTTTCTAGGCCCCTTCCAATCCCTAATGATTCTATGAATGCTTACTGCTCCTGTAAATGAGGCACAGCTGGGCTGGGCTCCTGACAGCATTTAAAACCTGTACTAAGGAATATTAATCTCACAATTAATCTTTCTTGCCAGGAAGAACTACATGTTTCCCTCAGCTACCAGACTAAAAGAAAGTCCATTAACCAAAGTCAAAGTGTCAAAAAGATTAAAAACCTTTTCTCTAATTTCCTAAAAAATCAAATCTGAAGAAACCAACCAAATAATCAGTATTTACCCTCAGTAACGTTAATTTTTTTAAAAAACCATAACAACCCTCCATTATCTTTATGGATTGTACAAAATTAGTAATGATCAGACCAGTTCTTGTATTTTAAAACCATGTAATAAATGAAAAGTCAGAGTCTCAGCTGTCTTAACACCAGTGCTACTTTCACTGATTTCAATTATGCCGTTTCACTTTCTGAGAGGTACCTGGTTTCAAAAATCATCTTGGCCAGTTACCTCAAGATGGAATACTAAGATGTCATAAGCAAGCAGGTTTCTTTAAAAAGCTTTATATTCAAGACTTATATCCTCGTATTTTCTTACACTTATATACACATGTACCTACAAATGCCACTAGGACACAGAATCAGTCTACAAAAAAGGAAACCAGTACTTAATGAAAAGGACTACACTCCTGCAACTTTGACAAGTATGAAGTTTCACATCAGCTTTCAGAAATAGAAGCCAAACTTACTGAAGAAAGACTTGACTCTTCTTGGATGCTTCCAAACAGATCTGGAGATGAAACATCAACTGAAAGACTAAGAATATTTTTGAAGAGTGAGTGGCATAGTGCTTTTGATTATCTGGCACATGCTGGATTCAAAGCATTTACATTTTCTAGAACACGTCTGGTTTGCCACAGATTTCACTTTGGTTTCACACCTATCCAGCCAGCAGCCACCCAAACAGCAAAACTAAGCAGCATTAGGAACATAGCTGGTTTGTCTTTTCCTCATATTTGCCAAGTCTCTGGCTTTTCACAAAGAAATGACTGGCAGTTTTGGCGACTCAAGGCTGTCCTGACTTGTGTTGGTCTCTAAATAACTGTCTCATGAGCAATCATCATACAAATCAACTTAGAAAAATTTAGCAGAAATACCCACAGAACCAGTCAAAATAAAATGAAAGAAGAAGAAAGGCAGAGGCAAAGTTTCTCCATGTCTAGACATTACCTTGTGACCAGAACAACTCATTCCAATTAAGGTTATATCAAAACCAACATGCCTGCCTCTACAGCACACAGCTCTTTTCACGGAATTAAATGCTCTGATACCATATTCTTTACCTTGCACAGCATTTATTGCATGATGCCACTTAATTGTTTGGTCTAAAAGCTACCTGCTCTCATTTCAAAGTATTACTAATAAGAGGAAAAAGCATTAACAAGAAATATGAGATACCAGAGGGGATAACAACCAACCCACCACAGAAATGGTGAACTGGCAGCCACAATTTCAGACTACTACACGTAGGTCTTATTCATATTACTTACTGTGCTGTATCAATGTCACCATCAGGTTTGGTGCTCAGTTGTTCCAGACAGTCTATAAAGACCTAGGAAACAGTAAAGCAAGATCTACTTTTCGACCAGAAGTAAAAAAAAAAATAGATTAACTTTTACTACAGACAATTAAAGCAGAATAATCACCTTTTCCCACCTCCAGTTTTAGATAAATACAGCAACATTTTAGTTATACTTTTTGGACATCTATTTTCAATTATATTTTCATCATGCATGTCTAAAATTATTCCATGATATCCTGATGATTTCCAAAGAAGGCATTTCTAATAGTTAGCAAGAGTTCAATCTGAACAGCTGATCCCAAGCAAACATCACAGCAGCATCACTACATTTTCTGCTTTGGCACTTGTTTTCTTGTTTGAGAGGACTTCAACAACAGTTCAAACACCTGAAAAGTGCTATTGTATAATTTCAACTATATTTTAAAAACAATCAAATGTTGTTATATGGTTTATTGGTTTCTGATACAAAAAATCAAAAACTCAATCTTTAGTTGGTGCAAATCAGCACTGCTGCTTCTACTGCAGTATGTGGATAACATCAGCTCAGCAAGTGTCTGTCACTCACCAGTAAAATCACCAGTAAAATCCACAAGCAGTAAAATACTTGACTGTGTCACTTACTCTCTGAGGATCTGATATCACCAGAGTCAGCCGCTAAGCTCTACATACTTTTCCAGTCAAACACTTCTCAGTATCCCAGAGTGTATCAGAGGAGTAACAGTCATCAACTTGAGCTACCTTCTGGGAGGTGGGCAGGGTAAGAAGCCCACATTTTTGTGGATCACTTGCGTTCACAATTCCATACTTAAAAGTCCTCAAGTTACCTGCATGATCCCAATGCTTAGCTGGCACACATCCTCCTGTGTTTTCTGCTGCTGGAAAACCTGCAGATGCAAGCACATTGTTTCATCAGAACAGCTTCATGAGGCCTTACTCGCAGGAAGAACCCATCCCTAAAGAGGTGACACAATTAGAGCAATGGCTGGGACACAGTGTTTGCTTATTGATGAGCCTCAGTTTTTTCCACCTCTAAAAATGGGGAGAAAGAATACCAGTCCCAATAATCGTATCGACAAGCGTGATGAGATAACACACTAAAATTAAAGAAATCCCAGTACACAAATGTAGTGTCACTGTTAGTTAATGGAATTGCAGCAAAAGCTCCCAGGATACTCAGTGATCATTGTACCCTAACAAGGATTCACCAGGCACTGCAGATTCTTTTAAATAAAGTAGACAAACTAGCCCTAAAAATTAAGATAAGGATAGAGAGAGAAACAATACCCCTACAGAGTGGCCCAGGGGAATTTGGAAAAGGGTTAAGCTTCCTTAGATCACTGAAACACAGGGAAAAAATACCTAAGTAGCACAGTCAATTGGGCCTCAAGGTACTAAGTGGATGGAGACAATCAGGACTCCTGATTTAGAATAAAGTTTGGAAGTACAAAGCTGAATCCAAGTTCCACAAGCAGCTCAGACAACAATACTGAGTGAAGATTAACTCTTAGAAACGTTCCTCTTGCTTCTTTTCTTGCCAAGCACATGAAGTGCAAGTAAGGTCACCTCTATGGCTATCTAAAAATTGCATTAGTACTTTTTTTTTGCAAAATAACAGCTTTAAAGATGTAACAATAGGTTCAATCTGGCCCACATACACATTACCCCAACAAAGGAAAGAGACGGAATTCTGAGAGGCAGCAGAAGTGAAAAGTGTGTACATGGGGAAAATAAGGAGGAAAGCCATACTCCTCTGTCATTCTCTGAAAACTACTGATCTAAAATGCAATAGTAATTGGCAGAAAAAGAACAAAACTAAAAGCATAAATCAAAACTTACACTGGCCTCTCCAGGTTTGCAGTCCAGCACAGTTTTGAGGGATTGCAAAGAATGAACAATGCACTGTTCAAACTGGGATGGCTGAAAGGCAAATGACTTGTTAGCTTTAGATAAGCATACTCCATATGCTAAGCCCTTTACTTTCAGATTACTCCCCTCTCAACAGAAAAAAGCTTCATACACCCCCAGGGAACAACTGTGCTCTTTTATACACACGTTATCCACACAATCAGTACCACAGACCAGCACACAAGTTTTTTATCTGAATGAGAGGCTTCTGCACCAAAAATGCTGAATGATCTAAAATGGTCATGAAAGATTTTTATAGTTTGTTGATGGTAGAATATATTGACAGTTACATTATAGATGCCTATGACATTCTTCCTCCTCCCTTCCTCAGTCTGTGTTGGGACAGGATTTCACCTGGGATATGTGACAGTTCTGCATTTCATTTCAGCAAAAGGTTTCCAAGAAAAAAAAAAGTATTTACATGGAGGACAAGAAAACACCCACTGCTTTGAGAGGCTTTTTTAATCTTCAAGCATTTCACTCTGAAGAGCACTTTCACTCTGAAATTTCATGCTGAAAGTGCAAATGAGTTCATAGCATTAGAGTTATTAGTCAGTTTTTCCTGGTGTCTCTTCCCTGTTAAGTCACACCTGCTGCCTGCTAGGATTAGGCAGGAAGCTCCTGTACAGTGCAATGTGAAGCAGAGAGGTGTCCTCTAGAGAACAGGAACATTATCCTATTGGATTGGGGTCAAAGGGGTGGATGAAAGTCACTTTTAGGCCATGCAAACCAGCTTTCCACCCAGTAGAGAGTCCACGGCACGTCACCGATGTGTTACACTTCCAGCTTAAGGAGTCCTTTTGAATTCTGTGAGTGCTGGCGTGCAGGTGGACCACAAAAGCAATGCCTCATTGGCAGGCTGAAAAAAAGCCACTAAAACAGCCTGCATTTACTATGTTTGGACCAAAGTTTAAAAAATACATACAGTGCCACTCGTTTTGTTTTGGGTTTCTTCACGTTTCCAAATCATAATACCTCACACCTCAAGTTGCTCAGGTGTGCTACTCTTTGAATATTATTAAGCTGAGGAAAGCTGGTTCTGTGTCTTTTATCTCTATCTTTTATCTGGAATGCAAGTGCTAAGGGCAGTATTTCCTACAAACTGAAAATACAGTTTCTTAAGTCTAAAATGTCCCCAAAGAGCCTTTGTTTATACTGATTAATTTTTCTACAAATTTGGCTACAATGAACTGTATTTTAGGAGGTCATTAATGCTGCTGTGACTAAACACAGCCAACTGCCATCATTAAAATCTGTCATGTCTCAACTGCTACCTCAAAAGTTATCTGGCAAAGTGTTGTATACAAGGAATTAATGGGCAATTTCTAAATGAAAAGAAAACCAACCACTGCGGCAGCTTTTAAATACAGATCACAGAATCATCATGGCTCGAAAGGACCTCTTTTGTATTTCATAAAAGTAAAAAGTGTTTGGTCAGTGACTCTTTCCTGTGTGGTTAACCCGTTTCACTGACACAGCTATGCTTTCCACTCTCTAGTTTGTCAGTTGAAGGAAGGGTGGGAGTGATTTCACCAGTCTTTTCTGCCCTGAGGAGTATTTATTTCTAAAAGCTGAAAAACATATCGTCCTTTTAATTAGGTGACTGGTGAAAATGTGTTAACTAAAGAGATGCAATTCATCTAGCTTTACCCAGTTGTAGACTGTTTTCCACACCCATTAGGAGTATTCTGCCTGGGCCTGTGCAAAGCATTCAATGCCATCCTGCACATTCTGTTCTCTGAGGGTGCTGAGGCACTGGAGAACAGGTTGCCTGGTGAAGTTGTGGCTGCCCCATCTCTGGCAGTGTTGAAGGCCAGGTTGGCTGGGGCCCTGAGTAACCTGCTCTAGCGAAGGTGTCCCTGCCTGTGTAGGGGGGGTTGGAACTAGATGATCTTTAAGGTCTTTTCCAACCGTGGCCAGTCTATGATTCTATGATTCAGTCTATGACCTCCAGAAGCCTTCATTCCAACATCTCCCTAACCCCTAGACCATGGTGTCAAGTGCTCTAGCTACTAGTTTTTTAAACATTTCCAGGGACAGTGACTCCACCACCTCCCTGGGCAGCCTGTTGCAGTGCCCAACCACTCTCTCAGGAAAGAACTTCTTCCCAAGATCCAACTTAAACCCCCCCCGATGCAACTTGAGGCCATTTCCCTTCATCCTATCATTAGTAATTTGAGAGAAAAGACCAGCACCAGCCTTGCTACAACCTCCTTTTAGACAGTTGTGGAAAGCACTAAGGTTTCCTCTCAGTCTCCTCATCTCTAGACTAAATAACCTCAGTTCTCTCAGCCACTCTTCATTGGGTCTGTTTCCCAGAGCTCTCAATAACCTTGTTGCCCTTCTCTGGACCTGCTTTAGCACCCTGCTGTTAGGATGGGTTAGAATACAGCAAAAACATAAAGAAACAAAAGCTTTTGTGGAAGATCCTTCCTCTTGACTCCATTTTACAGATGGATAGATTGAAAATCAGAGGTTAAGGGACCAGACCAAATCAGTGGCAACTGAAACCATTACCAGAGGCTGTAAATCTGGTTACAATACAACAATTGCCCAACAACACTCCTTTCTACCACGTGTATGTTGTGATTGCTTAACGCCCTCCTACTCAACTCAAACACGTATTTATAGAAGCAAGTAAGGAACCCAAAAAATGTGTGTAGAGCCTTCTCTTAGACACATGAAGCAACTCTCCCTCCCACAGGCCCTTTCTGCTTTCACAGATTGTTTTTAAGTCACACCTACGACATGCTTGCTGTGTTTTAGACATTAGTCACTACAGTTCCCTTCCAGAAAACATGGAACTAATTTATCTGAATTTGGTTTCAAGCCATTTGTTGTTTGTGTGTAGGCAATCACCTAAATAAGTGGTTTTTCAGTTCAGTTTCTCATTATAATATAAGTGGCCTATTTATTTAGCTTCAGATCAATTCCACGTTAGCGAGCCCAGTAAGTTATGAAGCCTCTTGATGTGACTTGAACGTGTTCTGACCTTACTTCAGTAAACCATCCCTAAAATAAGATGGTTAACAATTAAACCTATTATTGTATATCCTGGCAAAATCATGCTGGGGTCAGCAGTAATTACACTGATCACTTCCAATAATCCGACTCGAGGCAGAAAGCCCTGCTCCGTATCTTGATGCTTGATTCTTGTTTTTGTCTCTCAATACAGAGCACAAATCTGCGACGGTTTTACCTACTGTTTTTTCCCAATTTTGCACCTTCAGAAATATAATAGCATAGTAGCACAGAAATACAATAGTCACTTGAGGTTACATCAGACATAACAGCTTACGAAGTAGAAATATGAAATTTTGGAAAAGGAAGAAGTTAAAAGTAACTGTGTTTAGCGATGGGATCGGTTAAGAGTGCCATGAATAAATAACCATCCAAACCAAACCAATGCAATGTACTTCTAGCCTTCTTATGTTTTCGTATTTTAATAAAGCTGCAGATACCAGTCTGCTCAGACACAAAGGCCAAAATAATTCAAATTTTGGAGAATATAGAAACAAGTGTCATCACATTTGCAGAAAAACAAAAACCCAGCCAAGAAAGTGCCTATAAGACACAGAAGGATACCCACCAACGATGTCAACCCTTCATTGTCAACAACCCAGTCTTCCTTCTCAGCTAATCTTTTTATATCTGTAAGAGAGGGAATAGGGTGGGAGGGAGAAGGTATTTCATTATTAAAACATACTCAAACTTGAAAAGATAAACCACAGACCCCAGGACTGCAATGACTAGGCATAGAAGCAAAGAGCACCAAAGGCTTCAAAAGCTTTCAGCCTTCTCAAGTGACTAAGAATGCAACTCATAAATGGTACGCTGGTGATACCACAGAGAAGCATGTCTGTGATACACAGCAAAAGCTGCATGAAGCTTATCTTTTACTGGAAAGCTCAAAGGAATGCTGTGAAGGCTTTGGGTTTGTTTTTATTTAGTAAATTTTTAATCACAACACAAAATACTGCATTTAAGAACCCAAATCTTTAGCCTCTTGTACTGTAGCTCTTAATTAAAAATGAAAGAGCTGCTCAGCATTTCAACAAAAAAATGGAAAGGACAGCAGAGACTTAATTTCTAGTAACTATAAAAAAAAGCACAGACCCCACTCAGGGTTAAGGATCCATGACTGTCTTCAAAAATACATGAAGGCATATGCAAAAAGCAGCCTCTTCTGCTATCCACAAAGTGCCAACTTTTACAGGATTATGCTAACAGGAGTTCACTCAGGATGTGAATCCAAAGCTCCTGCACAACATTCCTCTATGGACTCATGCATTTCTCATCAGCACTTTTTATCAGCCTTAATTGACTAACAGACAGAACAAAGATGAGCTGCATGCAGTTTATTGGGACTTGAGCAGAGTTTCTGCACACACAAATTGCTCATTAGCACTGTCTTTACATCATGAAATTCTCTTTTTATATGAGCAAACATTCTGGTGAATTACCATGTCCCTAAAACCCAGGAAAAGAGGCTAAAGATTCTTCACTACCTTGGGGCTTAAACTAGGAGAACTAAGAAGCTTGGTTTTGGTGTCACACCCTGCAACTCTACAGAATCACAGAACATTAGGGATTGGAAGAAACCTCGAAAGATCATCCAGTCCAATCCCCCCGCCAAATCACTGAATGGCTCTGTTTGGAAGGGATCTTGGGTATCAACTAATTCCAGCCCCCCAGCATGGGCAGCAATGCCTCCCAAGTAGACTTGGTTGCTCAACACCTCATCCAGCCTGGCCTTGAACACCTCCAGGGTGTTACCTCTCCAGGTAACCTATTCCAGAGCCTCTTCACTCTTGTACTGAAGAACTTCTTAAGATGTAGTCTAAACCTCCTCTCCTTCAGTTTAAAACCATTTTCCCTTATCCTATTGCTACAATAGGAAGTGTAGGTTTAGTGAGGATAAAAAGTATTAAGTGATTATGCAGAATAATTACTCTGTTCAGTAAACCTCTTAACTCAACCGATAATCCTGCAAGGCTTTAAATCATCCTGGTCAGCCTTCACGTTTCTGTGGCTTCTCACTTGTGGATTCTGTTCTGAACTACTACAAATACAAAAGAAACAGACTGCCTTCTCACACGTGATGGCTCACCAAATTCCAGGCAAACACATTCATGTAAAGCCCCTGTCTAGTCTAATGCGACTTTCATGACCTTTATGACCAGTGAGCACACATGAGAATGGAAGCACACAGACTGCTCCTCAGGGCCAGCATGAATATATAGTGGTTTTTGTAAGATTAGCCTTATTCAAATAACAAATGGTTGAGTGATTTACTAAAATGTTTAACCCATCTGAAGGGCTGTATTGACTTACAACATGCAGCAAGAGATGAGACTGAAATTCTGGCCAGCAGTCTATGTAGCTCATATTCCAGAGAGGTTACACAGGTAAGATTCAGTCCAGGAGGAGCCTTTCTGACTTACATATTACACATAAAATGACATCTGAGATCTGTTTCCATAGCTCCACAAAATACCCATTAACTGTTATGTCAATGGTTGCCTAAAAATAAGTTTCTCCAAGGCCAAATTAACCTGCTCCTGTGCAGGAAACTATCAAAACACATTTAGCATTTGCTCTAGCTCTATCAAAACATATTTAGCATTTGCTGTAGCTGGAAAGGACTCCAACAAAGGGTCCCAAAGATAAGGCATGTGATAAGAATTTAATAGAAGAAGTAGGAGCCAAAAAAATCAAAATTGCATCAAACAAAGCACACAAGCTTTCTGACTTCTTGCCACCAAAAGTTTAAGAAACTTGCTAAATGGAACTGGTTGCAGTTAGCACACTCAAGGCTTGAGTAAAACACTCTGCTTTATGTCAGAGGTGAACTCAAGGTGGGGAGATGAACAGCATCTGACGCACAGAGTTACATCAGGTGTGGACGATGTGTCACTGCCCTTGACAATGCAGACACTGATGGCAAAGGCTGTGTATGCTGCAGGAAGCCTGGGCATGATGAGGTTAGTGAAAGGCCTGGGAAAACACACTAAGAAAACATTTCATAAAGGGATGGGGATTTTTTTTCTTGGGGGTGGGATATCAGTTATTTAGCTCTTCACTTTATAGAACTCAAACCAAAAAAATCAATTCCATTTCTTATGCAGAAAAGCTGAATCACAAGATAAATCATTTGCGTTACAGAACTGTCGCAGTCCAAAAGAAGTTCATCTAAACTACTGTATTGACTACACTTGGGGACAAAGAGGCTCACAACACACTTTCTGACTGAAAAGTCAAGTACCTGAGTAACTCTTGTGAGGTATTACAGATCCAAGAAGAGTCCACTGCCACTGCAATACCTGTCACAAACACGGTTATCTGCCAGGACATGGTTTGGCCCAAGCTGAGGCATAAAAACCCCCAAAACCTAAGCAAAAAGATCTGGAGCCCTCTGTTCTTACCTTCAGCTGTGTGTTGTAAGGTCACTATGATGCAACGTACGCGAAGGTCCAAAATAAGATCCTGAATGATCTGAAGCATGTCATTGGGTATCTCCAGTGCAGTAAGAGACTCAGAGCTAAGCCTGGAAAGCAAGTAAGTTTAGAGTAGAGTGTAAATCTGCAGAGGTTTCTAAACTGACATGACTTTACTGAGTTTTCAGATGTCTTCTGTGATTAGAGCAGCCTCATCGGCACTGCACCTTTGAAAACTAATTATGTTGTTCAGAGGAGGTTATTTACTTCATTCAGAAGCTTGCAAATACAGATTTATTTGTCTTTAACACACCATGTCGTCACAGCAACACGTCAACTTCTCCCACTGTTCACTTGCACTTTCCCACCTACCTTTCTGCATCCATCTCCTTAAGACCCAAGAATAATCCTTTAGGACTAGAAGTAGCTTTTTTTGCTCTTTTTATGGGAACACCTAGATCAAAGCCTAGGTCCACAGCAAGGACCTAGTGAGACATTGCTTACCTGCATTACAGTATTACCAGCCCTCAAAAGCTGCCATCACCTGCAGAGTGGCAAGTGAATTCATTGTTTTGCTTCTGACTTTTAGCTGGGCACAGACCACCAGCTGTCACAGCTGAAGATGGAAATACTAATTTCCATGTATTCCTTCAGAAATAGTAATGCAGCAGCTGCTTGCAACAAACAGCATTTCAGCTTTTCACCAAAAGGCTGCAGTTTGGCTCAGACTTTAGCTAGGAACACAAACTGAGTTATATCCAACTCCTGCATATTTGAGCAAGGACAATTCAAACTCAGCCATTGCCAGTTGCCCTACTGCTAATGCTGAGCAAAGTGCAGCACTAGAACTGGAATAGGAAGGTATAACATAAGTCGGAGTAGTAACTGGGACACTTCCACAAATCCACCTGTAGGCTCCACTTCTGACCTGGTCATCACTGGTCAGTATCCTATCACCACCACAGAATCATCATCATAGAGCGTACTGGGTTGGAAGGGACCTCTAAAAGTAATCCAGCCTCTATCTACCCTTTACCAGCTTCAAACCATGACCCCTCATCTTATTAGTCCCTGCCTTTGTGAACAGTCTTTCCCAGCCTTCTACAGCTCCCATTTCAAGGACTGGAAGGTTGTTATAAGGTCCCCCCAAGAGTCTTCTCATGGTATGTTCAGTTCCTCTTCTCCAGATTGCCCGCTCTTCCTCCCTACTTTTGACAACTTCTCATTGAAGTTCAGCTCACTTTACTGAAGTGCTAGCACAGGCATCAGTAAGAACATGAGGTGGAGGAAAAGACTGGGAGGGAATTTCCCCAGCTGTTGGTTCAGTCGTTTATCTCCAGGGCAGTGGCCAGAAAGCAAGTGTTTCTCTGAAAAAGAGCTTTCACACATCCTATAGTCTCACCCTGGATCATAGCTAGGATGGCAGGCTCCGAAGCACAACCAACCTCTAGAGAATCTGTTGTTAAGTTTCTAAGCCAGTGTCACAGATGGACAAAGGTGTTAAATTCTAGAGTTTTATGACTTGAGTGAAATCTGATTGCTTCTCATAAAACAGCAACACTGATACCAACGCTCGCTCTTTGCCCCTTTACAACTTTTCAGCAAACACCAGGTCATTTCCTTTTTAAATTGGAAGGACTTCATAAAATTCTGCCAAAATAAGAAACTTCAGATGGAATTCTTTTTTGTCTAAAGGGTTCAAGTACAGGTAACGACAACGGACGCTGTCAATGTGTTAAGCAGACTTGAGATCAGCTACGTATCACTGCCAGCTCTGACCACAATATCTAGATGTCATTGTAACCCCTTCTCTTCTTCCTCTTCACTTTGCTCTACCTACTTTGAAAACTGCTGATAAAACACACAATGTCTTTTCTAGGTACTGCTCCAGCTACCAAAAGATAATGACAATTCTCACACACTCCACAGACAAATGCAAGACATTCTGTTTGAAGCATTTTGTAATGAATGACACACACATCACTGAGTTTATAAACAAACGTGATAAGCACAATGACATCAAGAGTATCACTTCCCATAAAACTTTCCCTAAGAAGTCAATTACGATGTAAGAATGAGTGTCAGTGAAAAGCAGGCTACCTCACCTATTTGGCCAGAGATGGGAAAATGTGTGGCAAATGGAGGAACAGCTTTCTATCTAAAGAATCAAATCCATGGACTGCCCACGCTGCGCCAGGCAAGATTTTGTTTGAATTTCTTGCTAAGATGCCATGGAAAAAAACCAGAATTTGTATTTGGTTTAGCTGGGATGGAGCAGATCCTCTCCACATCTCTCCCAGTGCTCTGTGTGTGGTGGTAGCTGCAGGGCTGTTGATCACACCCCAATGTTTTGGCTACTGCTGAGCAGGGCTCACAGCACCAAGCTGGGGCGAGTGGGGTTTCTTTCCTAACATTCTCCCCAGCTGACGAGGGCCAAGGGATGGGCTGGGCCAGCTAACCCAGACTGACCAAGGGATATTCCAGACCATATGGTATCAGCCCACGTATAAAAGGGAGGAGAAACAAGGCGGGGGGGGGGGTGAATTTGTTGATGGCTTTTTGTTCTCCGGAGCCACCAACACATGTATCAGGTCCTGCATCCCAGAACAGGAGTTACACACCTTCTGTTGACAGGAAGTAGAGAATAATCTTTATTATTTGCCTTGGCTTCCATGTGGGCTTTTGCTTCTCCTTTACTGAACTGCTGTTGTCTCTAGCCATCAGCCTTTTGTTACTTTTCTCTCCCCACTCTGCATCCAAGAAGGCGGTGAAAGAGTGGCTTATTATTATGTAATAAAGCTATGTCCTGAGACACTGTGTACTTGCCCAGGGTGGCGGTGGAGTCACCATCCCCAGGTGAGTTTAAAAGATGCTTAGATTTAGTGTTGGGGGATATGGTGTAGGGGTGAAGCTGTAAAGTAGGATTGATGGTTGGACTCGACGATCCCAAGGGTCTTTTCCAACCTGAATGATTCTATGACTCTACACTTGCACACACAACCTAAATCTGCCCTAAGTAATTTTTTTGGTGTAATCCTGATTGAAAAAATGTTAACATTCTCACTACTTAGGGTATTTCATGCAAGAAATGCAAATACATTTGTCTTAAGGCACACACATTCCAGGAACAGCATCATTTTGTAGGTGCACAGAATCACCTACCTTACAGTCTGGATAACATGTGTTAGCCACTGGCCTGAAAGTTCAGACTTCATCTCCCAGCCACCATACTGTCTTGATTCTCCTTCTCTGAGGCTGAATGGAAGCAGAGCTCCACGGATCAATTTTACCAGAGAGTGCATCACTTCCTGAATCATTTTCTGCAGCACAAGAAGGGAAAGAAAAATCAAACAGAAAGCTCTATCCATGCTCAAGCAACCATGTACTTGCTGTACACAGCACTTTGGAATGTATGAGTTACAGGTGGCTCCACATGGCAGAGAGTAGAGGAGAAGGAGGCATAAGGACACACAGGTAAAGAAATTTGATTTTCAGGGTGGTCACAAAAAATTCTTGTTATGAGGAACAACTGAAAGCAAGCAAGGCTTTTACTCCCTAACTTACCTTGAAATCATTCTGCCTCTGCCTAGCGTTTTTCTTCGATCTTTCCATCTGTCCAGATTTTTCAGCAGTCTGGTGAAAAAGAGAAAATTAAAAAGTGTAAGTGTCTCATAATGTCATTAAAATAATTCTGAAGTGGAGGATTTCAAAGTGAAGAAATGAAAACCAATAGGATGGTGATGGAGTTATAAAAACTAACTCATGGCATCTCAATAAGCAAAGGCTATCTATCTAATACACCTACCTATCCAATCTGTTTATCTAATCAACTACCTATCTGATCTACCTAGCTAATGAATTGGCATTTAGTGCCATGGTCTGACCGATGTGGTGATGTTAGGTCATCATAGGCAGGACTTGATGATCTTAGAGGTCTTTTCCAGTCTCAATAATTCAGTGATTCAGTGATTCTACTTACTGTAGGTCAGCAGTTAGTGTTTAACTTTGAGGACCAGTGTGTATTCACGACAAAGTCAGAGACAAGCATAAGATTAGCTTAAGGAATACAGACATTGGGAGACAAATGTTTTCAAACTGCCAGAGCTGACACATATATAATAGTGAATCATGCTTATATGATCTTAGAGGCCTTCTTCAGCCTCAATAATTCTGTGACTCTGTGAAGAAACTCTACTGTCTCAGCATGGAAGCTGCCCAGGGGAGGACACTGATGTCAAGTGGGAGACACTTCTTGGAAAGGGAGCGATTTGGACTTGTAACATGCAGGAGTAGGGCTATGAGGGTTTTCTTTGATTTTAGGAACAGCATTTTATTGAAAATGCTCTTCAAACAATTCAACTATATGTTCAACTCTGCAAAATAATCAGCATTTTCACAGCCTGTTCAATAACTTTGAAACCCAAGGCCTGTGAGTACAGTTTGCATGAGACAGTTGAAGAAAAATGAGTTGATTTATCGTCTTCACGTTTGTTGCTGTAGCCTTTTTAGAGCCTACTGAGAACACAGCAAATCACACCAAAAAAGTTATTTCAAATACTGGTTAAGCGCGGGTGTAGCTGCGATCCTATTTGCTGTATGTACAGCGACATCTACTGGACAACAAGTGCAATAACAACGAGACTTCTCCGAATCAGTTTCCTTTCAAGTCATTCATTTGAAATGCTGTACTTTCCAAACCCTCTCTTCAGCTAAAGCATTCAGATTTTTAAGGTAAAAGAAATAATTCAAAGTAAGCAAACAATTGAAAAAATAAAACTTGTTTAACTGTTTTGGAAAATATACAGCTATTGAAAGCTTACAGCCACAGTTTCAGCTAAGGAGAACAGCACCCAACCTCCTACTGCATGTAATTCTCTCTTCTGAATGCCTTACAATAAAAACAAGCTGTATGCTTTTAAACTTCAGGCAGCAACCTAAAATTTCCAATTTTACAGATAGATTAGAGAACAACAAAAGAATTTCACAGACCTATCTACCTACCTACATGTTTTTTTGTCTTATTCTTCATGGTTTTGCTGAACATTGATCTCAAACCCTTCCTACACAGACAGACCAAAACTACCTTGTGGTGAAGTCCAGTGGTTACTGCTCACGCATATAACCTCACCGAGAGCGATTCAAGGAACTTAACTTTCTAAACTGTTGAAAATACCACGTCAATCTTTAACTGACAATATTTTAAGGCACAGTGCAACCTTTCTGAACTAAAAAGAACATCCCCTCAACTGCCACAAAACCCCTACAAACTGAACAAAAGACAATACAGCTATAAATTCACGTAGGGCACACTTCTTTCCACCTTTTTGAAATGTCTTTGAGACCTGAACAAATACCTGAAATGGCCCTCTGCACCATTTTCACAGAATGGCACTTAAAAACAGGTAGCAATCTCCTTGCTTCCTGAATGACAATAAATAGTAAGCAACACAGTGAATTAAAGTTATTCATGGGCAATGAGAACCTGGATAGTTTCTGGTAGAAAAACTTATAAGCCTAGCACTGTCTAGCACGTGACATGGTGACAGATATTTTTAGTCACTCTAGAAGAAGTATTGTAGCCTACGCCACCCCCTCCTCCTCAGTTGACTGCAGCATGCAGAGCACATAAAAAAGAACTAAGGGCACCTTCCTTTCAGTCTCCCCAAGAACTTGAGGACCTTCCACAAGGACCAAGGAAATAAGAAATGAAGTGTATGTGGATTAATTTCTCAAAAGCTCAGAATCTGGCCCAACAGAAGAAGAGTATAGGTACCTTAAAGACTTAGCAGGAAGAATACTTCCTCCTCTTGGTTTTGTTTTAGAACAATTATACGTGGAAACAATGTTTTGTTCAGATGTGACACAAGATCACAGCATTTTCCACTTGCAGACATTTTCATGGGCAGAATTTCTCAACCTTGTTTACAGGTCAAGTCTCAGTTTCTCTAGAAATGTCTTTTTCATCACATTCAGTGAAAACCATAATCACAATAACAGGTGAATCTGTAAAATATGAACTTCTGATGGTACTGTTATAAAATAGAAAGGCTGTCATTTCCCTTATGAAATTAATTATTATGGAGGAAGGCAAAAGTACTCAGATTCACTCTTGATTCTACTTCCTTCAGCTGAATAAATGTCATATCTTTCTTTTGATTTTATCACATAAAATTAGGATCACAAACAAAATCTCTTTCACAGGAGCTCTAATGATATGTATATTGTGTTCACCATATAAAGGCTTATGGAACCTATTAGTATCATCACATGAAAATGTTATACTGATTTGCAGGTAGTGGCAATAAATAGAATGACTGCTTGAGAAATTCTTTAGTCAGTCCATAAAATTGCAAAAGAAGCTTCTAAATTTCCCTTTCTCAAGGTTTTTCTTTTATTTTCTACTAAAACTGCAAACAGCATCAGATACTTGTGGTTGCAGTTCTGCTTTTCTAGTGAAAGAGTGTAGTTGTGTCTGAATTGGTGATTCAAACTTGAAAAGACACTCCAAGCATAGCAGGATAAGAACAATCTCAACGAATAAAATGATATAGCGACAACTAAACAGCAGAGGTTTTAGAGGCACAAAACTTTAGGTTCAATATAGACGCTGACACGAACAATATGAATGTCCAAACGTTTACTAGTTTTCCACCTGCTCTGTATTATCCCAACTATCTCTACATTTATTTACAGACCTCGTCTTCAGAGTTTTTTAGTACTAAACTGCAGTCAGCAGGACTGATACGGGTGCAGAAAAGGTGTGAACTAGCACCCTATCACCTGCTGGTGGAACAGAGCTGATTTTTACTACACTTCAACGATGGGTTTGTCAGACTTACTTTGTGCTAATATTTTATCCCTAAAGTTCTTCTGCAGAAGGAAGAAGCTTGAGAATCAGAAGTGAATGCTTTGTAGAACATAACGTAATGCTGTGATGAGATTTTAGCAATAACAACACAATCCCCAAATCTATTGGAGCTAGCTGATAGCGATGATAAGCTGTACGCTACCCATAATAAATTAATGAATGAGATGTCTCCTGTCCAAGTCTATTCATAATGTGCATATAAAAATCACTGCTTTCCTGCTTCTCAGATTACAAAGATTTATATGTACATAATCTGTAGAAACCCAGTTTATCTGAGCAAGAAGGACTAAGTACAATAGTGACTGTGGCTGACAGCACTTCCAGACTAGACACCCTGTGGTATGTGTGTGTGCATCACTGAGCCTCAAGCAGTTTGGACTCTAGTCTACCTGCTTTCACTTTCAAATACTTAAAGCTCAAGAAATGAATACTCTTGTTCCAAATAAAGGAAACATCATTCTTCTGTATGTCTCTACCTTTTACATATCTTTGTCCTTCGCACAATTTGATACGTCTTCAGATCATTAATGAAGGGTGGCTGGCCAACTACAGTAAGTGTGACATGGACTCCAGCAATTGGAACATATACAGACCAGACATGCCACTGGTAGAATTCTAAGTCATTTCACTGTGTGCTTTTTTCCTTTACAAAATAAAAACCTCACTTCTATAGGTTAGTATTGCAAGACACCTTACTAGTCAAGGTAGCATCTCTCAAACATGAAAGAGTCTAGATACTGTTTTACAAACATACCTTACTCGTGATAAGTCATCACTTCCAGTGAAATACAGTACTTCAAACATAACCATCATGGAGCTTTGCTACTCAAAAGCCATTTATAGAGAAGAATCCTTACCTCACTGAATAAACTTCCATTCACGTAGGAAATCCACAGCTTCCAGAAGTTGGGCAGCTGACTTACAACTAGTTTTGTCAATTTTTCAACAAATACAACTTGCTGAGGAGCTTTGTATCGCCAAGCTAAAAGGGAAAGAGAGGATGGAAAAAGCAAAATTTACAAAACATTACATTATACAATAAAACATATAATATTTATGTATTAATATTTATAATAATACATTCACTGCTAGCTTGCTGCTGCTTTGTATCATACGAGTGACTATCCGGGATATAGAGAAAACCTTCCACAGAGGAATGACAAAATTTACAGCCAGTTCCATCTATGTGTACACAATCAGTACATACAGAGGCTCTTTCTTCTCTTCTCGTATGCTGACAGGCTTTAAGAGTACACAGCTTGCTGGGAGTATCTAATGAAATGCAACCAACAATCCATTAGCTGCTCTTGTGTCTTCAAACTACTCTAAAAGGTAACATGAAAGCAATCAAGACATTAGCTGTTTCAAACGATGAGGTGGTGATGCTGAAGAAGCAGAGCTGTTAGGATGGCAGAGTGACTAAAGCAAACAATGGAAACCAGGAGATCTGCTACGTAACCGCCTCAAACAAGTGTCCATCGTTGCCAGGGGCATGTTGCCAATCCTTCATCTTCAATTTAATTTGTTTGGTAAAGTTTTTTATCTGAACAATAGAATAGATATCAACATCGTTGTTAAATCAATAAACTTATCAGTAATTATTATTGCCAGATCCTGGATGAAGAACACATTGGTGTCTCCCACCTCACAGCACACCAGCTATTGAAACACACTAGGAAAATGGTTAAAGTCTTAGTAGAAGGTGACTTTGCTCAGGTTCTTACCAAATAAGGCAAAGGTGTGGTGGGGGGGTGTAAAGAGAAAGCTGAACAGGGCACAAGAGAAATATTAATTAACAGAGATTAACAAAAATTCATTAACAAAAGCAACTTACTGAAAGACTTTTCTATAAGCATCTGCCTTCTCCATTGAAACTGATGATGATACTTTAACAAAACAGGGTATCACTGTAACAGTGATAAGAGATAAAAGAGATAAATTTCACCTCAAGAATTAAAGTCCACTTTAGAATGAATGGAGAGAAAAATCTCAGATTTTAGGCAGAAAAAGAAGAGCCACTACCAAAAAAAATCCACAAATCAACAAAAAAAAATCCACTTGAAGAGGTTCATGTCTGTTGTGGTGTTTTTTTTGTGTATAAACTCCGGTCTTTTATAAATGTTAAAAACATGTTATCCAACATAACTCTGTGGAAATGCAGCAAAACATCGGGTGAAAAATCAAAACAAACAGAGCTACACCACACACTGGACATGGGGAACTGCAGCTTTGTTTTTCCAGATAAAACAGATGCCTACCATCATCACGGCCTGACTGGAAGCTGCTGCCTCTTTTCAGTGAAGCAGTCTGACCCAGATGCCCAATCGCTGATGGACGCACATCACTGTCCAGGTCTAACATGGGGCTGTGGAGCAGTGGGTTGCCTAGGGAGATACGAAAAAAAAGGCTATAAATGATTTTGCACATCAAGTGACACAAAACTGCATGATGCATGTGGAATTCTAATTTAATTCTGAAGTGATACAAGCCAAAAGTTACCTAGCAGAAATGTTCTCCACCTTGCTTATTCAGACTGTTCATCTACATCAACGCAATTCAACACCATCACACTGACTCTTGTAGCAAAGCCAAAACCACCAATGGGAAACAGCATTTGTTGGCCTGCATACTTCTCTGCTTTGATTTTAATTAGTTCCTCACAATTAGTTGCTTGAAAGCCATTGGTGAGTATCTAAACACACTTTTCAACAGAAACAGTTTTCTCATGCCTTCAGCTCAAGCAGTTAGGGGCAGAAAGCATCCATCAGTCATGAAGCAGATGAGCTAGCAGCTCTGTACGAATGTGCATGTTTGCAGACTATCCCACACTTACACATATTGACCAACACACAACATGTTGACCAGTGAAGCAGTTACTGTTTTCAAAAGATTATATTTGTCTTCAGGTACCTGTCCATATGTAGGTCATTACTAGCAAGTCCTAAGCAATGACCTAATCTGATAGAGGTGGGTACCTGGAGTCTAAAGTGCATTTTGGACAACAACTGTATCATAAAGGGCAGACTATGATGATTTTTTAATGTACTGTAACAGCGCCAGTATTTTCTTAACATCTACACTGCTATTTTATACTTCTCACCATCCAATACATTTTGAAAGTAGCCAAAAACTATTTCAGTAGTGACCGAGCTGTTATCAGCTAAACTCCAATTAATCATAATTCATAGAATTATATGAGACAGGCTGCAAAGGATCCCCAAAGATCCAATCTCTCCCAGGAAAGGGAGCCTAGGTGAGATTGTTTAGCACCTTATCCAGCTGAGTTTTGAAAACTTGCAACTGATGGTGACCCTAATACACCCCTGGGGAAGTTGATCTGGTGATTGTCCTCACAGTAAAAAAAAAGGTCTGTCTTATACTGAGATGAAACCTCTCTAGATAATTCATTCTGAATTTTGTAGTGAGAATCTGGGTGTGAATTTATAAAGTTTGATCTATACATCAATATATCTACATTCACTTGCAATAGCAATAAGGCTGCACAGGAAGAGCACTGAGTGCGATGCTGCAACACTGAAATTCAAGACTAACAAATGAAGTAAAAAGGATTTAGGAAATATTTATCCTGAGTTCATGCTCCTGTCAGACCAGTTTGGTAATGAAGATATACCCTCTCGCTGCAGTGGCTCAGACCTAAAAAGCCACATGAAGCGCTACCAACAGGTGAAGCTATTGTGGTTTAGACACTTTTGAAATAAGTCCTTCCTTCCATAATTTTTGAACAGCTTTAAAGGAGATTTCCTTTGGCCTTTCACTGTGGCCTCACCAAGGCATCATCATTGTTGAGCTGTTGGTTCCTCCACTTGTCTTACTGATGTTCACATCTGTGACGGCTTAGGGTCTTAGGACCCAGAAAAACTGATGTTATCTCCCAAACCACTCCCCTCTGGGAACAGAAATGTGGAGTAAAGTACCAGGTGGGACTCGAGTACTGGAGGGACAATCTGGAAGCGGGGGCGGGGAGGGGTCTACAGGCCCCCTGATTGTCCTTAGCCCAGCTGCCTTCTCCTGCAAGATATCCTTTGCTCTCTCCCTGTAGTGCTTGTTGAGTTTTTATCAATTGTGGGTGGTAGATTAGGAGGGGGTTTCACACTTGCATTTTTGTCTTAAATCAGTTCTAAGTGTGGTTGTTTTTGCGAGGGGGATGAGGCCTGCCGGGGTTTGAGTTCACGGTTGCCAGGTGAGTGCTGGCTGAGTGGATAGCCAGCACGGTCCTGATCGCCAAGGAAGGGTGCGTGACTGGCTCAAGCCATTTTCCCTCCCTTCCTTCTCTTCTGGCACAAAGCGGATGCAGAAGCAGCTGGGTGCGAGCGCCTGTTGCTGCTGCCCCGTGGCTAGCACCCCCTACTGAGTGGAGGCCAGAAATACACCCACTTGCCTTTTCTGTACATAGTCCTTCCCTCCCTGTGAAGGTTTTTCTGTTTTGTTGTTGTTTTACTTTCTTTTAAATTTATTTAATTTTAAATAAATTTTACCATGTATTCTAGTTTTCAAATTCATTTATATTCCCTTCCTGTATTGGTGGGAGGAGAGTATAACAATCTGCTCTGGACGGTTCTGCCTTTAACCCTGAAACTAGCACAGTATCATAAAATAAGTAAATACATCAATTTGCTGGGTAGCTCACAACCACGACAGACCTACTGCGTTAACCTAACTGGTTGCCTGCCTGTGTTATCTGCAGCCTGCAGTACAATTCCTATTGAAATTCTACATAACAAACAATGAATGTCAAGACACCTTTAAAACTGATGAGTTTGGACTCTGCTGCAGTGGTGTGAGTGTATGGTCAGCATGGGAAAATTTTACAAAGAGACAATAATAAGAATTCAGGGAACAACTTTTCTGTCTGTACCAACTAAAAATACAGAATTGTAAGCGGAAAAAACATCGAAAGCTACCTGAAGCTGTTGGAAGTTTGTAGGTGTGCTGCAGCTATTTAGGGACATACGTGTGCAACTGGCCATGTAACACATCTATGGAAGTTCACATATCTTTTACATCTACAATTTAAGCCTATGAATTTTAAAACAGAAACCAATTACCACACTCACAACATTAACTTCTGCAAAAGCATTCCAATGGGCCTGCAAAATGAAGTGAAAAATAAGGAATGTATTCTCCAGATTCAACCCCCCTGCCCCATTTGGGATCTTACAGAGATTCAAAAGAAAATTCTATACAAGACCCTGAGAAATTGTAAGTACCTCACATAGATCTTGAGCTTCTATAAAGAATTCAAGATTCTAGAGATCTTCCCTGTATACGTTAAGGACAAATCAGAAATGTCAGAAGCATCGCTAGTTAATACTTATACTAAGAAATCCCCAAGCCAAAAAAGAACTGCAAAAGTGCAGCAACTACAACTGCTGTCTTCAAAAAACCTACAATGAGACCCACAACACATCACTCTTTGATGTCTTCATATAGAATTTAAGCTCCGACCCTTCAAACACCTTGTTAATATAAGGCATTTCTTGTAAACAGAAAATGGTTTTAAAAAATGACAGTGCCAATTAAGCCTCAGAATTAAGACAGACACCCCTACCAAAACATCTTAATGTCTCTGAGTTCAATTAAAACAATTTGCCTGAGGTAGAAGAAAAACTGAAAACTCTGTATTGCTGCTGCTACACTAACCCTTTGCCACCCAAATGGTTTATATATCCACCAGTAACAGAAAACACGTAAAGAATACTCTCTTGTTCCACCAGCAAAACCACACCATCAGTTTGCAGCCATACCAGGAAAAGAAAGTTTAACATGAACTAATTTCTTAATTGGTTGTCTAGCATTACAAGCAAGTATAACACAGCAGCAGGGAACTGCATCGGCACATGGACCCTCAGGACTAATAAACATCTGGACTACATTAGCAAAGCTGATTTTGCTTCCAGCCGACCAGAAGATAGCGCTTGAAGGCTGCACACGAACGCAGCAATCTTCGAAAAAAGTGGGAGTAACTCACAAGCAAACTTTCTCCCGTCCCAACTCATTCCTCTCTCTGGAGCCAGAGGCTTTAATTTAGCAGCACAACACAATACAATGAATTAGCGTGGCCTGTAGACAATAATAGTTATAAGTAAACTCCCCAAAGAACAATTTACAGTAATATTCATTATTTGGCTTGTGTACTACTTCCACACAAACCTGACCACAGGACAGCAAAACTCTACGTTTCAAGAAATTAACTTTGTACTGTACTAAGAGGGTTTGAGATGATGTATAAAGAGCAAGAACAACACCCACCTAGCAGATTTATTTTTTTTAAATATATTGCACCTTTGAAGTTAGGGAAGTCTTTTCTTCCAAAATACAGCATCTACATGGAGCATATCTGTCAGTGACTCCCGCGCCAAGAATGTATTTAACCAAGGAAACACAAGACAAATAAACGCAGCACATTCTCTTCTTGCAAAGTCATGGCAAACAGAGGTATAATTAAAGCCTTATTACATTTACAACTGTAGAATCATGAGATCAAACAGTAAGTGTTAAGAATGTTTTAAATTTTTTCTAAAAGGAGGACTTCACATGTTTTTATGTACTTTAGATATTTCTCCATATTGTTAATGGCTGTAAAATGAAATAAAACCATTTGGATACTGTGTGGGAAACGCAGAGTTAATTTTGTTCATTCCTCTCCTGTTCCAGTGCAGTAAAATCTCACCAAAATAAAGTGTGGATCCTGTGATTCTCTAAGTTTATCAGCACTGGAGTAGCTGCTGGGTACTTACATACCTATGGCTCATGTACATACTTTGACCTAAGTTTTTCAGATGTTCCCTGCACGCAGCACCCTGTGGCCTCACTGAAAGACAACTGCCGTGAAGTTTGTCTAACAGAGATTTTTTCTCACTCCAAACCAGTGCGTGACTTAAATCTTCAAAGCAGCTTTACTTTCTTATTGGAAAGCTATTACCAAACTGCCTGTAAAAATTGTTCTGCAATAACTACTGATCCACAAAGCTGCTTGATTGGGTTTTGTACCCCGCACAGTCTGACAGGTAGAGGTTTCTAGGGAGTCACCCAGCTCTCATCTCCCTTCTGTAACCCAGCCTCAGCCACTCTGCAGTTGGCCAGCCCGCTGATATTCAGATATTCAGCTTTTCACAGAAGCTACTCATTGATCTGGGGATAACAGAGTGCCAAGAGTTTGCACAGTGACAAAGAAAACTGTTAACAAGTGACCAACGTTGGGCTAAGTGGTTTTTCAAGTCAATTTTCCACAGTAAGTCCAACGTCAGTCGCTGCACAGCCTTGCCCTCACACAGCACACATCAGCAAGGTTAAACACAAAGCCCAAGAAGACTGTACAGACGTGCAACCAGCAGAATGCAGGCACTGTATTCTTTCATCCATTATGTATCTTACTGTGGGTTTTCTCACAGCCACAATAGTGCGGGAAGGCTGATCTATAGCCCCCAGACTCTCTGAAGGGCAGCAGACTTCCTTACCACCCTTAAATACCTTTGAACAGTTTTTCCTGTGCACAGCGGGCCCTTGTCCTGTGCTACAGCCTGACCACCCACTGTTGCTTGTTGACCAAACACAGTGCCTGGAGGCCTCACCAACGCTACCAGGATAAGATTCCTTTCAAGGACACCACGGAGAGAATTTCAATTTGTCTAGGCAAGAAATTATGTGAGTAGAAGAAATTAGCAAAAAATTAACCTGCTCAGATGAATGGCTGCATTTTAATTCCTTTTCTTGAGTACTTTTGGCTTTCTAACCTTCATTTACTAGGAATCTGTCATTTTAAAATGATCAGTAACAGAATGGGTTGCATTTCTAGCACAGAGATGAGGGTGCAGGATTAACACTGTTACATTTTGTATTTTTTAATGTATCTATTTTCTATTTATATATTTTTAATATTAAATATACGTTTTATATGTAATAAATATTTTCTATCTATTCAAACATTTTTTAAAATATCTAAAACAGAATGCATTTTTAAATCTTAAAGCTAGTCTTCATTACAACATATACATTTATCCTAAACCTGTTGTCAGTTTACCACAAAAAGGGTAATTGGGTTGATCATCCCTACTGGTGTTCTAAGTATTTCATAGCCTAAGAGAAAGCCTGATTTTCAAGTCCTGCAGACAAAAAAAATACTGAAGCAAAAGCAAACACCCCACGTTCAGCACATAAATAAAAACTATGTCATTTTACTACCACTAGTAAAAGGCACCAGCAGACATAAAGATCCCGCTTTTAATTGCTCAAATTAAAAAGACTACTTAAAAGGATTTAAAAGACTAGAGCAGGTACCATGATAAAATTCTAGACATGTAAGATTTTCACTTTATCTTCTGGTTCTATGATTCAGTAGTACTAATCTATCCAATTTTGAATTTAAACTACCTGTGCTGCTGTTTAATCGTAACACTGACTGCTTTTACAATATTTTAAATATTACTTAGAGTATTATATGAAATAAAAATGTGTTCCCTGCACTTCTGAACACGTCAGATTCTACTAAACATTCTAAGAAACAGTACAGTTACAGATACAGGTGGTAAACGAGGAAAAACAAATTCAGTGTCAAATTTTGTACTGATTTCTTTTTTTAATTAATAACCCGTTAAGGTTTTGCTTGACATCTGCTGTCAAAGGGGTATTACTGCTATGGACAGGGGATGTGGTTTAGACACTAAATGGCTCCCAGCTGCAAGAAGTCTTCTTCCAGATGTACAGTAAGCAAAGGCAATGGAAGAGAACCAGCTGCTAGGATAACAAATTGAAAAGGCCCTTTTGACACAAGCCTTGCCGGCCTGTCTGATCTAACAAAGATGGGTCATTCATTGCAAGGTGAATAGAATCTCACTGTGGCACAGAAGAGCAACGTGGTTTAAGCATCCATCTCTCCTCTTCATGCTATGCAGAGCTGCTGTTACTCTGGCACAGAGACCCTGAATTGATTTTTACATGCCCGGAGAGCTGTGCATCACAGCCTGAGCGCTGCAAAAGTGGTAATTTCCCCCCAGCAATAAGAACTACTACAAAATTCAGAATTATTGGAATACTGTACTGGTGTCTTGACAGCCAGTTGCCTGTGCTGGCAACTTCAATAGGTTCTATACTATGTATTTTGCAGCCCAAAGGGCAGATCCCACTGTGTTAGTGTTTAAATTTCTAAATGGTATAGAAGACAGATTGCTTACCATCAAGTTATATAATATCTCAGTTAAAGATGAAGATTCCTTCAGTCAGTTTGTCAATAACTAAACTCCCAATCAAATTTTGTTCAAAGCATCATGAAACTTACTAAGCCACTACTAAAGTCTAAGCAAATAACCACTGGCCACATAGAAAACAGTCTTAACCTCCATAGCTTCTTCCCCTGATACTCGCATCTCATTGCTTAACTGATTTTGGCTCTCTGCCCAGTCCCCCAGGCAAATTTTAAATCAAACTTCATTTATTTAGATTTATTTTCATGTCTTTTTACGTCATTATATCCCACATGTTTCCTGTACTCCAACATGTCTGAGAAGCACAAAACTTAGTGAAAAATTACAATTAAGCACTAATAATAGGGGAATTGCTGCGTGAAGTTAGAAGTTACAAATGTGTAAAATCTTAATTGAAGGAAACCATTTAATATCAGAGTACCAGGTCTGAAAACCCCTAGACTTCTACACATCTTAGATTCAAAGTTCAGAGGCAGCAATTCAAACGTTATCCAACACAAACCAACACCAGCACAATTCAGTTATCTCTTACTAGAGTCAAGAAACACTGTTTTCATTGAGCCGAGGTCTCTTCCACGTCAAGCTTTATATTACAAACCTTGAAAAATGCTCTTTTCCAGTCTGTTCAGTCTTATGCACCTCCTTCTCTCTAACATCTACATATTAAACAACAGCAGCAAAGTGGTTTAAGTACTTCAGGTCCTCCAGAGGCAGCAACAGTGGGAAATGATCAGCTCTTTAAAAGACATCCATCAGTGCTTCAAGATGTCACTTCACAACAACAATAAAAATGTTCAAAAAATAAGAGTACAACTGCCTATCCCATTAGTAAGGCAGAACATTACAGAAAAACCACAAGAAGTTAATCAATCCATATATTTACAAGCATTACTACAGCAGCGGAGCTAGAGTTCCAGCCAGCTGCACAAGGTCCCCTATCAACAGATGCACCACTAATGGAAGAATCTGACCATCAGAGCAGCAGGAGAATGGTTTAAGGAAAGGACACAAGCACAGGAGCTTTATGATTCTGTATCCCTGCTGTACTGCCTCATACTTCACTCTGGTTGTGCTGTTTGGTCCTTTTCTCTTGGCTGCTCATATTTCAGAATGGAAGAAATTTTGATCTGTTTTCATATATGGACATTCATTCACTCCTTAAAACATGTGCACTTGGATTGCAGCAGTTTCACACAATCTGATCATCATTTGCCTGTGTTTTTTTACCTCACAAATGAGAAAGGTCTGCCATGGCTGCGCTACGTGAGGCACACAGGATAAAGGCAATGATGGGTGAGTAAGAACAGCTCTGAGCAGTCTGCTTTAGTTAGAGATGTCCCTGCTTCTTGTAGGGGGGTTGGACTAGATGACCTTTGGAGGTCCCTCCAAAACCGATACATTCTGTGATTCTATGTAATTAAACATTTATGTACATAATTCAGGTCTAATCAGCAAAGCAACAGTGTTGTTTAACCGAGGGGAAACAATTCATTAACAAGAGAGACATTTCTCCAAACGCTGCTGTAAAGTACTTCACATGCAGGACTTGAGGAAATCCCTCATCCCACTTGCACCCACTAAAATAAATGCAGTCAATTAACTAATGATCAGATTACTGCATCTTTTGTGCTTAATGACAGTCTATTAAAATCAAAGGAAATGCTCAACTGAGTAATTTGGCGCTGGCAGTTGCCAAAGTTGCATTGCCAAATTCTCTGACAAAGCTTAGCACAGCCTGATGTACCTTTTATGTTTTAGAAATACATTAACACGAGTTCACTTAACTGAAAAGAGACAGTATTTGAAACACAGTGGGCTTCTGCTAACCACTGAAACAAATTCCAGGAGAGAGGCCCCAAGACCATTAGAGCCCTTTAAAGTTGTCATGGTTTCATCTCTCAGGCTGCATCACAGGCTATACTGTGCAATGACATTTCACTGTTCTAGGACACATCTACATCTGTGGAGTAGTTCTACAAAATGGAGATAACTTGAGTAATATCCAAGCACAGAGGCTTATGGTTTTTTTTAAAAGGCCCAACTTTTTCATGTGATAGCAGTACTGAGACTGAAGGAGTCACACTTAAGATATAAACCCAAGGTGTTTACGCACAACTCCGGTACACCATTTTCTGATAGCACATTCAACCAGCATGTGTACTAGCTCACTCCACTCTTCAGCTGTGCTTAGGAAAGCTTTGCAAGCACAGTTACTACCAAGAGTGCAATCATTAGACAAACAGAAAGAACCTACAGAGGATGTACAAACACAGATTTTCTTCTCATTCCATATTGGGGATTTGTCCTGACTGCTACTAACAGTGGCCTCGAAGAGATTATACATAGAATCACAGAATCATTCTGGTTGGAGAAGACCTTTGAGATGATCAAGTCCAACCAATAACCCTATTCTACCAAGTTCACCACTAGACCAGATCTCTAAGCACTACATCTAAACGACCTTTAAACACCTCCAGAGACAGGGACTCAATCCCATCCCTGCGCAGCCTGTTCCAATGTCTGACCACTCTGTCAGTGAAAAAATGTTCCCTAAGGTTCAGCCTAACCCTCCCCTGGTGCAGATTGAGGCCGTTTCCTCTTGTTCTAGCACTAGTGACCTGTGAGAAGAGACCAGCACCCACCTCTCTAGAATGTCCCTTCAGGCAGTTGTAGAGGGTGATAAGGTCTCCACTGAGCTTTCTCTTCCTCAGGCTGAACAGCCACTCCTCCTAAGACTTATTGTCTAGGTCCTTTGCCAGCTTCATTGCCCTTTTTTGCACCCACTCTAGCATCACTAATTCTCTTAAAGGAATTAGTAAAAGATGCTATTTCTCTTCAAGAAAATGTTATTCTTTGAGTTGCAATAATGCAAGGGTGAGTGTGGAGGCAAATGGCAAAATTTTGCCCCACAGACTATTCCATTGTTTGTCGTATTAGTCACTGAATATGGAGTAAGTTTTTCTAATTCACTTAGGGTTTGGTTTTTAGCTTGTGTAGCTAATAGTTGCAACACTAGCCTTCCCTTCCTGAACATATCATGGCCAGCAAACAGATCGTGAATATTTAGCTACAAAAATCCTGCCCAGAAAGTCTACAGTTTTCAAAAAATGAGTTTTCCAGGTTAGAAAAGTGAAGGCTTTTTCCCAATTCCAAATTCATTTCAGGTAGTAAAATTTCTGTGTAATGACTCAAGAGAACAGCTTTGCTTTGAAAACTGATAAAATAACAGCAAAATGCTTTGCTGCAAATTCAGCTGGAAGTTGAAAAACTTGTTTACAAATACAAAACCAAGATCAGGTCTGCAAGTGAGGTTTAAGGTTACTGTGCTTGGGAGTTTTGACTCAGTTAGTTTGAGCTCACACTCACAGTCAGCAGAACTAAGCTAAGAATAGCCAGATATTGTTGGTAGGTTCCAAGGTGGAACTGTAACTGCTGCCTGCTTGTTCCATCATGTGCAATATGAAGACTACAATGGTTATTGTCCCTGTCAAAAAGAGAAACCTAGACACAGATTAGAGTAGCAGCCTTAAGACCCTCCTCTTCCTCCAAATGCTTACTGTGCAAAATAATCTCTTTTGGAAGCATGTTTTGGAATTGAGGACTTTAATGTTTGAAAATTATTACTATTTTCTCTTCAAAACAGCCTGTGAATCTGTGAACATATAAACCACATTTCTAACTTGTTTAAGTTGATCAGATTCCAATAAGTTCTGCATAACCAATTTGATATCTAAGAGTAAAACCTCATACTTTTCCTGTTTGAAAAGCACACATCTATTAAAGCAGATTAAAATACATTCCATGTCCCTGATCACAATCAGTGCTGTTCTACTTGGCAGTTAAAACCTATTCATCTGAGTTCGTTCTTTCTGTCTCGTGTAAGCCAAAATTAAAGATCCATGGAAAGGAAAAAATCACATTTAGCAAACTTCCTTTGCTCAGCTAGGTACTAAGTGGGAAATTCCATCAACTAGGATGGAATAGTAATATTCTAAAATAGTAATATGTACTGTAACATATAAAATACTCAAATATTTTACAGTTTGTACAAAAACATCACTAAGGCCCACATAAAAAGGTGGAAGAAAACTACTGAAATGTAATGAGATCTTTAATAAAGATTACACATTAGCATGTGTTCCATGCATGCACTAAATATTAACTATTGATGTGGGCAGTTACTGGGCATTCAAGTAACTTAAGTTTACTCTTCTGTCGCCAAACAAAGCTGCCAGTATAATTCCCTTTGATATTAATGCTGAGACAAGCAGATTTGTCACTACTAAAACACCATGCAGGTTGAGATTTTCAAGATGAGACTAACAATTGAGACATTTATTTATGTATATTTATATCCACTATTTATGCATACTTATAGATAATTTCTATACAAACTACTAAAACGTAAGTCTCAAGGACAAAAAGAAAGCTTAGAATTGTTAACTATGGATCGTCGTACCAGTGACTTTTGCTCTTGACAGCTGTATGTGGTGGGGGTGGTGGAGTCAACATTTCGATGAGAAGGAGAGGTGTTCTAAATTTTGTCAAAGAAGCCAAAAAAACTACCCTGGTCTTCCAGTTGCTCCCATAGCACTTCACCCCATGCTGTGGAACAAAGATGGTAGTGCCTTTTTTAAGCTACCATAAGTTTTGCACCCTGTGAACTAAACACTTGATGTTGCACTGTCTGCTAAACAGTTTAAGCTGCAATTTTATAGTGCATTTCTGCAGCAGCTCCAATGCAGAATAGAAGCTCTTATTTGGTTTGGGGTACACATGCACTAAGATCATACAAGAAAGGAGTTACCTATAAGCCAAGAAAGGCCACATTCCAGTATGCCTCTTCGTTTTAGAAACTGTAAACTTAATAATCCTTCTGGAGAAACATGGCATTACTTGTCATTTCTAACATCAACATTGCAACTGACAATTTCTAGTGTCAACTTTCTAACTTGAAAATCCAGGTTTTGGATTTTGCCACTAGAACTATGAAACCAATAGCCCCCCACCTCTTCACCTTTGAACATACACACTAATGTGATGGCAGTTAAGCTGTTGCCATGGCTGAGAGCAAGACTGAAAATGTCCTTGAGGAGCAGCACTGGCAAACACAGGCAGAATACAACTGAATATTCACAACGGGCATATTTGGGCTCTGGGCAAACTGTTCTAGTCAGAGATGTCCCTGTTTGTTGTAGGGGGTTGGACTAGAGAACCTTTGGAGGTCCCTTCCAAACCAATACATTCTATGATTTTATGACTTAATAAAACAATGTTTAAATATCCCATTTGCATGTCTGTGCCAAAAGAGCAGCATCTGAATTTTGCAACTGCACACAAAGAACAAGAGAAGACCTTATGATCATTCCCTGCATATCAAGCCATTACACATCATTCCACTGTGCCCCAGTGCCTGCATATCCATACACTAACAACAAAGAAATCTAACTGGCAGATTCAGAGAGCAATCCAAACTTATTGTGACCTCAAAAAATATTTGAAGAGGACAGTAAACCTCAGATAAATGATGGAAATTTAATGCTTTCCCATATAAATAGCTTAAAAGTTTTAAGTTAAAGAAAAAGAGAACTCCAACTGCTGTTTTGTTTATATAATAGAATAAAGAGAAAAAATACAAGTCGGTGTTCAACTTTGTAAAAAGCTATCAAAATTGATGGGAAAAAAACCCCAAATATCATTTATATGCTAAAACTTGTCAAATAAAAGGCTGTGCCAAATTCCTAAATGTCACAGGCATGTATATATATATAAAACAAAAATATATCCTTGCCTTTTTGTTCTTTAACGTAGCTCTCCTTACAGTTGTGCATGAGCTGCAGAATCCACTGATGTTGAGCAACAATGCACTGCCAAGCAGGGTCCCCAGGCGCATGAAGATCAGAAAGATATCTGTAAAACCAGGCCAAAAATCACAGCTCTGACTTCACACGCTGAAGGCCTCATTAAAACAGACCAAAGGTACACTAAGAAATACTCGGCTGTTTTTTAGGGTTTGATTTTTTTACACATCTTTAAAATTGAAGAATAGTTGTTAGGATACACTCAAACTCACTGTAAACACAAGCTTTTCACTCTTCCTTCATCATATAATGAAGCAAAAGTCAATTAAGAAAATGTGTGGCCATAAACAAATGTATATATACACGTAATATTCCATTAACATGTACTTTATTGTGCCTCTAGTAAAGTACTTGGGACACCAAGCTCTATATTGGCATTTCATGTTTCACTTGGAATCAGTGATATCATCTCAAGCTCACAAAGCACATTATTTTTCTTCCCACGTTGTATGTCCTGATCGTATCACCATGTAGCTGTGAAGTACAGAAGGGATTAATTTTTGGTGGCTCGTCAGTTTTAGCGCATGCATGCACAGCCCAACGTAAACCAAACTCCTTGGGGTTTGTTTGTTTGCTTTGGGATGGGTTTTTTTCATATTAGGATGTGCACACAGCCTGAAAATGCAAAAGGAGAGGAGAGAAGATAATGAAAAGGATGGAGCTTCTAATAGACAGAAGCAAAACACCCACTGTCTTCGGGGGAGAGGAGCATTAGAAGGCAGCTGTTCCGATTTTGAAGAGAACACAGAAGCAACACAGTCCAACATCTGGTGTTCTGAAAATAACTCGTTGTCACAATCTTGAGAGGGGTAGCTCCTCTACTACTCAATGCTCTCCACTACACTCTGTATTAATGAGACTTAGGACACATTAAAGAATTCAAGATTCTCAAAGTGAAGTACACGGATTTATTATGTTAAGCATCACAAAAGCTGTTTTCCTACAATAATACCCAACATTAATTAAGACTGTGTGGCAAAAGACTGGTTCCTTTGAGAACTGTCTGCAGCACTCGAACAAAAAATAAACTGTCAAAGCAGGATTGGTTGGATGGATATGAACATTACACAACCAGCCATTCTGACAGGGTGACATTTAGAAACTACAAACTCAAGTCCTTCCTCACTGTTAAGGGGGACTTTAATCTTTGGTTAGACACTCCTCCCCCCTACCCAAGCAACCAAATTTCCAGTATTCTTGGAAAAATATACCTGCTTGGCTGTTAAGTGATATGGTAAAATGTTTCTGAATGGTATAAATTAATTATAAGTGTAAGTACTATATGCAAGTGACAGAAAAAACTCATAAAAAAGCAAGTTTTTTGCAAATAATTTCACAATTAAGATTTCTGTTAATTTCTTTAGCTGAAGAATGCTTTTTCCACACCTTGCTTCCAGCATATTTACACTAGTAAAACCACATCAGCATCTCTAAAGCAGTTAAACTAATTTAATTCTGTTAATTTGTTAGAACTAAATTACTGCTCATTTGTCCACTCCCTGCTTTGCTTTACTGTAGTATTCTAGGTGTGGAATACATTTGGTAGTTATGTTAACATAGTTCCCTTGAACGTAGGCTGGGATAGTTTTAAAGAGTCAATACTTGAAGGTAAAAATAAAAAGAAACCCAGAAAAACCCAACCAAGCACCTAGCAAAAAAAAGAAAACCCAAAGAAAAACCCTGTAATACCACAACTCTTACTCTTCCAAAGCATCCTTAAAAGAGGTCCTAAGAATTGGCTTAGATAAGCTGCTATTTAAGGTTTCCAGGACTGACACAGAAAGGAAATGGTAGTGGCTTCTTCAGAGACACAAAACTCTTCACTACTCTCCTTAAAACCCAAAAAAAACAGAAGCTGTATGCATAAATGCACATTGATTGTTGCCCTCATAAATTCACATGATGTAAAGGGACCTAAGATGCCAACACCACACTTGTTCTGAGCTGCTGTGTCTGGTGAGCACCCAACAGCTCGAAGACTTCAGAGATGTCAGAATCTTACCAGTCCTCACACAGCGCATCTGAACTGTACCTTTAGGGACAACTGAAGACAGCACCGTGTTTAGCCACACTTGGAGTCCTCGTAACATCCAAAACACAAAAAGCTTTCTAAGTAAAGCCAGAACACCCTACAGTTTGGCTCAGAGGCCCACAAAGTAGGTTAAGTTCTATCTGTAGAAGAAGGTCGCACCAATTCACGTCAGCATGCTTAGGACAGACTTTGACATCAGCTTTGTGAATGACAGAAAAAAATCTCGGAATTTGAATGAAAACTGGGGAACTTGTTCATGAAATACAAATTAACTATGTTATTTGGGCTACTAACGTAGTAACTGAGCTAAAACCATATTTTCAACTACAGCCTGGATTAAAATCTCCTTGTTCTTGGTGTTGAAATGAATGAGTCCATTTCAACACCAAGTTCACCTGAAGTGTAAGACTTTTCATTTCAAGACATTTTACACATAGCTTGCAACTCAGTGATTTAGAGGAAGCATCAGAACCTAAACATTCCTTAAAGGTTTTAGAAATTTAAATTATCTTTCATTAATTTATTGTCATGCAAGAACCGTTTTCCAGTCATTCATAAAACTATCATGTACTAATCCATTGATATAATTTATACAACCATAAAAGTTACAGTACTCCCCCTACATTTTTAAATGAGTATTTAAACCATAGCAAATAGTCCCTACAAAACACCTATCCAACACTATCTTCCCTGATGAAGATACTAGTCAAATGATTACCTAATATAACGTTTCTGGTCATGCAACGTTGATGGAGTTTCAAGCAGCTTATCCAACAGGAGTTCTCTCAAAGCTTCAATTCTGGTTTCAACTTCAGCATAATCTAGGAGTAGCGAAAGGAAATAAATTCAGTGTGTGCCCTCAGCAATGGGATGAACTGAAAATTATGTCATGTGTCTACGACACCAGACACTTCAACAGTTAACATGGAAATCAATATAACTCATTTTATAACAAGTCCTATCTAATAAATTTGTATAAGACAGTTCAACAAATGCAGAAAATTGGGAATTTGCAGTCTTTCCAACAATACCCCAAATCATATTTCAATTACCACAACTTTTTCTTATGTCCAGTAATACTGAGACTCAATAAATACAGAAAATTGGTTGTGATTTCATATGTTACAGTATATGCCTCACTTGGAAAACTTGCCAGAAATATTGCTGAGAGTCACTGGTTCCCATAAATTCAAAATTTTTATGCATTAAATCATTATAACACCTACGTAAAGCTCTTTAAACTACTAAGTGCTTTTTAGCCCTCAAGATTGTTTTTTAAAAGCAGCAAATAACAGAAGATATCTCCTACATTTTTTGAATACTTGCACCTCCGTCTTTCCAAAGAGTGACTTGGCTTTTTCATAGTCATTAATAACCACATCGTAATCGCCCTTAAAACAAAGAACACACAAAGAAACAATAAACAGTGATGTTCATCAAGGAAAAGACAACAGATTAATTTCAGCAAACAGAAAAGTAATTTTAAAGGATTATACCTTCTGGATATTTCTTTCAATATTCAAAGGAAGATTGAAAAGGAATTTGAAACGCTGCAGAACATTAAGTGCATTTCGTGTTGAATCAGCTTTGTCCTTGCGACCCAGCACTTCTTGGAACAAGGTGTCTGCTGTGTTACTGGCTCCTGTTTTCAGAAGGATAGAAATAAGAAAAAGGAAAGTTATCAGTTCAAATTACATACAGGTTCTCCTCATTCTATTGAGTAATAAAAGGGACTTTTTAGAGCAAAAGAGTAATTAATGTGATTGTTTTATACTCTTTTCCTCAACTTTGTTAACATTTTACGCCTGATGAAATAATATTTCAGAGTGAACCGCTTCACATTCGAATGCGGTCGGACCGCTCTGCAATCAAAAGCAGTCACTCCTCCCTATTCCAAACGCTCAGCTTTGCTGCAGATAGTTTATAGTTTGCTTTGGCTCCAGACCCACACTTTACAACTAAATTATGCATCTCCGGATACGGAAAAAGTCACAGAAAGTTTTCTTTTTAGAAAAGTACAATTTCATTATATTAATTAATGGCACAGCTTTAGTTGGCACGGGACTTTGCAAACAATTTTTGTCAGCGTTTTCAGATTGTTTAAAATTTTTTAAAATATTTGATATTTGAGTCACTTAAATATACCAATGATTAAGTCAAAGACAATGGCATGATTGAAAAACGTCTAACTAGCTCTACTCATAACAGAATGAGTACAGATTGTCTTCACAAGCATTACAAGTCTTACTGGCTTCACAGCATAAGGGATCCAGTCTAGCTCAACAATTCCATGCAACTAATTTTCTGTAGTACCTGTGAAAATTCTTCCCTAAATATATTAAATATAGCCTTCAAACCTTTTCTGTCCAGACTAAAACACATTCTCTTTTTGTAATAAGGATTATTTCCTAACAGAGAATAACAGAATTCATTTACAGCACGGAAGATTTATACTGCATGGAAATATTTGCATTTTTCAATTTGTGACTTATTTTTAATTAAAAAATAAAAAAGAAGAGGCAACTGTTGTAGCCTGTTTGATCGTTGTGTGTAGAAGTCTCTACATTATCTGGTCTAGTGACTACCCTTTAAGCAAAGATGAAAAAAGTTACATCAGTCTCGCTGGGTGGCTTGCATGCCATTTTCTCCAGTCAACACTGTGGGTGGCCTGCTCATGTTAAAAGTAGTCTTTGTGAAATAATTGTTATATTTAAATAATGTTTCAACTTTGTTGAAATTTTGAAGCCTTGATGCAAAAAAAAAGAGGTTTGTCAGAATAGTTATTTCTACTGCATACAACTGAGCACGGAGTACTTTAATCCATTAAGGAGAAATGCACAATGAAAACAGCCAGCTGGGCATTTAAATCCAGACCCACTGATAAGGTACGAGTTTTCTTTTGGAGTTATAATAAATCCTTCTTTCGGAATACTTCTAGTAAGTAACATTTGTTCTGTTTGAATTCATACGTTTCGTCGCCATTCTTTTAACAATGCACCGTGTCTGGGAATTACTCAAGTTAATAGGCACAAAGTTGTTTTATATTCAGTTCACTGCAAAGTGTTTCAAATTATTTTAACTGACAGCTGCAGGAAGGACACTGTGATCTCCATCTTCAGTTTAAAACTAGACACCTTCATTTCTTTATGAATAAATATGCTGTAGACATTCTTAATTCAAGTAAGTTGTTTTACTATTTTATGGGCACTTTTTCTGGTTCATATTAGAAATTGAAATCTATCAAAGTCTTTATTAATGTCTTAATGAAAGTCAATGGTCCATGCAAACCAGTTGTGTCTTTTTTAGACTTAAAAATTATTGTAAACTTTCTTTCCTCTTCACCTCTCTAAATTCTTTCACATTAAAAGTCTTTCTCTCTTGATTACGTATGAATAATTTAAACCTAAGCAATCCCTAGACAAAGACTCAGGTCCGTATCACCTAACTGTCTTTTAAAAACAGATATTCATTTAGTGTGTGCACGTTTTTTTACTTCAATATAAAGCTCTAGTTATTCAAGAGTTGTTTTTCATAGAGGCTGATGAAGCCACCATATGAACAGAATTTGATTGACTTCCTCCAAGTTACCCCGCTTAGTGAAACTCCTTGTAGTACACCATATGTGTTTTGAAGTACATATTTAACAGGTTGTTTGGCAATTATCTAGCAGTTTAGCAAAAACTTCAAACATTTGTAATTCCACCCATAACACCAGACTGCGCTTCTGCGATCTCATGCCATTTCAC
Organism: Rhinopomastus cyanomelas; assembly: GCA_013400115.1. Classification (NCBI taxonomy): domain Eukaryota; kingdom Metazoa; phylum Chordata; class Aves; order Bucerotiformes; family Rhinopomastidae; genus Rhinopomastus; species Rhinopomastus cyanomelas. Next base: position 273,697 of record VXBP01005623.1, read on the forward strand.
TTCAATAATTTGGCACATTTAACATCTATTCGGATGCTGTGGAAAACAGCATTATCCTTATGAGTTTGTTATCAAGCTCACAATAGCATCAACCTTCTCCAAATCTATGTCTACATCTGACAAGAGAGTTGAAGTAATTTTTGAAAGCAGACCCTGTTGCTCACGGATTATGGAAGCTTTTCAGTAATTGCACAAGAAAAACTTTGATCCTAACCTACTTTGCATAGTATTATTTACTCTCTTAAAATCCTTGTAGTCCTAGTGCCCTGCCTCCCACCCATCATGACTTGCAAAGTATCAGGAGGAAAAGCAGCCAATTCTTTTCCAGGCAGAGTCAAACTCAACAGCACTCTGAAGTGCCTGGCACAAGTTCCTCTGCAGACCCACATGAAACAGACTGTCTGCATCATCTGCATACAGGCTGCGGCCACCGCTTATCAAAGGAATCCGTTATTAGATATTTTAGGTGTCTTTGTCTCCTATTAACGTGGGAAGGAAAATGCCATGATCCTCAATATTTGCTTTTTTATTTACTTGCTATTTATCTGTGACACAGTTTTGCCAGAGGGAAAGTGCTTTCCAGGGAATCTGTGCTTGGTATGTGGCATGGAATAAGTATGCCAGAACCTCAGGAAATTTTTAGCAAATGTTGGTTTTTTCTTAGCCCATATGTATCACATAATCTAGACATACAAGTCTTTTTGTAGGTACTTTCGACTGGAGTGTTTTGGTGAATTATGGTTTTGAGGCTTTTTTTTTTACATTTGAGGCAACAGGATGAGGGAACAACAATGCTCAAGCTACACCTTTATGGTGAGCATTAACAGTTCTCTGCTGGAAAGAGCTTGAGCTGTTCACAAACCCCCTGCGTTCTTTGTGTTCCCCAGACAAACACACACACAGTCACCGCTTTCTTCATACGAGAGAAGAAAAACAGTGAACTTCCACGGCACTTTCTTGATTTCATAAAGCTCACTCAGACCTTCCAACACTGAGTCAGCTATCTGCATGTCACTCCTGCTTATTGATACAACACTAAGGGAAACATCCCTTCCTCTGTGAAAAAAATCACAATGAAACGAAGTAAAATTATCTTGGCAGAAGGCCCAGAATTAAGGGAAAAAAAAAAAGTCACTTTTTTGATCTGATGAAACACATACCCCACTGCAGCAAATTCAAGCCATCTTTCTCTACGCGACCCCACGGCTTACCCGCAGAAACAGAGAATACTGACAGCTTTTCAAATCTCCTCAGAAGAATGTTAATTCCAAGTAGTCTAAATGCCAACACATTAAGTGAAAAAGATTCCATTAATAGAGCTTGTTAGTGCAAACAGCCCACAAATGGATTTTTTTCCTCTTTTTCTCAAAACTCTTACAGTCTCGGTACTTAGCTTTGCTGATCCTTCTGTAGTCCTGCCTATTCATAAAGCGACTCTGTTGTCTTTGTCCGCTCACAACTGAGATGCCACAAAACTAATTTCAAGTAAATGCTTTAGCACATACTGATTTTTATATTGTTTTTTATATCTATTCTCTCTGTTACCCCAAACACTGCTGAAAGTCACAGCAAAACTTGCTACTTATGTCAAAATCGCACTCTACGGTCTCCACATCAAACAGGAAAACCAAATAAACAGGAGAGACCGTACTGTTTTCTGCTCTCTACCCTACTCCTAGGAACACACTAAAGCTTGCTACAAAGTCCAAAGGCCATAAATACTTGCTGCTGGGAGGGCAAAACTTACTGTTCAGTACATTCTCCAGTTTCTGCGTCATGGATCCTTCTACCTTTTCCGTTCCATCCGCCTCCAGTTTCTGATGGATTGCTGGAATAAAGTGTTTAGTTAGCATGCAGAAGACTTTAATAGGTGGGAATACATCAGAGCAAAGTGAGCCTGTAAATATTCTTAAAATTAAAAATAAAGTGATATTTTTCTTGTTAGACACGAGAAATACAAACGTGCTTCATGGCAGCACAGCCTAGCGCAGGCCAGGGCTGAGAGCCAGGCACTTCAGAAATTTAACCATTAATTTGGCACAGACTCCAACAAGACAGTAATGCTCAGGGGGAAAAAAATGTGGAGAGAATAATCCAAATCAGCTATCTTGTAGTGCAAGTGTTAATTCAAGTCAGTATTTTGAAAAGTGAGTATCATTTAAACACAAAATGCTTCTGCTTTGTAAGGAATTACCAATAATTGAAAAGGAAGAGGAATTAGCAATAATTAAAGGGTAGAGTCTTATGAGGAATTTAGATGACCTCAGAAATCAAATGCTAGAACACTCCATCACCAGCTGTTTTCATCTGTAAAATACAATTTAAGAGCATCTTGCCTCTGCATTAACCATCATGCAGAAGCACTGAAAACAGGGTAACAGAGGGGAGCTGTTCTTTTTTTCTTTTTGGGAAGATGCTACTTCCTTTCCCTGTCATAAAACACCAAAAGCCCCAATTTCATGTGTAATTACTAATGGATGCGGAAATGAGTAGTAACAATATTAATTTGATCTTTTATTGTCTTTTTTTCTTCAGGAAGGAATTTACACAGCACAGCCTGACTGCTCTATAGTGCTCTGGAAACATGAGCAGTGAATGGAATGTAGACTACTTCTTTCCTCTACTTCTCTCCTGCACAGTCTGACTTCCTTCTTCATCTCTGTTCAGTGCAAATGCCACTGATGCATTTCTTTTCCAATTTCTTTTTATTTTTTCCTTTTTTTAAATGTAGTGTTCTTGTGCAGGCATGCATATAGCATGTATACATTTATTTTACAATATTACTTTCCATTCAGATGTTTAATCTGTCAATTAATGTAAAATCACCTCTATCAAACACGAATCGGTTCCTGTCATTTCAGATACAATTCAGGCTACTAAAAAACCTCCTACTGCTTCCTACCACCTTTGAAGGAAGGGAGGAATGATTAAAAAAAAGAGAGAGAAAAAATTCCATCATTCTCTAACCCCTCCCAAGTCTGACCCTTCAATTGCTTGACCATACATAAAGACTTGCAGGAAGACTTGCATTCTTGAAAAAGCAAGAACACCTCTTTATTTTTGTTAAGTCATGAAAAGGGGAAAATAAACTTAATTCAGGATACCACATTTCTTAAGATAACAAACATTTCAATGAAATTAACTAAGAGATTCTTAGATATTTTGAAGGAACAGAGGTCTGTCTTAAAAGATGGTGTACTGTTAACTGGAGCACGTATTTCATGTAGGACATGGACACCAATTACCCATAGGAATACCTCCATAACTTTGTAGCTAACCAAAAAAAGATTCTAATGCTGTTATTACATTTCTACGTATTAGTACCAGTCAGAGGCAGCCAACTATGCACTGCAGTTAATGCTACATCCTGAAAAACAAGAGCATCAGAACAGCATCCACAACTTAAACAGGTATTTTTGGACCAAAGGCTGCAAGTACTATTGGAACCTCATCAAACTGTTATGAGTTTAATTGATGTCTTTTAAAGGCATTCTATGAAGTCTATTTTTTAAAGATACTTTCTAAATGGATGTGAACAAAAAAATCCTATGTTATATAGGAATTTCTTAAAATTTCATATTTTGGAACAGTTTTTTCTCAAATTGCAGTTAGCCCAGACTTACTCCATACAAAACCAGCTGGAAGCCCAGGAAAGCCTGTTTAGCATTCTTGAGGAGCTTTGTTGTGCTAAGCACAGAATAAATAAAGGCTACATCTAGGTTCTTCAGCTAAGGCCAGAACATTAACACTATTTATATCAAATTTGGCAAGAGAAGTTCAAGATTCTGAGCTAAGACAGAATATTTAAAGGCTTGCAAATGTCAAGAGCTGTGGTGAGATACTAATTAATACTATTAAAGAGACTAGCACTCAGTTTCTTTAAATTAAAAAAAAAAAAACCCCAAACAACAAGTTAAATAACTAAAGCACTAGCAGGGATGTTCTATGTAAGTAACAGACCAAAAACTACATTCTAACCACACTGTGAGGCCTGATAAATTTGTTCTCACATAGCTTTACATTTAAGCAAGTGTGATATCTTGAGGCAATTACCTCAGAAACTGACAGGAAAACTCTGTTTATTGTTCTGCTTATGGATTCACTGAAAATTCCAGGGCTGGACCCAGGCCTTTGCCGGGCTACTTGAGAGTTACACAGTATGGGAAATTCCATTATCTTTTCATAGACACAGTGCAGGATCTAGGAAAGCTAATAAATAAAATAATAAATACATTTAAAGAAATAAATAGAAGTAGCTTCTGAATGTTGCATTTGTTTTGAAAGTGGTATGGAAATCAAAATGGCCCAGTGACATTCAATTAAGCTGGTCTTACGGTGCACAGGTCGATTCTAGTTCAAATTGAATTGTCAGTAATTGCATGTGCACTTGCAATCAACTACAGTATTGGCTACTTTAAAACTGCAGTTCACAGAATCACAGAACATTAGGGATTGGAAGGGACCTCAAAAGATCATCTAGTCCAATCCCCCTGCCACAGCAGGATCACCTAGATCCAGTTGCAAAATCTTCCTCCTTTCTGATGCTTTAGCAGTTTTCAAATGTAAACAAAAGATATTACTTACCTGAAAAACAAAAATTCATAAAATATGACAGACACACGAGTAGCTGAAAGCCACCTTGACTGCATCCCCTTAGAGAAATTCTTAGTCATTAGCTTATCTCTCTACTAGAGTTACTGATTCAAAAAAAGCTATATGAGCAGTCATCATATAACCAGGGAGAGTCTTGGGCATAGAATTTCCTTATGGACTGAGACAACTGCTGTTTCACGTTTTTTCAAATCAGGGGGTATCCTGCTTGAGACAAAAAACACCCCCTGAACAATGCCACACTAGAACATGCTTGAAGTGAAAGCTTGAGCCTTTCATCAATCATGATCACATTACTTAGCGATGCGGTTTAGTGGTGAACTTGGCAGAGTAGGGTTAACAGTTGGACTTGATGATCTCAAGGGTCTTTTCCCTAATGATTCTATGGCCACAATTGTTATTTTAGAGTTGCATGAAGACAATTATTCTGCTATGAAAACTGATTGTCGGCACTGACTGCATGAAGCAGCAGCATCTACCTGAGACTACCTATCACTACCACATACTTCCTGGCACTCTTCTGTCAGGTCTTCATTGCTGAATATACTGATCACTGCAATAACCCCCTTTTTTATCTAGGGCTGCAAGATCAGTCTTCAACAAGCACACTTCAATCAGCACATATATTTTTGTATTGTGCATAGATGAGATGGCCCAAAATGTAGAGATACAGTATTGGCAGAGCAACTCTTTCTCACTCAGCTGTTGGCTACAGGTGTAGTGCAAAGAACTAAAGCCTGCAGACATAAGGAGCCACTTGGAACAACAGTGAGCTCAGAGCCCATCACTTATTGCACCATATTTCCTCACTTGGAAGAGGATCTTTAATCCTGACATCTACTGTGGGACACGTTCTTGCATATAAACTTCTACTCTGAAGCAGCTGTGCTGTTAGATCCATAATACGTGCAGCATATGCATTTATCCTTGCCACCTAGTTCTCTCCTAACTTCTATAATTGCTGTACTGAACCTATACTAATTGTAGCGACAGGCTGCTCCTACCCTGCAGATATGACATTATATCCCTTTCAGTGAGATGGGAAAGACATTGGCAGACACACGCTGGCCAGAGCACTCCACACTGAAGTATTCTAGCCATTTCATGTCGTGGACAAACAGAAAGCCTAAGAGAGGGCACTGTGTGAAGCACCAGCAGTATAAAACCACTGCAAAATTAGTCAGTCATCAGTCTGTTACAAATAGAATCCCTAATCAAGTATTTTCTGTATGTGCTCTGTTGAAATTCAAACACGACTGAACTTAGAAAAAGCCAGATGCAAAGGGGCACTTATGTAATAAATGAGCACCAGACTTCAGTTTCTCAAACTCCAAGTCTGGTTCAGACTTGAAAACAGGTCCAGTGGTTCTGCTTTAGTGTGAGAAAAGATGTTTTTCACAGATACAATGGCAACAGAATAAGTCTGTTCACACTGAATCAGATCCTGGATCTCTGACATGCTCATTCTGGAATAGTTCTTAGGGGATGCCACATAAAAACACTCTAAAGGAAGAAAAAACTAATCACCACCACCAAAAACCCAGACATTGACCAGATATAGAATCATTTCAAACAGGTAAATGTTAGCTTATGTGTGGGAATGCTGCTTTCTAGGTTGCAATTAAAATTATGGTAAATAAATCAGCTGAATTCCCTCTCATTGACAAGTAGGTCAAGTTGAGGTGAGCCCAGTTCACCTCAGCTCAGTTTACAGCTCCCTTCAGCTGACGAAACAAACTTCCTGTAGAACATTAACTCTGCAGCAAAGTCACTGTCAAACTGTCAGCCAGGCTAACACACGGAGAGACACGGAGATCTGATAAGACAACGGTTTTCCAAGAAATTAAACCAAACAAGGAAGGGTTCTGGCCATCTTATTTTTTTAGTAAACAGTTTCCAAATCACAAAATACAACAAACATCCTGGGATAGTGGCTTACGGTTTTTTCACTGCTTACTTGAGAAAATATTACTAATCATGTAACAGTGCACTTAAGGAGGATCTCTGGGAGGAAGACGAAACGAAGCCCGTTTGGCTACAGACAAAAAGTAGCACCAAGAACCACATCAATGATCAAACCAAGTTTTGAGTTCCTGCTCTATCTAAAGGACTGCACAGACAAGCTCTATTTATAGGTTAAAATAACACTGATGCAGACAGGAAATGCAAAACAATGTTATATTTTTTGTAATGAGAGCATCACAGTTAATGACAGGAAAAGTTTATTTCACTATTTTATTCTTATTTTTTCCATCTCTACTTCCTCTCTGACGTCTTCATTTATCAGGCAAGTAGCCTAAGCTTTAATAGATGGGACAAGAGAAAAATCACTCAGCTGTGTTCAGTCTTCCTAATACCTCATGACATTTATGGTTTGCGCTAATTTTCTGTAACCTGCGCAAAGTGTTCGCTGGTCCAAAAGATAATCTCACAAGATAATACTCATGTCCATCAACACTACCTTTTACTCACAGCAGTAAGGATTTGCAAACAGCACTCTATCTGCAAAGCAGCTTTGGTTGTGAAAAACAAGTCGAATTCAATACCCGCTCAGGATTATTCAGGATTCTGAAGTATTCCAGAAAAGTCAGGATTTTAACAGTTTCAAGATATTTAACACTTCAAAACAAAGCCTATTATCATTTCCCCTAGCATTTGATTAAACCTCTGCTTGAAAAACTGTAAAAAAGGCTAAATACTGATTCATAGTGTCTTTTCCTATGACTACTTCAAGCTCTTTAGTATCTCCACTAGATCCTTGAGCCTACTTAGATTTAGACCAAGGTTTTACAAAACAGATCCATAACAGGTCAGTGCAGCACAGATAACAAAGATGATTAGGAGTTAAAGAGTCATGACAGGAAGAATCTTCAGATGCCTCTAGAAGAAGTCTGCCCTACCAAAGCACATGTATTGATACCTGGGGAGAAAGTTCTCTTAAAAACTACTAAATTAGGGCAAGTAACCCAAAGCTATTAATCACTTCCGAAAATGCTATCAGCCCCTAACTAGACAGGACTATAGCAGCCCACAGGGAGAGACATCTTGATAAAGACATGCACAAAAATGGGGCAGACAACCAAGCTAACCCCCAAGTGTGCTATGTTTTCCCTACGGCAAGCAGAACATAAAGGTCATCTGACCTGTGAATTCCAAGTATACGGAATATTCCTATAAATACTACAGTCTGGCTATGGGATAAGGCATCATAAAATTGAGTTCTTCTGTTGCTAGAGTTTGTAAGTCATCTTAATATTATTTCCAGTTTAACATTTCCTGTCTTTTAAGCATTTGTGTTGCAAGCAATTCCATCAAATGCTTCAAGTTGCTCCAAGATACATCTGGTGCGACCTTTCGCAAATACACATCGTGCAGTGAGCTAGTCCCAGTCTGTGGCCAGAACAGCACACATTTTTAGAAGAGCCTGCAAAGAAAAATGGTCTTAGATATTCCAGTCAATCACAAGTGCAGAATGGCAAAGCATCTTTACCTGACAGGGCATCCTGTGCTTCAAAAAATGTGCTGAGACCTCCTTTCACATAAGCTAAGCTGCCCTCATTTTTCTTATTGGCTTGTTTCTTCAAATTCGCAACAGCCGTTTTGAGCTGATCAAAACTGAAAACAAACAAGAAAACCCCTCTGACATTCAAAGAATGAACAAGGTCAGCTACTGAATAAACAGAGAAAACAAAGCCAGCAACTTTGGCAACAGCTATTAAGGACTGAGTAACTGCTAAAGAGTATGCCTTTTGGCAATGACAATTTATTCTTTATCCAATGAGTTTATAGGTTTAATCCTAACTGGAAGGCCATTATCACTTATTATGGGATAGATTTCTCTAACTACTACATGTGCAATATTGTTCTCAGTTAACTGCACTACATTCAACAGGTGACAGTCCAATTCATGATGCTCAGTGTACTAGGTTAAGTCTGTGGTGGTATAAATCTCCTTCAGAACGAATTGGTTTCTGTTGTTTAGCTCACAACCCTCTCTCACTTTTGGGCTCTGAACTCATTCACGAGTTTTAAGTTGGTTTGGACATACAGTTCAGAACTGAAAACAATATTAATGCAGAAAGAAAGAAAAGCTGAACAGATTCCTGCTTTATGAAAGTATGGATGCTGAATCATTTTTTAGAAGATCCATCACAGGGCAATAATAATTGCCAACTCATCATTTTAAACAGGAGTCACATACGGGTGTACTGGGGCATTTTCCTTTTTCTTCTAATGATGCCACAGCATTTTGATTTATTTCTTGTTTCTATCTGCTGGACATTACTCAAATAGCTGAACAGGTCTCTCTTACCAGCAGCATTTTCAGACTAACAAAAATCTATACCATTATTTTTAAGCACCATTTCATGTCATCTGGTGATCTAATAGTGGGTCTAAGTAGTTCATTTTATTTGCCAAGATATTGTCAGGGGTAAAAAAAACAACAAACCAACAAAAAACCGTATTTTTATATCTTGACTGCTGAAAAAGAATTTCATTCAAGGGAAAAAACACATGTAAGCTAAGCAAAACATCAGTGCAACACGCATGTAGCACTTCCGATACTGGAGGTTATGTAGAAGACAAGAACTAAACCCCTAAACCTGTGTGTTTCTGGAAAAGCAGCACAAATTACATAAGATTTTATTCAATTCCCTTCCAGTTGGTTTGTAATTCCCAATGGCACTCTCAATGCCATCACTGAACTGCACACGTGGCACACTGTCCCTTCATTTAACTGCCAGCTGTTGTCATCATCCATTCATCTTCCTTATTTAAAGGTCTTGCCACCAAAGTGCAAACCTGCCACCTCATCTTTTAAAACCAATACTATTTATTTCTCATTAGCAGTCCTTGTTCTGTAGTCATAAATCCATGGCTACAGAAGTAAAAAACTTTGAATGCAAGGCTACAGCTGTCTGTGGCCCTACAAGAAGCATCCGCTACCACCTGAAGCTTTCCTCTTCACCTGGGAGTCAAAGAGAATACACGGGCTCCCATGTTCTTCACTTTTGTCCCCAGGGCTATGTGCTCACTCTCAGTCTGCTCTGCACCTCCCTTGGCAGCATCACTGGGCCAAAACTAAAGGAAATTTCTAAAGAACAGCTACAGAAGTTTGTTCTCACTTTACTATGCCCTCAGCTTCTTTATAAACCTTACGATACCCAAAATAACCAGGTAGAGATAGAATTCATTCTGATTGGTATTCTTTTAGTCACCCAATTTCAAAAGATGCTGTCACTACAGTGATGTTTTCCTGTTGTTATTTTGTCTCTTCAACCTGCCATCACTTTGAGAGGAGACTGAAGTATTGCCAAAGTAGATTAGTACTTATTTCTGGAGCTGCTAAAACGAATCACTACCATCACCATCCACCCCATAAAGAAAAGCACTGAACCTATACCCATAGCACAGAATGTGATATCTAGATAACAAAAATACCTTAAATATATTTGCAAAGTGGTATTTCCCTCCAAACTGCTAATGACAACAGCCTGCTGAAAACAACAACACATGGTGTATCTACTCAAAATGGTCTCCAGCGTTACCCAAACACCACCAGATAGTAAGTTTCAGAACTCGGTGATGCATGCAATACTATTTCTGTAGTGCATTCATGTGAATGCACACTATGAGCTAAATTTAAAGACATCAGTGGTTAAGATTTCAGGAAAATTACCTCATAGATTGTACTTATTTATCCAACTTCTTTGATGACAGCATTTTCCACCAGAGTTAACTCTAAGCTAACGGATCCTAGTAACAGTTATCTGTTCAGTGCTCTTGTCCTGAGCCACTAGTCATGACTTAAAACTTGGGGTTTCCACTCAAGGCTATGCTGCCTAACTTCTGAATTGTTAAAGTGCTTTATGCTGCATAAAGACAACTTCCACCCTGACCAGGGGAGGAAGAAAAGGGGAGGAAAAACAAGGCCATAAAATGAGCAAACTGTACAACTGTGGAAACACAGCAGGCAGCGGAGCCTACAAGTCTATTACTGTAAATGTCACCCACCACTGAGACACTGTTGTATAATGAAACAACACCAAGTGACTTGCACTTAGAACAATTATTTATGATAGCCACTAACCTGGTTGTTGAATGATTCTCAATCAGGTACCAGGCAGCAGAAAAGTTTTCACTAGTGAAATCAGCACTCATCCCAGGAAACAGTGCCTCTAAATCTTTTTGAGGGAATCTGCTTCTGAAAGATGAATATTCATGTCTTCAGTGAAACATATTCTTGTTAACAGCTTACGACAGAAGTGTCACCGAACAGAAGACAGCAAATCAAACAAAACCCAAATCATGTTCCAACAAAATGCAGACATAGACACGTACCTCTCCACGAAATTAAATCTGGTATCACAGACACACGTAGCATGAGTGGGAAAGAAAATATTACGATCTCATCTAAGTAAAACTACTTTTAACATTTTCACTTCACCACTAAACGTGACAGAAACACTGCCTGTACAAAATGCTTCTAAAGAAAGAGAACTGCTGCCTTCAGAAAATCAGAGTAGACAGACTCACTGTGACACTGTTAATCATAGAATCATTATGGTTGGAAGAGACCTGCAAGATCATCAAGTCCAAGCATCAACCCATGGCCACCATGCAAAGGGAGGACCAGCAATGTTGAATGTACTCAATGTCAGCTCTGCCTTTTAAACAGGAAAATCAGTGCTCCAAACCAGATAAGGAGAAGGCAATATTCTCTATCAGTCATGAACTACTTTCTTGGGTGGGGCAGCAATCCAGAGTCATCTACTGGAATTCCATTTCATACACATGAAAAGCCACTGGAACGGACACAAAGGCAATGATTCTGAAATCTAAACGTGTTTCACGACAGGCAAAAGCTGGTTTTATTACAAAAACAGACAAAGTGAAGCAAATCTAAAGACAGACAAACTTAAAAATACAGCCATACAGAAACGAGAGCTGTTTTCTGCACGTTGCTATCAGTGTTCAAATGGCCATCAGCACCCACAGGTACCAAGGACATACGCACATGATGTACATGATGCCACAGCGCAGAAGTCTTCCAGCAGCAGCATCTGATTAGAGCTGAGGCATGGAGCAACTCTTTTTTTTTTAAAAAGGGGGAACAAAATCAAATAAGATGCAAGGAAAAGTGATGTCATATTAAAAACAGAGACAGGGAAAACAGCATGAGAAACAAATACGGCAGCTAAAAAATAAGTCTCCAGCATTTCTCTGAATTTCAATGCAACTGAATTTCAATTAACTTCAATGAGCATTTCAATGAAAAAGTGATTAACTTTAGTGTAAAATGTTATAAACGTTAAGTAGTATGATTCAGGATCACCAATGGCTTTAATTTCCATGAATGCTAGTTAGCTGGCAGAAAATGTGGGTGGGTGTAAAAAGAAGAAAGTTTCAATTAATCCTTCCTTCAAAGTGTTTTAAGGGATCTCATTTTTCATTCAAAGCAGTCCAAAGTGCCCAGCAGGCAGACAAAATTACAAGATAGTGTTTCACGTGTGATGTGTGCTACGGCTGTCCACAAAAGCTTTTACATTAAATGCCACAAACCCCAAAAACCCAACAAGTATTAAACAAAAAAACCCAGTTACCTCAGAAGAGACTCAGATCTTCAGTACAAGCACACAATAAAGAAGAGTTTTATTCATATTTTTCACAACTTCACTGTATCTCCTCAGAAGTCAAAAGAAACAGAACACAAAGCCCTTAAACTAAAATATAAATTAAACTGTGAAATTGCAAAGTGCTACTTGTTATTGCAAGATTGTTAGACATACATGTGACAGTCTGAATGTACACATGAGCTACGCTATCCCTAGGGAAAAAAACCCTTAGGGATGTAATTAATTCTTGTAAATGAGTTTTGCCCACAGACAGCAAGAGAGGAATGAAGGGAGCTTTTTCAGCTTCATGCCTGACTACACTGAAAAGTTATTGAGAGCTTTTTTTGCAGCAGATGGATTTGTGCAGAACCACAAGCTAGCAAAGCATCTGCGGGTGCTTTTATCTGCACGGGCATATATCAGATGTAGTCACAACACAGTACAAATACGAGTGTGAATGTGTGCAGGATATTAACAATATGTTATACTCTACAGTGCAGTATCTTCATTTTTACCATAAATTTTACCAGTAGTTTTCACAGTAACAGATACAGGGAGGTTGGAATGACTTGCTACAGCTGTCTCCAGCACAAGAAGCAGCTCACTAAAAAGTTCAAGCTAAAGCAACTGTATTTCTAAAACATCTGGCCAACTGCATCTAGAAAAGACTGACTGCACAGACACGCATATTTGTTTTATAAACTTTCATTAGATTATTAAATCTAGATTTAATCAGATAATAAATTATAAAAATGAATTTAATTAGATAATTAAATCTGGGGCTGTTCAGCCTGGAGAAGAGGAGGCTGAGGGGAAACTTCACTGCTCTCTACAACGACTTGAAGGGAGGTTGGAGTGAGGCAGGAGTTGGCCTCTTCTCCCTAGGGACTAAGGAAAAGTCTTGCTAGGGATTAGCAACAGGACAGGAGAAAATGGGGTCCAGTTGTGCCAGAGGAAGTTCAGATTGGATCTTAGAAAAATCTTATTCTCACAAAGAGTGGGGAGCTCTTGGAACAGGCTGCCCAGGGAGAGGGTGGGGGAATCATCCCTGGAGGGCTTCAACAGATGGGCAGACATGGTGATTCAGGAGATGGTTTAGTGGTTGGGGTTGTAGGGTGGATGGTTGGACTTGATGATCGTGAAAGTCTTTAGAAACCTTGATACTCCTATGATTCTAAATAAATAAGTCTGTGGAAGTTGATGAATACTTGATCACTGATTAAGAAGCAATCCCTGTAAAAGAAACCAGGAACCACAAATTGAATCCAGACAACCCTTGACAAGTCCCTGTATTTTGCTACCTTTACAGTATCAGTGAAGGCACATACTAGAGTTATACAGCAGCACTTCCTGCTACTCAGGCTCTTCATCTTTATCCATCAAAGACAATTTGAAATATAAAAGTAATTAGGATTTGAGATACTGTTTACATGTGGTAGGGGTAGATCAGGTTCATGACTATATAAACATGGGACCTGATGAGATACACCCATGGGTCCTGAGGGAACTGATGGATCATGGAATGGTAGGGGTTGGAAGGAATTTCTAGAGATCACCTAGTCCCAATCCCCTGCAGAGCAGGTTCTCCTAAAGCAGATCACATAGGAATATGTCCAGGTGGGTTCTGAATGTCTCCAGATACAGAGACTCCACCATCTCTCTAGGTAAACTGTTCCAGGGCTCTGTTACTCCCACCTTAAAACCTTTCCCTATGATGGATGAAGTTGCTAGGCCATTATCCACCATACTGGAGAAATCATGGCCATCTGGTGAAGTTCCCATCTCCAGCTTTGCTCCATTCCCCCTAGTCCTGTTGCTATCTGATACCCTATAAGGTCCCTCCCCAGCCTTTTTGTAGGCACCCCTCAGACACTGGAAGGCCACAATAAGGTCACCTCAGAGCCTCCTCTTCTCCAGACTGAACAGACCCATCAGTCTGTCCTCACAGGAGAGGTGCTCCAGCCCTCTGATGGTCCTCATGGCCCTCCTCTGCACTCGCTCCAGCACGTCCACATCCCTCTTGCAATAAGGGCTTCAGAACTGGACGCAGTGCTCCAGGTGGGGTCTCACCAGAGCAGAGGGGGAGAATCACCTCCCTCGACTTGCTGGCCACACTTTCTCCCGATGCAGCCCAGGATCAGGTTTGCCTTCTGGGCCACAAGTGCACACTGCTGGCTCATGTTAAGCTTCTTGTCTACAAGAAATTTATTAGGAACTCTAAGAATCTAATTTAAGATCACAGCATATATCAGGACACACTTAGAAATCCTACTCGAGAATTTATGGATAAGCAGAGCACTGATATTCTCTGGAAATTTGAGATTAGTTGCAACCCCCATGGGTAAACCACAGCCCCAAAACAGTTCCATCTGAGTAACAGCCACAGATGCACTAGATACTAATGGACAAAGTACCTGATGAGAAAACACAGCTCAGAAAATGGTGATTTTTGTGGAACGATTGCTTTGCTGCCAGAGTTGCAGACTAGCACAGAATGCTGTCCAGCACACACGAAAATATTCACCGATTACAGGCAGGTCCTAGAACAGGATACACCTACCACAAGGTAACTTGAACCTCAATTCCACAGCAGTTTATAGGTCAAAAAGAGCAACTTTAAATAAACACAGATTCTGAGCAGCAAGCACCATAAACAAGCTCCAGCTGGAGCTGCGGAACACTCCCCACTCGGTCTGGTACCAGCCAGACCCCCAGAAGGGAACTTTGTACCAGCTGCACTGTGTTAATACTGCAGGCAAGAGGACCAGTATAAGCGACACTGGAGTAGACTAAACATGACAAATCAGAAGGTGTTAACAATGGTATCTCCACCAGTTACAAGACAAGAGTGCACTCTGGCAATTACTCACTAGTAGTGTTGGGTTTATCAGAAATATGACAACTAAATGACAACCATATTTGAGAAATAACCACGTAAGAAAAAACTACTACCAGATGAACCAGCCTTACCAGCAGTGTTATTTTACTTTTTAACATCATGAATTAGTACCAAACACTGCAGCTGTCTGTCTCCTGCAGGTCTCACAATTTTTTTGCATGCACCTCTGTGATAGAAGTTGCCACAAACCCACCACAATCAGGGATTAAATTGACTACATTTCCATACAAAGCATTTGCAAACCAGTAAATACCAGCTGGATAGAACACCGTCAGAATGGATGGGCCCAAAGAGTGGTAGAGTTTAATCCAGCTGACAGCATCCTGCTGGTCTCTTGATCTTGAGTGTTTTGAAAGACAGTTTGTAATCTGTTGGTTTGTGTGATTTGGAAGATCTGTTTTCTCTGCCATTTTTTGATGGGTTTTTTTGGCCAGCAAACTCAGTTATTGGTAAACCATCCTAAGCAGTCAAGGGCCAGGGAAATGAAGAGCGGCCAAATTCTTATTTGGGGAGTGTAAGAACCTACTGCAGCCACCAGTGCTGCCTATCTCCAGTTAGAATATTGGTGAAGATATTTATTTGGGTCAAAATAGCCATCTTCACTGTTATAGACTTTCCTTAATCCAAGCTGTAAAGTTGTAGGATTATTTAAAAGTTTAGAAATTCAAGGGTTTCCTGTAATGACTATATGAAAGTCTTGAGAGAATGACTGAACAAACTGAAAAATTCTGGGATTTCCTGGATTCTAGGAATCTGAATACTGCTAAGATAATTTTCTGCCTTGAAGGATGTTCTGCAGATGTTCCTACATTTCTACCTAGCTAAAGTTTCAGTTCTAATGTGTCACGAGTCAAGGCTTTTCAAGTGAGAGTAATGCAGTGTTTGTACGAGATCATACCCAGGGCTACAGTGTGGCAGCTAGCACTGTACAGCTCGTTGATGATCGGGTAGTGAGGTGGATCGTGAACCAGCTGCAGGAGAGAAGTCAGAGAGTACTGGTCAATGGGACAGAGTCAAGTTGGAGGCCTGTATCTAGGGGAGTGCCCCAGGGTGGGTGCTGGGATCAGTCCTGTTCAGTCTATTCATTGATGACTTGGATGAGGGATTAGGGCAAACTGTCAGCAAGTTTGCTGATGACACAAAGCTGGGTGGTGTTGCCGACACCCCAGCAGACTGTGCTGCCATTCAGCAGGACCCGGACAGGCTGGAGAGCTGGGCAGAGAAAATTTAATGAAGTATAACAAGGGCAAGCGTAGAGTCTTGCATCTGGGCAAGAACAACTCCAGGTACCACTATAGGTTGGGGACTGACCTGTTGGAGAACAGTATTGGAGAGCAGTGTAGGAGAAAGGGACCTGAGGGCCCTGGTGGACAGCAGGATGGCTATGAGCCTGCAGTGTGGTCTTGCGGCCAAGAGGGCCAACGGCATCCTGGAGTGGATCAGAATGGGGGTGGTTAGCAGATCAAGAGAGGTTCTTCTCCTCCTCTACTCGGCCCTAGTGTGACCACATCTGGAGTATTGTGTCCAGTTCTGGGCCCCTCAGTTCAAGAGCGATGTGGATGTGCTGGAGAGTCCAGTGTAGGGCAATGAGGATGATGAAGGAAGTGGAGCACTTCCCTTGTGAGGAAAGGCTGAGGGACCTGGGTCTCTTTATCTTGGAGAAAACAAGACTGACAGGTGAGCTCATTAATGTCTATAAATCTGTGAGGGGTGAGTGTCAGGGGGATGGAGCCAGTCTCTTCTCAGTCTTACCTAGTGATAGGACAAGGGGCAATGTGTGTAAGCTGGAACATAGGAGGTTCCACGTAAGTGAGTGCAAACTACAACAGGGGAGGGTTAGACTTGACATTAGGAAAACTTTTTCAGAAAAAGAACAGTCAGCCACTGGAACAGATTGCCCAGGGAGGGGGTTGAGTTGCAGCCCCTGGATGTGTCCAAGGGTAGTTTGGATGTGGTGTAGAGGGATATAGTTTAAGGGCGAACGTTGTAGAGCAGGACTGCATTAGACGAGTAGTTGGACTTGATGATCCCATTCCAGCCAGAACGATGCTGTGATTCTGTAAGAGCCTCCCATCTCCTGGTAGCAAAACGACATCTACCATTAGGTGGCAGCGTAAGATCGGCTGTTCCCTCCCAGATGAAGTGTGTTGGAAGCTGGCGTGGGAAGAGGGAAGCATCTGTATTGAGTGGGTGGATACAGAAGTTTGTGGAATGTACTTAGCATGTCAGCCTTTGCTTTCATGTACGAGATGGACCCACCATCATGACCTCTGCTCCATGCAAAACAACAAACAGTATTGGAAAATTTTTCTAGCCACTGCACGCTCTGACTGCTGTTACTGGCTTGGAGAGAATGGATTCTCTTTAGTCTGATAAAGAGAGCAGGCAGGAAGGCTTTGATTAAATTCACTCTTGTCATGAAGGAGGGAATTAGTATGCGGTACAACTGAACAAGTAACTCATTCACAAATCTTAGGTAGACCTAAATTTTCTACCCACATATTTTGACCGGTACCTTTCTGAAACAGGCATCACATATTCTCTCCCAGAACTGTCCAAAATCCTGAAAAACTCCATGTTGGCAGGGAACAGCCTCCCAACCTACTCTTTAAGAGCCCTAATCTGTGAAAACCAACCCAAGTACGCCAACATTCACTGTTAATGTGAGCAGCTTCATACCACATTTCCACAGTAGACAACTACTCTACATCTGCCTTCCTTCCTGCAAGTTACTTAACCCTGATATAAGGATTTCTGGCTACATCTACGTAACACCCCACCCTGAGGAGAAGGACCTGATTCACACTGAAACCAGCACAAACAATTATGATAGGACACTGAAACATCATCAGTTTGCTCCACTCTGAAAATTAAAAAACTGTAATTCATATTTTAAATATTCAAAATACATCTTTTTGGGCATGAATGGTATGCAGCATAGCGGGCACACAGCACACACTAAGTGACAGCAATGTAAAAAACCCTGCGTCTAGTTGGATCAGCTCTGTGTTGTAAAAGATGACAAACTGTTAGCAAGGCTGGAGAACAAACACGTGCAGCCACTCTTCTCTGAATCCATTTGTGACTGTAAGGATCACCACTGAAATATAATAACTAGCAAGTTCAAGTTGCATCACAATGTAAACAATTATTTAGCCACAGAGATTCTTAGTTCCATGGCACAAGAATAGTAATTAATTCTTGGAGAATATGAAGAGATCAGCCAGAAATTATTCCTACTTACTACTTAGCCAAGAAGAGATGATGGCTTGCACATTGTGCATACAAACAGCACTTAAAATGTCTTGACTGTGTAAAGAACAATCAAGTAGATGAGTCCATAGTTCTTACTGTGCACTCCTTGTAACGTTTGAATATCAACATGAAAAAGTAATTTCAATGGAGATTTTAAGTCTATATACTACTCTTACAATATGTCTGCAGGCAGTATTCTAATTATTAAAAGAATGTGTTAGATCCAATATTATCTATTGCCCTGAACTCACAGGTAACCTTCCGTTCACTTAAATTCCAGCCACTCCCAATTAAGCTCCAATCTTAAGTCTACTGACTATTTTTTTATGCCTGTGCTTGCCTAAAACTCAAAGAAATGCTGTACTAAAGCTCTGTGGTGAAAAGGATTGTTATGGGGTTTTTTTAAATTTACAAACAGAGGAGGGAGAATGGAGGACACCCAGGAAGTCTTCTAGTAAGCTGCTGGAATACTGCCCATAGCTCTAGAGTTCACATGTTAACAAAGCTAGAAAACTGGAGAAGATAAATGAAGTACATGCTAGAAGTTATTGTCAGAGGCTGCAGAAAAACATACAGAGAAAAAAATGCACAGCTTGTTAAAAAATAAAAAGGGCTAGTACTTTCAAAGGAAAGAAATACGTTCATATTCTTATGAACCCACCTACATACTCATAGTCATCCAAGGAAATGATGCACAGTCAGTGGCTGGAAGGTGATGACTGGCCCACTAGAAACCCTATCTAGACTTTGGTAAGGTGCAGTTTCCCCACTACGAGGTAACAACAGTCACTGCAGAGTTTCTACAACGCACTCTGCGCTCCCCCTCACGGAGTACTAAGCAGATGAGAGCCTTGGTAAAGTCTGATTTTAAACTGCCTTTGGTTTTGGTAGAGCTGGTATCTTGTTCAGGATTATTACATCTGATGCTATTTCTAGGAGTCAGGAAGGTTTGAGGCTCCAAGGGTGACCTCCTATAAACCCCTCTATAGTGAGTGATAAATGGAATGAAAGTTTCCATTTCAGAGAAAGATGTCATAAATTCCAGCACACTTACAAACAAAAGTAAGCAAGCCTGTGGGTTGGAAAACAGAATTAATGTTTCAACAAAATACACTAGTTGTGGTGTAATAAACACATTTTACAGCACAATTTTAGCAACAGACAGTAAGCTAAACATCCTTAAAAGCCCAGGAAACTCAAAAGCAACAGTAGGTATTCCATAATTGCAAGGTTGAAACCCAAAGCCTTCAGTTATTCACCAGTGATAAAAACCTAAACATCTCAGGGGTTCAATGTATGATGCTTTTAGTTTATCTACAGTTCCAGCTGATGATCCAAAACCGAGGAAAGAATAAGCACCAACAACTCTTTGGAGTAGCAAACAGCATACCAACAGCTACTATGTGAATGTATTTTTAAATCTTCAAACTTCTCTGGAGTTCATAAAGGACACATATAGAGAAAACCACTAAAAAGCATGGATTAAAGGCATTTGGTACTCACTTGTCTATCTCAATACCAAGCGGATTAGCTGGACGTAGGGACAAGGGGGGAATCCCTTTGTTCTTATCAGTGCGCATGTCATAATAGTTCATTTCATCCACCCAGACAGCAGACTGATCCAAGATACCTAGAGAAAACAAAGTGCAGATCCTTAAAACAACAAGGGCAGTCCAGCACCACCAGCTTCTGACATACTGAATTAATTTGTAAAATCCTGATAAATAGAAAATGCATGCCTAGGTAAGATATTGGAATATACATGGCAAAACAACCTGGATACAATTATGCTAAATTATTTTATTAGAGCTCCTGAAAAGGGCACCAAACACTGCCCTTTCAGACTGCAGTTCCATGTCTATTAAGACCATTTTCCTGATCACAGACAGTGGTATTTTTCATTCCTTTAAGTATTTTGCTATCTGTCCAAACCCTATCATCTGCAACTTGCAAACTGAGCAATTAATTACCTGGAGGTGCTCTCATTTGTATATGTTACGGAAGATCCTTCTCCCGTGCCACTCACTAACCAAAAGCAAGTGAGATGTAACCACACGCCAAAATGGATCACTCCAAGGACCCAGGACCGAGTTTGCTTCCAAAGTTACAGCACAGATAGTACTACACAGCGTGCACTGTCCCTCAGCCTGTAATGCAGCCAGCCATGCTCTTGGCTCTTCTTGAACAAAACCATCAGATACTCAACACCAGAAATTATCCCATCCCCACACATACCTGGTTTTTCTCCTCGCCTATTACCAAAAATTCATTGTGTGATGTTTGCACTTGATTCACTTTTATTGTTAAGAACTCAACACAGCTTGGGAGAAATTGTTATTTAACTGTCTCTGAACCAAAGGAACCAAAAGCCTAAACCACTTATTGTGGGTAGCCCCATGTCAGAAAAGAGAACTACCCAACTTCATCAGTGAGGTGCTCTGCATAAAACACTTTCAATCCCTAGGTATTTAGCCTGGATTCTAGAATAAGCAGAGATCCTAGACTGCTTGGCAACATCACTTCAATGTTTAAGCACCTCATGAGAAATACTTAGGACTTTCTTGCAGGATGGTTTGAATTACAAATACAAAACAACACTAAGGACCCAACTTTCTCAGGATTTAGGTGTAAAGCTCATGAGCTGGTTTGTATTTGGTATTTATCCTGTACACTTACGAGTAATTACTGGATCTGTTATGAATTCTAGAAGTATTTTACAAGTTTACTGTTACTCCTGAGAGAAGAATAAAGAACTACTTTTCACTAGTCATTGAGGAGTTTATCAGGACTCCTACAGACATATACCATGAGTTTATCTATACATACAACTGCACATTTTATTAACATATTCTGTGTTTTCTACACGAATGAACATTGTCCTGAGGTGGATCCACATTAAACACATATCATTTCATTTCTGTATTTGTTTGTTTATTTAAAGATATACGTATCTTTAAATACAGATGTTTAAAGATTATTTATGAATCAATTTAAAGAGATATATCTATCTTTCAATAAAATGTATTGGTTTAGCAAAGAAAACAGACACAAATTTGAACACAAAAATACCTATTTTTTCAGGTTTAAGCAGTTTGAAGGAAACAGTTGAAGTTCCTTTGCCACCAGACTTTGTAGTAACAATAATGTCTCCCTTGTCATTCTTAGCCTGTCCGACTCGACACACGATTTTACTTGCAGACATCCATTCAGCAGTCAGCAGACAGTTGTGGCCACAAATTGTTAAACCTGGAAAAAAGAAAAAAAAACCCAAAACCCTACTGTGAATACAAGTATCTCTTGAAATTCTGTTATGTAAATACATTCAGGTATTTTAGATAAATACAGGATCCTTCATCAGTCCTTTACAGCCAACAACAGTGAAAGAGTCATGACTGCATTTTCCCAATGTTTGTTTGGAGTGACTTCAGGTCTTTGGGCCCAGAGACTCTTCACAAGACACAGAAACTGCTGCTTTAGGCTTGTTTTAATCTTTTCTACCAGTTATGGGCTACTGCAACTTCTCTTCATGTTGTACATGACAGATCTTCTCTCTGCAAGACACTAGAGGAAGCTGCTGTGCAGTACTGCAGTAACATGACTTTTCCATCAAAACTACATATAAAACTAAAGCAGCTTCTGTGAAATACCTTCACAATGAACACAATGCCCCATCAATCAGTCTTGATGTGACCAGCTAATAAATCTGACTTCTCAATCTGATTGATTCCGTCCAGACTGGGGCTCTGGATGCTGGAACAGATGGACTGTTTTCTCAGGTCTAGAACAGTAATTTCCACATTCCAACTGGAGTTCTGTTGTCCCAAAGAACTGGCGAGGTTTTAACTTCTGTAGCCCCGATTTGGAGAATGACTTCATTAGGTTCTTCTTAAGTAACACCCTTAACTAGAAACATGTAGTGCTGTGACCAAAAATCACTTGTGTGCTGGCTGTGGTGAAGTACAAGTCAGTCAGGCGTAGCACTTCCTCTCCTGTTGGCTTGGCTTTTGTTTTTAATTTCTAGAAAGCTCTGACCAGTTTAAAAAATACTTAGAGACAGGAAAGGGTCAGCGTATGGTCAGCACAGAACCAAAGCCTCACACTGACTTTTTCTCACAATTTAAGTCTCTGACATTACCCAGCAGATAAATCTGGCAGTTTTCATGGCTGTCAAATAGAAAAATGCCTTACTCTGTGCCAAAAACTGTTCTGAAAATGAGAACCAAAAAATTAAAACCAAGAAAGGCCCTGAATCTTACTACAACTGAGAGTAATCTTACTTGAGCAAGGGGCACTAGATTTGTTTCTTTAAAGATGCATGAATACAGTGGGGAGTAGGATATACAGACTCAAAAAAAAAAAGCTTTAAAATATAAAAACTATTTACTTGTTATTTTTTGCACCATTTTCATGAGTTCAGTTTTTCAGTGAGGAAGACAAAACCCACATGTTTATGATGCATGAGTTTAAACCTTCATTTATTATTGCACCTCCTCTGGGTTTAAGCCAGCAACTTCTCTGAGATAAAAAAGGTTGTGGTAGGAACTAAAACTAATAAAGAATTTGTCTGACCCATTCATTAAGAGGTTTTCACACTATAATTTCAAAGATCTGAATTCATGCTTTACAATCAAGACCTGAGCAAATCAGTAAGGTAAAAATTTTTGAACAACTTTTTTAAAGATTTCTGGATTGATTCTGTTCTACCCACCAGAGGTTCCTAAAGCTCTAAAGAGAACAAGATCATGAGATCTGATACTTTTGAAATGGAGGGAAATGGCCTTTACCTGCATCTTAGAAAGGCGAAGGAATCTTTATGGACATCTTATCTATCACACTAAATATAATGGCACAAGAAAATGATCAGAACAAGCAAAGGCATGTTGGCTGGGGCATTCTGATAGAACAGATGCAACACTTTTCCCCCTCCAATACAAGAAAATTTCCTTTTAAATAAAATTTCATTTTAATATTTTGCATGGCACAAAGAACTCTGATAACATCATACTCAGGCTCTGGTTCATATATTCCTTTAATAAATAGCCACAAGTAGTTGTTTTATTGAGACTTTGAAATGGCAGTTAGGTTTACACATTGACAATTTTCCAGTGCCTGCTAAATACAGCACAAACTTCTTCAAAGACAAACTAAACGTTGAGTTACAGGTATCTCCTGGAGACATTTATAACCCGCCTGGATAAGGTCCTGTGTGACTTGGTCTAGGTGATCCTGCTGTTGCAGGGGGATTGGACTGGATGATCTTTCAAGGTCCCTTCCAATCCCTAACGATTCTATGATTCTAAAGAGCAGATTAATTTACTTAAATCTCACACCCACCCTTTTGGCAAGTATTCTCATTCAAATTACAGAGAGTATTTAAAAGCTTAATTTAACTGGGAAAATAAATCTTTGCACGTCTGGGACCTTCATCACGTATGGGAGAAAGCTGAGAACTAAGCTAAGGAAAACAATCAAATTTTTTAAATTGTTTTTACTCCAAAGCATGGCATTCGTAGCTGTATGTCACAAGAATGACTCCAAAAAAACTCAAAACAGATAAAAAATATTAGTTGTATCACCTGTAATACTGAGGCACAATCAGGAGATGACTTTCTTCCAAAAATGTAGCATTCATCATTTGTTAGGGGATCACACCAATGAACTAATGAGGGCATTGAAGTACATCGACCACAAAAATACACTGAAATGCACTCACCTCTGGCTTCACTAGTTATTTCAATATTTCCCAATAAAGACTCACCGCTGTACCGCAGCTCAGGAAAATACTACTTCCCTTTTTGAGGGACAGCACACTGAAGTGAAGGGGAAAACAGTAATAGCTTACACTTGGCCATAAAGTTTGTTGTGGTGGCCAAGGATGGAATTCAGGAATCTTGGTTTAGAGCCATGAAGTTAAAAATTGTTTCTAGCACAGCCAAACAAAATTCCAATGGACTTTGGAGGAGTCATGATTCCACAACAAATTAGATAAATTGTCTCCAACATGAACAGTGACGTACGTGTCTGCTTAACTCAGAAAAGGAATCAGGGAAATTCCAGTAGTTATGGATAATCTGCGTTTCCAGAAGATTTTACAAAATCCTCCTCAAAAGGACTAAGAAAATTGAAGAGCTATAGGATGTGACTCTGAAATGGTTAAACAGCTTGTTAAGCTAGAAACAGGCTTTCAGTAAATGGTGTGTTTTCACTGAGGAATGTTTCTACAGGGTATGTGCTGGGATCATATAAGTTCAAAATATTAATTTATAAATGACAAAATAAAGAGGTGCCAAATCCAGAACGAATGCATTAATTACAAAACAAGTAGAAAAAATGCAGAACCTCATGAGAATGAGTGGAACCCCTACGATGAAGATGCGATAGAATAGTAGCTGAAATTCAATGAATGATGCACACTGATTAAACTTTCAATTCACAGGTGACAGGACCAAATTGACTACTCACCCCCAAGCACTAAATCATGGGACTGTAACAGGTAGAACAACAGAAAACATTAGCTCCTTGCTTAGCAGGCATTATACAGAAACCATGGAAAAACACAAAGCAGAAGGGAGAGTGCAGTACTATGCCATGGTGCATTCCCATCCTAAACACTGCATGCAGCCAACATGACCTTCAGCCATGGCTGGTAAGGAATCCAAAAGATTCACTGAAGAGCAACAAGAAGGGTCAAAGGCACATGCAGAAAATTCAAACACACCAGGACCTTTCAGCCTGGTAAAGAGGCAACAGAGCAGTGATGATCGATATCAGTATGATGAGGAGAATCAGAGAAAACTGATGGAAGCTGTGATGATTCAAATAAGTCATCATGCTAAAACAGTGAAAGAAATGGTTCTTCATATAATGTGGTTTAGAGAAATTACAGAACCCGCTTTGTCCTAACAGCTGCAGATACACAAACTGACTATCACACTAATTCAACAATCAGCAATGCTCAGGGACTTTCTCAACATATTGAAAACACTCCCAATACAAAAACCTCCCCACGGAAATTCTCAACAGCTAGTGAAGTAGCAAAAGGCATATCACTGCGTTTACCCTTCCCCAACACACTGCCACGGGCACTCCTTCGTTGTGTTTAGTGCAGAAAGTTGAGTCAGGATAAGGGTCCACCTAGCATCCTAATTAGCTAAATACACACTGGGTAGCACCCCTGAACTTAGGGATTCTGTTCAATTTTGTAACCTCAGTACAAGAAGGATATTGAGGTGCTGGAATGTGTCCAAAGAAGAGCAATGGAGAACCGGAGAACCTGTCTGGAGGACAGGTCTGATAAGAAATCGTTGAAGGAACTGGAGTTGTTTAGCCTGAAGAAAAGGGGGCTGAGGGGAGACATTATTGCTCTCTACAGTTACCTGAAATGAGGTTTTAGAGAGGTGGAGATCAGTCTCTTCTCCCAAGTCACTAGTGATAGAACAAGAGGAAATGGTCTCAAGTTGTGCCAGGAGAGGGTTAGATTGGACATCATGAAAAATTTCTTCCCTGACAGAGTGGTTAGAGGTTGGAAGAGGCTGCCTAGGGAGGGAGTGGAGTCCCTGTCCCTGGAGGTGTTCAAAAACGAGTAGATGTGGCCCTGGGGAACAGGGTTTAGTGGGTAGGGTGGGGTTGGGTTGATCTTGGAGGTCTCTTCCAACCTTAATGATTCTATGAGTCTGTGGTCAAGGGCCTATTTGTGAAAAGGGCATTCCTTATGCAACAAAACACCTATTTTACCATGGAAAAAAAATCTGTAATCACATCCTAAATGTGACATTCTGTATCTCAAAAGAAGTTGCTTTTTTTTTCAACTCACCTATGAGGTCTGTAGGCCCAGTCCCCAGATTTTCTCCTCGAATTGTCACTTTTGTCCATGAGATGCCTTCATTGGGCGATATGCCAGTTACAAGTGGGGGCTGCCGTGCTCGAGACATGATGGCTCTTCAGTCTCTAAACACTGAGTTGCTTTGATCTGTTCAACATAAAAATAATTTAAACCCAATAATTATAATATATAAAAATTACATTTAAACTCAAGAAAAACCTTCTAAGTGGTTCTTCTAAAATGACAGACATGAATGTAAATATGGAAAACACTGCTCAGAGTCTTTTTCCCACATAAACCATACAGAATACCTACTCGTTCTTTTAAATTGGTTTTTGTAAGTTCATCTCTAGTTCTGAACTGTACAGAAAAATATATTCAGAAAAATATTAAACCCTCAAAACGTTTAATGACGCTACGTACACACACTCCCAGTCACTCATGTCGTAACTCTAATCAGGTCATTCAACCCACTATTAAAAAGTTATTTTTTGATTCCTTAAAAAGGAGAATCCCTAAGCTAAGCAATAGATTATGATAAGACATGAGGGTAACTTCAAAATTAGACTTCCTGGCATAGACAGTCCCATGGAAAGAAGCCCATAGCACTCATTTTTACAAAATTAAAGCAGACAGTATGCTAACACAGAACATCA
The DNA here is from genome assembly GCA_013400115.1 of Rhinopomastus cyanomelas. Lineage (NCBI taxonomy): Eukaryota > Metazoa > Chordata > Aves > Bucerotiformes > Rhinopomastidae > Rhinopomastus > Rhinopomastus cyanomelas. The sequence continues at coordinate 300,556 of VXBP01005623.1, forward strand.
ACATGATGAATATCCCAACAACAAAATAATACCCCAACAGATCAACAAAACCATCCATTAAATCATTGAAAAAGCATTTCCACAAGATTATGCCTTTACGCCCAAAATCACGAGGTAAATCAAACCACTTTAATTAGCTCTGCAACACTGATACCAGTAATCTACACAGGGTATTTCCTCTGTGCAACTCTGCAGCTCTAAGGAGTAGCTGAGCACAGCTTGAAGCACCTCAGCTCCCACAAATCTCTCCACGTGTACAACAGTCGATGAACAGAGCTCACCCACGGCTACACAGGATTTCCAGGGGAGTAACTCACAGAATGAAATGTTTTTATTTCTAGGAAAATCCAGGAATGATGAATCAGTGATCCAAACCCTTAGGTACACACACAGAATGCCTCAGCACACACACTTTTTTTTTTTAACGTTTGCAATACAAGGCAAACTTCATGAGGCTTCTCTGACCTGTTTTTATACTGGACCAAGGCACATTTTCTATATGCCTTTAGGAACATAGATGCATCCTCTAGGTGCATCCTCAAGCTGCACCAGGGGAGGGTTAGGCTGGGCATTAGGAAAATGTTTTTTACTGAAAGAGCAGTCAGGGGTTTGAACAGGCTGTCCAAGCAGAAGTCACAATCCCTGGAGGTATTTAAAGGTTGTTTAGATGTGGTGCTTAGAGATCTGGTCTAGTGGTGACCTTGGCAGAGCAGGGTTATTGGTTGCACTTGATGATCTCATGGGTCTTGTCCAACCTGAATGACCCTGTGATTCTGTTTTTACTTGCAAATAGTCAAGTCCATGAAAGCCAGAACCTCTGCAAATCATCCCTAACAACAAATTGCAGTCAAGTGGTAGTTTTGAAGCACCTGCAGTTAGGAATTACTAGAACTCAAATCAGTTGTCTTTGTTTTAGCCAGTTCCACATAGTTCTACATTAACTCTGCATTCACTGCACCATCATGCTCTGTGCTTTGACACAAGTTCTCCAGGCTTTTTAGTGTTACTGCCACCAGCTTTGCCATCAGCAAAGCTTCCACTGAACAGTTTCTTCGTGTTCTGAAGTTGGAATGCACAGACAGAAGCTGGTGAGGCAGGAATAAGGATGAAGATCTCCTGAAGGAAGTCACTGAATCCTGCTCCTGAACCAGGATTCTCTTCCTGTTTCTGTCATAGACACAACAGCAGCTCACTCGGAGCAATTTTTTCTTCGCAGTTTCTGGGTGGGTGGCCACAGACAAATCTTGAGAGTCCACGGCCAAAGCTGAAGTCAGTGTGACATGTACCCTGAACATGGAGAATGTTGCACAATCCTCCATAATATGGAGCTTATGAATCACCACTCACATCCATAAATACTTTTGATCTTAAATGTTTGTTTCTCAGTTTCAAGTATTTAAAATGGGAATGCTATCCCACATCCCAAAAGCCACTCTGAAGACAAATTCATCAGTATGGAGGGGGCAGTCAGATGCTCTGAGTGCCACAGAACTCCAGGAACTTTAGGGAACTTCTGCAACTACCTTTGAAGGGTGAGACTAGCTAAGAGCTGCAGATTCCAGCTGAACAAGGAACACAGTACGTCGCAGTATGTGAGCCATGTGCAGGACATGAAGGAAGTCTGGTAAGAGCCCATGACAATACCCACAACATTTGTCTGGATATAATGTGGTTTGTTTGGGTTTTATCTTTAATTGGCAAACCTCATAATATTTATTGACTGGTTAACTTGGCTACATTAAAAATGAATGTTTTATGGAAACCAAAGTCATGTCCCAGTTTTTTTGCAAGCAACAAACTGATGAAAAAGGAATTCACATCTATATCATCATATAGATTTTTAAGTCTGTATGTAAAACACTGGAACCTTTCACATGAACTCAACATGAGGCTAGAGAAGCCTGCAGTCAGCAGACGCAGTTTCATTTTACTCTGTGGGTAAAAGACCACTCGAGGAGAGCAAGGCTGTGTCACCAGATTACAAAGAAAGCAGCTGATGGTCATCTGCAGCTATGGAAAAGAAGATTGAGCTCTAGCAGGCAGAGAACCCTTCTTTCTACACTCTCATGCCCTAGTCCTATTTCTTTCCCATCATTATTTCCACCGCCTTCACACAGAAGCAGTCTCTGCCTCACACCAAAACTGAGGCCAGGTCCTACTCTTGCAGCCGACCTGCTTCCTGCTCTTGTCCTGCCAAACTTCCCTCTGATTTCTTACCCATAAGCTGAAGTAGAACTGCAGAGGGCTGTTATATCCCAATTCTCCTTTCAAATCCAGACGCCCTCCTAATTCCTCTTCCTTACGTCTTGGTTCCTTACCCCAAGCCTTCTCATCCAGACAGCCCACCAGCATTACAGTTTATCAGTTCCTCACCACAAGTGTGTTTGACAGACAAGAGTCTTCTGTCAAGATCCCTAACAGTGGAGTCACAAAGCTTGCCCAGCTCTCCTCTCACCCATAGGGCATTCAGAGCTACATTACTGCAGCACACTGCCTGACAAAACAACAGGCAGCACAACAGAAATAAACTTCCCAGTTACTGTTTCTAAGCCTAATCAGAATCTGAAATGGCACGGAAAGGACAGTTTACTTCTACCCAATTACCAAACACACATCCAAAGAAGTTCAGAACATCAGAATTTGAAGCTTCCTCTGGAATCCTGCACAAAAGTGATGTCAGAGAAGAATGAAGTTCTGAAGTGTACCTCTAACAAAGAGGACGTTCTGCATCTATTTCTCCCTGTATAGTCTTTGCAGCTTTTCTCCTGGATACTCAGTAGCTGCAGAGCCGATATACAATAGCGTAAAGAAACAGTGGGGTTATGTCCCCCCCCCACACCTAGTCACCTTCTTCGGGAGGCAGTATGTGTCTAGACACCACTAAGATAACATAAAATTTATCTTCTACTTTCAAGCAGTTTTCGGTAAAGATTTATAGAAGATGTTAAACACTAACGCAGACTAAAAAAAACCATCTTCAATAATTCAGTGGTAGAATTGAGAGGAAGTAATCTTCAGGAAAACAAATGAAACATCAGCTGCTTTGATATTTTCGGTTGATCTTCTGTCTCCAAAGAATAAAAAACCCCTCACAGTTCCTTTGCAGTGCAGCCACTTTTCTTTTCAAATACCTAGGCATACAGGTAATTGGCTGGAATCAATCCCAACAAACTTAAAAGTAATATTACAACATATTTTTCCGGATTTCAGAAATTGGCATTAGATCCCCTCCTCATGATGAACTAAATAAATGCAATAAAAATGCTGAGCCTCCCAAGGTCTAGTATTTCTTCTAAAGTACTTCAATACTTACTGCAGAATTGCTTTAAAATACCTGATGGGAATGAGAATGCCACAGTAAATCTCAGCACATTACAAAAGCACTGCAGCTCTGAGATGCTCTATTACTATTACTTTTAAACAGCAATAAGTTTCATTTATTTCAAAGAGTGATTGAAGCAAGTCCCTATAGAATCTGTCTTTAGTACAGATACCTAGCAAATGCTTGTGAGTCTTCATCTACAGTATTTCCTCTCTTCCTGCTTAGGACAAACACGTCGACAGCTGAAATGACTGAGTGGCTTACTGGGAAGCCTACCAGTATACGACTGTGGACCAAAGGCAAGTTTGTCATTTTCTTACAAAATACTTACAGCAAAGCTGAAAAAAAAAACACACTAACTTCTCCATTTCATTAGAAGATATAACAATTTGATTAAAACCTTTTGCTGCAATCCTATACACTGCCCTAAAGAGAAATTGTATCATTTAAAAATTATATGTGATACATAAAACAATCTTCATCACCATCATCTCCTCTTCATACTGGAAGATTGTTTCTTATGCAGAATAGAGGAGATTGCACAAAGACAGTTTTCTGTACAAGGTATTTCCTCCAAGGAGCCAGGCTCACTGAAAAAAAAAGTTAACAAAGGGCGGTTTTTTTGCACTGGACAACCTTCTACACTAACAGAGCTCTTTTTCCCCTCTTTTCTACCCCCCTGTTCTTTTAAACTTCATTTCCTCACAATATCTCCCCAACAGTTTAACATGGATGACATCTGTTTGACTGCTTCCATGATCTTGCCCATATTATTCTATTATTCTGTCATAATTCTTGTTATGAAAGTGCAAGGAGTTCGAAAGCCTCTGCAAAGACCACCTACTACAAAGCCAACTTGAAAAATGCCTTTCATAAACATCATCTTTGTCTTCACATGAGCTTATCAAATAAATTGTCTTCTCACATAGATTTGGTTAAGAAAAATATCCTGACAATTCTGAGCATTACGAGCTTGCTGAAGACGGGATGTCTTCATCCTAAGAAAGGCCACTTTAAAAACAAATAATGAAGAAAGAAAATATGGCCCAATATAAAAGGAAAAAAAATTACAAGTTTATGAGCTTAGCTGCTTTTTTGCCTTTTATAAACCTTCAGTTGGTTTAAAATGAGAGTTCTTCAATAGGTTTTGCAACTTAACTTTCACGGGTGAACAGAAAAGAAACACAAAGTAGAAAGCCAGCGGCTACCTCATCTGTTCTGTAAAGCAGAGTAGTGCTTAGCACTCTGGACAAAGTACCAGAATGTGAAATAAGTGAAGAACAGAAGCTGGTAAGTTCAAATCCCAAATAAAAACTACAAACATAATGATGGTGTGGAACTCTGAAAGACAGTAACAATCAAGTGCCAAATTACAAGTTACAAATTTCACCAGTGGAAAAGCTTTTAACAAGGAATTCTTGACTTGTAAAGCGTGACAGCAAGGTGCTTTCAGCGACAGAAAATTCAGTTACAGTTTTCAGCAGTACTTTCTCTTTACTTAAAGACTGAACATAAAAGACTGTCTTGGAAGACAGGCTTCATGGCAAGCGCCATGGTCACCTAGCAGAAGGAATCTAACAAGAGAGGAAAGAAGCAGCCCATTTATTATCACCGAGAAGGTCTAAGCTACAAGCAAGCATCCAAGTCATATCACATACTTGTTCTCACTCGAGTATGTGAGTCAGAACATGATTTTTAAATGTTGAGGCAGAACAGCAGGAATGACCAAAGCGTTACTTGTGTTCAAATCCCAGTATGCCTCAGACATTGTTTGCTTTTTAAAAACAAAACCGACCTGAAAGCAGCAGGTGAGGTACAACTAGAGACTAACATCACAGCATTAGCTGCTTTCCAAGTGAACGCATTCATGAAATACCCTTTTTTAAACAACACTTAGATTCAAGACCTTAGGTGATACTCTTTCCACCTTAAATCGCACAAACTTGTATTTCCAATAAATAAATTTTATAATTTGTTTCCCTAGCAAACCCAAAGAGTCCAAGTACAAGACGACAGCAGTCAGTGAAGGGACTCTGCAAACGACCCCGAGCAGGACAGCGAAGCAAAAAGCTTCTTATGTGTTTGCATCAAAACCATTACAAAACTATGAAAACCACTACTGCAACCTTTTCTGTGCTTTATCTTCCCAACAATATAAATTCAGACAGACAATCTACATAAACCAAGATTTAATAAGCATTCAGAAAGCAGCACTGTGAAAATAACTGACATTTATTAACCCCTCTGGAGATCTTCAGTGCCCCAGAATTTCCACAGCCTTCAACACTGCATTAATAACACAAAGTCCATTCCTGCGGGCCTGCCAGAAAAGACTGGGAAGTGAATAAGCCAAACAATGCTGAAATTCCAAGTGATATTAAGAATCTATGCATGTTTATTTAAATAATAAAAGAAGACTTGTCAATTTAAACAAGAAGTGCTCACAAATCTTAACATTTGGGGGGGGGGGGAAACTCTTCAAAACACCACTAAGCTACTTATAATGAAAAGATGAACAAACACAAAAAGCAGGGGTAATTTCACTGTCACCCAGGAAAAACAAAGCCTCATTTGTCTTGCCTATCACATCCGGCGTGTTGGCTCAAGCCAATGTTAACACTGAGGAACAAGTTAACCTACAGGACCACGCTGCAAGCCCAAATCAGTTTCAGTTCGGGAAGACGTGTGAGGTTTGCGACAGACAGGACAAATGGCAGAAAAGAAAAGATGTGGAGTGTTCAATTACATAACACAATAGTCTCCTCTTTTAAGAAGAGCTTCTCAATAGTCTCAACAGCCACGAAGGGCGGTTTTTGGGTAGCCCAGGACTAAGCAGAGTTTCGCTTTTGCAATGCCATACTGCTCCACTTCCTCAGCGTTTCAGAGACCCCGCTTTTCTCTACCCAGCAAAGTGCATCTTGGTGGCTATATATCTTGACAGAGAGAAAACAAAATAATCACGGCACTCAGTGATGCCATTAACATTTCTGAGTACAAGGCATTAAAAGGCTGGATCCTCGGCAGAGCCCTTGGCAGAGGAGTTCAGCGCTGTCGCAGCCTGGGCTGCAGCTGCAAGGGATTGACACTGCTCACCGTGGAACCCGGCTCAAGACAAACTCCGGGCACAGTTCCGGCATCCGAAATAAATTAAACAGTGTTGCTCTCTCTCATCCACCCTGTTAGCAGCCTCTCCGTTGAGCTGGAGACCACACACTCAGACCACACAGCACCAGCTGAACTCACTCGCACGCAACATCTCCAAGCTGTCAGTCTGGTGAGGTATGAGGAGGAACCAGGGGGCAGGAGTGCGAGTGTGTGTGTGTTTAGAAAAGCTGCTTGCTCTCTCCTCCTATCATCCCAGCTGGTTGTGTTTTGTGTGGTTGGGAAGGAGGGAAAGGAGGGAGGGATAAAAAAAGACCTATAAACCTTGCTAAGAAAACATACTGGTCTTGGCCTTTTGTAGTAATGATCTGCACTCCTCCGTACTGGTTTAGTAGCTGATGCAGGGCTAACAAAGCATCCCTTTTACATCGATTAACCTTCTATCTATCACATGTAAAAAAGAAAAATCTAGATTGGCATAAATCTTTGTACATATTAAATGACAGCACCGTGTCAGCTGTGAGGTACATACATCACAGAACGCTGTGTATTTTACATTAGGAATACTGACAGGTTATGTATCGTGGGGAATCCCTCCCTGCCTGGAAAAGAACAATTAACTACGCAAACACCATTATGATATCAAACACTGACTTTTTCCACAAACATTCCACTGTAAAATGCAGTTTTGTTCATTAGTATCTCGTATCATAAACAACTTAAAGAGAATTAATGAGCCTCCATGTAATATCGAGTTTGCGACCCACCAGCAAGCAGTAAAAATAGCAAAACTCTAAAAATAGATGAAAAAGAACCACTGCTGTATAGTACCGCTGAACTTTTCAAATGGGAGGGAAATTCTTTGTTTCTTTTAGTTCAGAAAAAATTACTTCATCGGACAATTACTTTACCTGTCCAAACAGAAAAGGCTGAATAAAACGTTTAAAGAGTTGTTAAATCTATTTTAGTCAGACTGCTTTAAAAAAAGATCCCCTTTCCTCTGCTCTGCTACCAAGAGCACAAATACACCTTCCATCAAACTTAGCAGCACACACACTTAATTTAATCCACATACACAGGCTGAGCAGCCCAGAATCACAGTCACATTTTAACCTCAACTCGACATTGATTCACGTGACAGTGATAACCTCCAAGCGCCTCTACAAAGTAAAAGCATCACTACCACAACAATCCCGATATCGATGTTTGCCCTATAAACTTCAACAAGGACATTTCTTATTACAGAAAAACTTAAGGAAGAAGTCTTAAAAACATGTCACCTGAACAAATACATTTTCAAAAAAAATGTAATGTTTAAAGTTCCATAAATTATTTTCCCAATGTATTAATTAGGTCTGCGTGCTGGATTGTTCCAGCTCTGGAGTGAACACTGTTGCTAGTAAATTCTACGTCACTATATCTATTCATTTCTAAGTCTCAAGTCAAACCAATTTCAGTTTTCTGAACATCTGTTCTGGCTGTACTGAACAGGCTAGAAAAGGGCAACACTGTAGAAGAAAATGTAATTGAACGAAGCCTGAACACAGATGTTTCTTCCTCAAATTTCCGCTATTTTCATTACAAATTGCATTTCAGCTCTCCAGAAATTAACTCATCTGCTCAGTTAAAAGCTTCTGTATTTATTACGAGACACATCTCTATAATCTAGCACCGTTGTCAAGAAAAACCTTAAACATCTATATATAAACATCTGTATAGAAAAAAGTCAGCTCAGCTTTACACAAAACCATATCACAGATGGCCATAAACCTCCCATTCGTTTCTGAATTCTCACAAAGATCAAGCCTTCCTACACGTGTTTCTGTCTTCAACATCCAGCACTTTGGTTCATCCTGACCTCCTCAGGAAACCACTCATCCCTCTTCTGTTCTAAAGGTATTCATAATTTTCTGTGCATTCAGTTATTAGGGAAAGGGTAAAGAATCTTAACACCCTCCTCATCCTTCCATCTTATGTTACTCAGAAGCAGAAATTTAAAATCAATACTTCAAGCATCAAAAACTTTCAAATACGTTTATGCAAATGCATTCAGCAAGATCCAGAAGTTCAGAAAAATAAACTAAATGAATCCCAGTGGGATGCCGGGTTTTTTCCTAGAGAAAAGAAACAAGACACCGCAGATTTTTTCCTAAGCCTCCTAATTATACACGATATTCTTTATAAAAAGATTATGTAGCCACTGTAATTACGCAGTTCACATGGTTGAAATTTTAACTTGGGTGCCTGCAGGTAGGGCTGCAACAATGACTTTTAACATTTGCTCTGTGACAATTTGGCCATGCATTTTATTTCAAAAATGGTTAAAAGGTGAGATATGCACTTGGGTTACTGAAATTGCTGTATTTTCATCTTCTCTGCCAAACACCTCTCCGGCCTCTGCTCAAGGAAGCACTGAGGCCATGCACTACAGCATCTTTACTCACAGGTCAAGCACATCCTCAGGTTATTTCACTGTCCCAGAGCCTGCGCACTCAGGTATTTTTCTGACCTTTCTGCCTGCCTCTGCCTAACACACTCTTGATTTTCACTTCCACTCAACCACCTAAAAATCCCATCTCCTCTATGGAAATACCAAGCTTTCAGTGTATTGAATTTGTCTTGTCACAAACAGAAGCTCTCCAGCCTTCAGAGCTGATGAAAAGGAAAGACAACAAAATCCCATCAGCTATCACAGGATCACAGAACATTAGGGATTGGAAGGGACCTTGAAAGATCATCTAGTCCAACCTTATATTTGTAAGTCGTTGACTTCTGCCTAAAAATCTAATGGTCAGTTCTCCAGCAAGAAGACACAGGTTAAAACCACAATGAGAGTCAAAGTGTCTTGAGACTCAGTGACTTCCTAAACAAAAAATTTCAAGCCACTGCTTTTTTAATGGAGAATTTTAGGATTCTCTCAAAATATCAGTTTAGTTTGTCCTCAACACAAAATACAGTGTTTTGAAAGCAACTTTTGCCCAGCAAAGCCCTAAATCTTTAACTTTGTGATGAACTTCCAACTACAGGGTACGCTGCTGTAGGGTTATCCACAAAGCAAAAGAAAAAATACAAGATTAAATATACCTAAAAATTTACACTGTAATCTGATCTGCAGACACTTTGACACTGCCAGAGTCCCCACTGGCTTCTCAGCAATACAGCCTGAGGTCTGCCTCCGAGAATTAAACTGAAAATCTGGGAATCTGTACTTGCCGTAGTTCAAGAGAAAACCAGAGCCTTAAAGAGTTTGGTGTCTCAGAAGCTTTGTCTTCCTTAAAAACAAACCAAACAACACTGGAAAGGAAACATAGCCTTTCACACCCATCACTGAGTGCAATCACAATATTTTCTACTGAAAATGCCTAACGTATTGTCTGCAGATTAACAACTTGTGTTGTAAAGAAAATCAACTAAAAAGCTATACAGACCAATTTTCTTTTTAATTAAAAGCACAAAATCCTTCCAAAATATTACTAATTTAGAAACAATTTTTCCATAGGAGTGAAGGGAGGTCTTTGGCTTAGTGTTGTTTAAAATATTAACTACTGAGCTTACCTTTCCCTATGCAAAGCATGTAACACACCAATCCTTGTTTTCAGAAAGTTTTCTCACTACTCAATTTCTATGAAAACTGCTTCAGGTTATTTCCCCCCTTCAAAGAGATTAGAAAACTTGTTTCTCTCTCCTGCCCTTCACCTCTCCTCTGCTTTTTTACACTGGATTGCAATCCAGCTGCCTTGGAACCGAGACACTGACAAGAATTCTAGAAAGTAAGTTAAGGTACAAAACTTGTAATCAGCTTTGTTTTCACACTGCTACTTCGCAAGCTGTACACACAGACCTCTGCTTTCATGTTCAGTGCAAAAGATGAAACACCACTGCGACACAACTGCGCTAGACATGTGCTGTCTAATCATCCCTCATCCTACAAGCACCTTTACAAACAAGCCTTCCCCCATGACCAAGCACGGTATTTCTCCCCTGGGAAAAGTAATTTGAAAGACAATGTTGCACAGCACGGATATACAGAACGTAGGTGGTCCAAGACAGAAGGTCAAAGTTAAGCTGAAGAGCTAATGTCTGACTTCTGCTAAAAGATATTAATTTAGTGTGTTTTCAGATTTGGAGCCTTCATGCTTCTTTTAAATACAACAGCGGATCCCACTCTTACTGAAAAACTTACATGGAAAATAAACTCATGGTAACACACACAGTCTCTGAGTTTTATTTTCCAGTCCTCTGATGCGAAATTAAGCTCTACTGGTTTCTCTGGTGGAAGGTTTCCCATGCCTGTTTGCCTAACTAAGTAGCAATACCTAACCATTCAAAACACGTGCAGGTAGTGTCTGTCTGTGCTTCGCCCTGTAGTACAGAACTCTAACTGCAGATCATTTCATGGATCCTTTCAATAGCTGTCAGAATCCATGTTTTTAAGAACACCTTTTATGTTCAGTCTTCTGTCACCATCCTATTCAGATCCTGCTTTTTTTCTTTTTTTTTTTTTAAGTAGGAAAGCAGAAAAGCACAGAACAAGCATAATTAAAATACCTTAAACTTGATGTTTAAAGTACAGTGCTTAGAACTTGCTGGGTTTACAGCTAAGCATATCAACACATTTAAAGAAATTAAGTATGGCTTAGCACATCTAAAAGTTCTGATCACTAAAAGAGGTCAGTAGCCTCTGCTTTGCAGTCAATCCAGTTATTTTCCTTCATTGTGAGAAGCAGCGTAACAAAGAACAGACCGTATCAGTGGATGAAGTTTCTTTTTAATACGACCTTGGGAAAGAAATGGCTAGTTTACATATTTTAACATCTTTATTGTCCTTTTTTGCTCTCCACAGCTAGTGAAAAAAACCCCTTACTTTTAATAACAAGATTTTGTTATTTATTTATTTTCAATTCATGACCTAGAACTTAAAAGGGTTTTTTAGAATTGATTTGAAACATCCATTAACTTAAAACACTATTCAGCACTAATATCTGATAAAGCAATTAAATAATAGTTAATTAAAAATAATAATACAAAGCAATTAAAAACACTATCAAGTCTGTACAACTACTGGAATGCTTTGAACAAGGGCTGTGAAAACACAAGATCACATTATGTTTGAAGTAAAAAAACTCAGCACAATTTGCTTGGTAACATGCTTTTAATTCAATAGTTCCATCTCTGACACATACTAAGAAAGTTATTCTTTCCATACAGAAAATAAATTTACCATTACAATGCAAATTAATGCTATTTTCACAGAGGTAAGTCATGCCACTATACTGAAAACTGCATCCTATTTTAGATGATGTTCAAGAATAACAGGTATTTCATCTCACTCTTAGAGGGTGGGCATAAATTAGAAGAATTCTAAGTTATTAATGGGAAAGAAATCAGCAGCCAGGACATGACTTTTGCTGCTTGTTGTTGGGCCAGTGCAAGCTGTGGTAGATATTCTAGTAATACAGGAAATCAAGAATTAGAGATTTTCTTCTTCAGGTGAGCAAAAGGCAAAGCAAGAAAACAGACCCGTTCAGTTAAGCCTAAAATTAACTTGTGGTTCACATTTAAAAACCCAAATAAACTATCTTCACAACTTTATCAAGTGAAAAATCGAGTTTGCAGTAATGAAATGCACACAAATCACTGAAGGATAAAATAAAGGCTTTAAGAATGATCAGAAAGACTGGAAAGACAAAGTGAGATACAATTTTAAATGAAACTCTAAAAAACATGAGTATCTGTAGTTTAGATTGAATCCAGTATTCTGTCAAAGTTAAAATAGCTTAATATTTCACTGGATTTCAATTCAAAGCTTCCAAGTGCATGGCTAGAAGCTACTAATACACACGGAGCAAGCAAATTTCAGCTAAAAGAGAGAGCAGTCAGCAGTGAGCGGCAAGGAAGAAAGAGAAGAAAAAGGTGAGTGTAGGAGGAAAGCTATTCTGAAAGCCAGTAAAACCCAAAAAAATGCGAAAATCTCTTTTTGAAATAAGATCATCCCTAATTTCAGATGCCTACCCCCCTTGATATGGGATCCTTTTCAACTTCCTACTTAAGATATAGAAAAGAAAAATTGTTTGGTCTCCCAACCCATGGAGTCTTCTGGACACTAAGGCAGTCCAAGCTAGGGAGAAATGTAAAACTGTGTAGGAAGTTAAAAATAAATAAACAAAGACATAGAGAAGGTACAGTATTTTCAGTTAGGTATCAGTGCAAACAGTCATCTCTTAACCAGTAGATTTAAGTACAAAAGTCGCCCTGTGAGGGTACCGAGACACTGGAAAAGGTTGCCCAGGGAGGTTGTGGCTGCTTCATCCTTGGAAGTGTTCAAGGCCAGGATGGATGGGGCTCTGGGCAACCTGGTCTGATGAGAGGTGTCCCTGCTCATGGCAGGGGACTGAAACTAGATGATCCCTGATGGCCCTTCCAACCCAAACCATTCCATGATCCTATGACTGACCGGTTTCACATTCCTTATTTCAGTCTTTTCTTACACTCAAGTTTGGGAGATTACTTCTGAAACCTTATGGTTAGAAAACAGTAACATCAGACCTGCAAGTGACCAGCTCTGCAGAGGTCAGATGTGGCCTCTCACTTGCAGGTTTCACCTCCTCCCTCATCCCGCACCCCACCTTTCACTGAGTTAAATAATTTCTGAAAGGACAGTCACCGAGATTCCCCCAGCCCGAGAGCTCGGTGTTGTGGGGTCCCACCTCCCGCACAGGGCACTGAGGCAGGAAGAACAATCACAAGGCCGCTGCACCCGGCATGTCGCCGCCTCATTGCCTCGCCGGGCCCGTCTCACGACGGGTGCCACTCAGCCGGCGGCGGGCAGGGCGGGCAAGGCGGGCAGGACCGGCAGGCGCTTCCAGCGAGGCCCAGCGGTACCCCCGCACCCCGAGGGCCGCTACCGACAGCTCCGAACACCGCTCACCCCAGCAACCTCGGGGGAGGGGCGGGGCCTCGGATGTGACACCCGACCCCGCCCGGCGGCGGGAGCCGCGACCCCCCCACCACGGGAAGCCAGAGGAAGGAGAGGGAGGGGGCGGCCTCCGCCCCGGGGAGAGCGGAAGGAGCCGGAGCTGCCCCGCTGCGGCGCCAGCCCGCAGAGCCCGGCGGGGGCAGAGCGGGGCGGGGGGCTGGGGCTGTCACTCCCCGGGCGCTGTCACTCACCGGTCGCTGCGCTCGGATCCGGCACCGGGGGCCGCTCCGCTCCCGACAGCGCCTCCGCGTCCGGCGGGCACAGGCACCTCCAAATGCCGCCCGAGGAACTCGATGGAGCGCGGAGCGATCGAGCGGGTGTGGGATGTGGTGCTTGTCCCGTGCCCCAGGCTCCGCCCCTTAAAGGCCCTGCCCTGAGAACGCTGAGCGGGTGGTGGTGGTGGTGGCAGGGAGTAAGTGGCACTAAAGCCGTGCCCCAGCGCTGTGTCAGGGTCGCTGCAGGCAGGAGGGTTAATGCAGCGGCGCTAGGGTGTCGGGGGCTGCGGCTGTCCTGGCTGCGGGAGAAGGGCCCCGGCCTGACGTCCCGCAGTACAACCGGTGCTGAGAGCAAGGGGCATCAGGCCTCCAGTGGAAAAGTGGTTCTTGCCAAACCTCTCTGCCTCCGCGGGCTCTGGATAGGATACAGGCTCGTTTCTCTTTGGGAAGAGTCAGCAGACCTTCTTTTCCCCTTAACCGCTGCGATTGTGCAACATCACGACGTTCAAGCAAACCTTGGACAAAAACCTCACTGGCAAGGAGAGAAAAAGCCACTGGGGGAAAAGTCAAGGAGGAATCAATTTCTCTGTTTTGCCAAACCAGACCTAAAATGGGATGTTTGTGGGAAAACAAATTAGCTTTCATAAAACCTCGGTGAACTTAAAACACCGTAAAAAAGCACTGTGGCCAAGGAGTATAATTTTCCTCTCTTTTTTTTTAGATTAAAGCCGTCCTGGTTAAATTAGTCAGCTGTAGTATGGATAGCCAGAACTCTGCTGACTCTCTCTATGGTGTCTGTAAGGCATTACACTGCACGTGAGAGCATCCAGTCCCTGTCCTTTCTCTGACTCTCCCCAAAGTTGTTCCTAGTGACTGCAGTTTTCTGCTAATAACCAGTACAGAAATAGAAGACCTTGTCAGTCCAGGAAAAATAAAGTTGGCACCACATTAAAAACAAAAAGGTTAACTATTTGCCACCAGTTTTAAAATTATGTTTTTCCTCCGTGACAGCTAGTTTACATTTTCTTGCCATTGGATATGTCTAATAGAGCCAGTACCTTGAAAGTTGTGATGGTACAGAAAGCCCCACCCAAGACACTACATACCTGGGTGCCAGCCCTGTGCAGTGCCCTCTGTGAACAGATACCTGTTCCTAGAAGGCCCATTGATTCTAGAGGGGTCCATAAAGGGAGCTTCCTACCCAGAAGATTTTGTAATAAACCATGAATTTAGATTTTGTTCAAGTGACAAACTTCAGTGCCAGACTGAAGTTTTGCTGATGCTACATCTTCACCTCTGTTGTAAATACAAATAACAAATACCCTAAAGAGGTGAATAATTAAGAAAGAACCTGAACTTGAGATAACTCCTTCCAATGTTAGCTGAAGTGAGGAGAAGCTGCTTTTGCTTCTGGAAATCATAGAATCATAGAATTATTATGACTGGAAAGGACCTCCAGGATCAAGTCCAACCCTCATCACAACATCTCTCTAACCCCTAGACCGTGGCCTCAAGTGCTAGATCTACTAGTCTTTTAAACACCTCCAGGGATGGTGACTCCATCACCTCTCTGCTCAGGCTGTGCCAGTGCCCAACCACAGTCTCAATAAAGAATTCAATCTAAATCTCCCTTGATGCAACTTAAGGCCATTTTTTCTCATCCTATCATTAGCAGTTTGGGAGAAGAGACGAGCACCAGCCTCGCTACAACCTCCTTTGAGGTAGTTGTAGACAGCAATAAGGTCTCCTCTAGAGTAAATAACTCCAGTTCCCTCAGCTGCTCCTTATAGGGCCTGTTTGCCAGACCTCTCCCCAGCCTCGTTGCTCTTCTGTGGTCCCACTCCAGCACCTCAGTGTCCTTCTTATACTGTGGTGCCCAAAACTGGACCCAGTACTCAAGGTGCAGTGTCACAAGTGCAGAGTCAAGAGGCACCATCACCTCCCTACTCCTGCTGGTTACCCCATCCTGATCAAGGCCAGCATGCCATTGGCCTTCTTTGCCAACTGGACACACTGCTGGCTCATGTTCAGCCAGCTCTCAACCAACACCCCTAGGTCCTTTTCCATGAGACAGTTCTCCAGCCACCCTAGGCTGTTACCTAGCCTCCCCTTCTAGAGGTTTTAACCTGTTCTTTCTAAACAGCTGCTCAGACATGGTTTTCTCCAGATCTTGATCCTGGGGAAAAACATAGCCAGGCTGGACTCTAAAAGGACAAAACCTTATAAATGGTGTGTGTAGGTTCATCACAAGTGTCGACAGAGGCAACTCCTCCTGCTGCCAAGAGCAGTACACAGGACTCTTACAATCTGCAGGGGCCCTGGATAATATTGTCGATGAAGAACTTCCTGTGTGCTTTGATTTGTTTAATCTACCCTGGGTGGTTTTCCCAGCTGATGTGTAGTGACCATGTGGTAATCATCACCTACCCCTTCAGTGACTGCAGAACAGAGCTGGTGGTGACTGTCTGACCCACTGGAGAAAAGAAACCCCACCCCACACATCTCTTCAGAATGAAAGGAGGAACAGTTAATAGCTATCTGTGTGTCTGTCTATCTATGTATCTACCTATCTACTATATATAGCTTATAAGGTATGTACCCTAATGCATACTATATGTTTGCTGTCATGTGTAATGCTGGTAACATAAATATATTGCTCCATGGAACCCCAGATGCCATTAAAGAGATCAATCTCTGCTGTTAAATCTGAGGAAAGAAATGACAAGCTGTAATATAATGACCTGGTAAATAGTAAATATTATACCTCATGGAGGTCACAAGAATAATTGCTCATTCATGCCTTTTCCTAATCCATTTCTGCAGATTTGACAGTGATCTGTAAATATTACATCTCTCTACGAAGTTGGGTAAACAGATTTGAAAGCCAAGAGCGATTATTGTGATCATCTTGTCTAACCTGAATATTGAAAGCTGTAGAACATCCTTCAGCCATTCCCACACCAAGACCTTTCTGTAGTTGTTTCTTAGAAAGACATCTTTGTTTTACTTTAGAGTGTGGGGAGGGGTGAATCATTGCACTGTTGAAGACTTCTCCGTGGTTACCCTTGCATGTGTGCTGCTATCTTAACGTGAAACAAAAAGTGATAGAAATATAAATGTTGTTTGAAAAGGCAAATTCATCTAGCTGCAGCATCTGTCTATTACAAGCCTGCTTTCTGTTAACAGAAATACCTTCCTTTTGAAGCTGCTGGTAAAATACAGCAGATTTACTCCTTCACTTTCTCTTGATAAACTGCATTGATTGTCCTTGGTGCTGCACTGTGTAACTGCCTCCCAGGACTGTTTCTGAATGCCTGCAAGCTTACAGCTGTCACCTTGCTTTTTTGATGTGGTTCACACCAGACTTCCCTCTACCTCTGTTTCAATTTGCAAGGTGAATACTATAACCAGGAAAAGGTTATAATCAGAAAGAAGGTTATAATCAGAAAGAAGGTTATAAACAGAAAAAAGCTCAGAAGAGTAAGACTGAAAATGACCCTAAGAAATCCCCCTTTCTATTCCTCTCCCTTACTCCAATACAGGATCAACTACTCCTTTGTTATAACGTGGCTGTTATTCAATCTTGTTCTTAAAGTCTTCGCAGTGTGGTGCTTTTGTCGTCTCCTCAGGCAATCTTTCCCAGCGTTTCCTTACTCGTACCACTAAAGGTCTTTTTTTGTACTATGTGCCCTGAATATATCTCCTATTGCAAATTCAGTCAGTGAAAGGTCTGTTTTTGCTTCTTCTCCGTAGCAGTCTTTTCCATAGTTAAAGGCTCTGACCCTTGCATGTTTTTTTTTCTCATTAATCCAAACAATCCCGTTTGTAGCCTGATATTCAGTGTTTTCTGGACCGGTAATGGAGCTTGATCTCCACTGCATTCCTCTCCAGTCAGTCAGTGTCATTCTGGAAGTGCAGTGCCCCAAGCCAGATACGCCCCAGGTGAAAAGTATTTTTAAAACAGAAAAACCTAAAACTGAAGCCATGCCATGTGTTTGCAGAGCAAAATAATTGCTTTGTCTATTTTGCACACTGTCTTCTACCCACTGTGTACAGTACTTGCCTTTTTACAGCAACAGGACAGTGGTGACTTGTTTTTTTAATCCTGTGACTCACTCTAGAATTTTCTGTGCAACTGTAATCCTGTTCACTTTTCCCCTTCCTATATCTGAGGAGCTGATGATGCTCTAACAGACTACACTTGCACTTATTTAATGCTGTCTTTCATGTTTTTCTTTTACAAAGTCCCCAGTTTGACAAAAATCCTACTGAATTCTATATCTGCTTTCTAACACATTTTTAGTGTTCCCTCCAAGTGTTAGGAGCATAGTCTCTGTTCGGTCCTTCAGATCTTTTATGAATAGTATCAGATACGAGCTAGACCCTCGAGGAGTCTCTCTCAATACATCTCTCCATTTTCATAGAACATTAGAATCACAGAATGGTTTAGGTTGGAAGAGACCTTAGACATCATCTATTTACAAGACCCCCTACCATGGGCAGGTACCCCTCCCACTAGACCAGGTTGCCCAGAGTCCCATCCAACCTGGTCTTAAACATCTTAGCGATGAAGCAGCCACAACTTCCCTGGGTAACCCGTTCCAGTCTCTGACCACCCTTACTGTGAGAAACTTCCTGATTTCTAATTTAAATCATCCTTCATTCAGTATGGAACCATTTCCTCTAGTTCTATCACTACAGGTTCTTGCAGGCCTCCTGAAAAGCCACGGTGAGGTCCCCCTGGAGCCTTCCTTCTCCAGGCTTAACAATCCCAGTCTCTAAGCCTATCCACTGATAGTGGTTCCATTTTGATAACTCTCTAGTCCTGCTTTTTCTGACCCCTTCACATTTTCACTCTAGACCGTATTGTCTTTTCTTATTCTTGAGAAACATCACCCAAAGCTGCACTAACATGCAAGTACATGACTTTTTAATGTTTGTAGAACACTTATTACCTTATTGTAAAAGGAAATTATATTGGTTTAACAGGATTTGTTCTTGACAAATCCGTGTTTGCTGTTACTTGTCTCTTTGTCTTCTGGTGCGTAGGGGTGGCTTTCTAGATAATTTCCACAAACTGAAGCTACCTAATCTATAAGCCAACAGCTCCTCCATTTTCCCGTGGGGTACTCAGGGTTAAGTCTGATTGAAATTACAAGGCCATGAGAATTACAAGGCCACTGAAATTACAAGGCCATGGCCTTTTGTGGCCATGAGAGATGTCTTCTGAACAAGAGATTAGTGACCTGCCAAAGTCCTGGCAGTACAACCAGGAGCAGAGCCAAGAAGCCCAACAAAAGCAAGCAGCTTTAACAAATCTATAATCCCTGTACAGTCTTTCTTCACCTCATTGGTTCCACTTCCCTTTGTTTTCTTGACCCCTTAATGGAACATTTCTGCAGTTATGGATGTGGCCATAGATTTTATGGAAGTTCATACAGATATTTCCATTTCCTGTGTTGCATTTTGCTCCCAGTACAACCAGCTGCTTTCTGCTTCCTCCTAAATTGCAAATCCCCTGGATTTGCACTGTCACACCAACATCCTGGAAGTTATCTACTAACATCTTACTTTTCTAGGTTTTTTTTTTAAAAATAAACAGGTACAGAAGCAAGTTCTTTGGCCTTGGAAGCATTTTGACCGTTATCCAAGAGTTTAAGCTGCAAACTCGTTATGAAGCAAAATGTATTGGTCCTAGCTGAAAAGTGAGCGAGAAAGAAAGAACTCGACGATCAGTGTTTTCCCCCAGATTATTTCTGGTGGGCTGTAGAAGAAACAATATGTAAATTAAGGCACTCAGTAGTTTGAGTTTTCCTCCAGAACGTGTACAGTCACTTTTTCCACATCAAATGAAAAAAACTGTCTTTTGCACTCTAAGCTGTTTCCAACAGTGCCCAGAATTCTCTCACTGGTTTTACTTTCTTGGCTGACACCAGGCTAATTCTTCCTTCTCAAGGCCTCTCCAAGGAATCTGTGCCCTGCCGACCCAGAGGCATTGTTTCTCTAAACAGCACCTATAAAACAAATTATTCAATTACTTCATGCAGCTAAAAATACTGAATGCTCTACACCACAGCTCTGTCAAGGGTGTCGCAACCATTTTCAATCATCAGTTCAGATACTCCTCGGAAACAGCCTGCATCTACTGCCTGCATTATGAAACAACAGATGGGGAGAGGAAGTTGAAACCTAAGCCCACTTATGATTTTGCCCTGTCTCTTTCTCAAAGTTAAAAAACCCCAACGCTTCATGGGATGGTTTTGATACTTTTTGATACTTTTTTGCCCCTCAGATGCCCTGTGGAATTCCATCCCTCTTTTCCACTAGACCAATGTTGGCACAACAACTTTCATCTCCATGCTTGCCAGCTGAGTGCTGGACTAGATCACAGAATCATAGAATCATAGAATCATTAGATCATTAGATCATCTAGTCCAATCGCCCTGCCACAGCAGGATCACCTAGACCAAGTCAAACAGGAACACATCCAGGTGGGTCTTAAACCTCTCCAGTGAAGGAGGTCCTTTCCAAGCCTTTACGTTCTATGATTCGATGATTAGATACATTTTCACAGACTTCTGAAATTGTGTTGGGTGGGGAGAGAGATCAGATCTCCTGTCATGAAGTGAATTGTACCCATGGCACAGTTCTTCTCTGCCTGGGCACCCTGGCTTCCCTGCATTCCCCTCCAGAGGCTTACTGTGAGCACACCTCTGCTTTGGTAGCAGCCAGCACTGCCTAGTGCAGAATTATTATAGTATAACTATCAGTGCAGAATTACTATCATATGACTATCAGTTAGATGTAAATAAGGGGTATCTTGTAGAATAAAAAAAGATATAAATAAAAAGCTACTATTGTATTATTTATAATAATTAAAACATATAATAATAATGTAAGATTAAAAGTCATTCTGATAAATCAGACAAGCAATTAACATTGAAATGTGGCTATTGATCTATGCCCTGAATGCACAATCAAAGATGTCAGGTCAGAAAGCTTGACCCGAAACCCACTAACTATGTCACAATATTCTGTTCTAAGGAACTACAGCTCTAGTCTTTAAAATTTATTGATATTTATTCTTAGATGCAGAAGTACCTTATATGAGAGATGCTTGGCCTTGACTTCAGATCTAGAGCAGTTTCCACAGAAATTTCTGAGTGTTAGTCAGTGTTTTAAAAAACAGCAGCCTAAATTTAGACTGTTAAGTCTGTATGTAGCCCTGTAGCACGCTGAGCACCCTGGCTGTGACCCAGGAAAGCTCTTACATGTTCCCATTAACTTTAAACCACATTCAGGTCTATTATTCACTATACCAAAAGAACTGAACTCAAATACTTAAAGTTAAGCATGCACATGAGGTAGCCTGTTGGACTCAGCCTTACACCCCCCCAGCTAAGACCCTGACACTCTTTCTTTGCATGAGCTACCCTGTTGCAGCAGTGAGGCTGCTTATAGCACTAAACCAGCTCAAGCACACTCCAGATTTCAGGGCTGCTTTTTAAAATGGACACGTGTCAGTCAGCCACACACACACAGAATCTCCTCTAAGACACACAATCTACAACATACATGAGAAGGAACATCTTCCCAGTGAGGGTGACAGAGCACTGGAACAGGCTGCCCAGGGAGGTTGTGGAGTCTCCTTCTTTGGAGATGTTTAAGACCCACCTGGATGTGTTCCTGTGTGACTTGATCTAGGTGATCCTGCTGTGGCAAGGGGATTGGACTGGATGATTTTTCAAGGTCCCTTCCAATCCCTAATGATTCTATGATTGTAGAGTTGATTAGGTTGGAAAAAACCAGCAACCATTAACCTAACTCTTAATGTTTGAGTACAGTTAGAACGAATATTCTGTCCTGTTTCTGTTTGTTGCTTGTTGTGTTTTGCTTACCCAGCTCCAACTTGCTGGCAATATTCGACCACTCCTGAAGATCTGATGAAAGTCCCACAGCAGTGGCTAAGAGTCAGTTTTCCACATCTGGGAGGAGCAGGACAATAAGTAGGAGATGCTGTAGCAAAGAGCACTCCGTGAGGCATTAGGAAGACCTGTAATATCTGAAACAGTGAAATACTGGTATAGGTTGTTTAGGAAATGGGCTGGAAAACTTTAGGAACCATTTTGATAAAGCACCTAAGGAAATGATGCTAGTCGTGGTGCTATAGTCAGTCCTTCCTTAAGAAATAGGATGTACTAGGCAAATTCATATGGTGCCTTACAGCCCCGTGTGACTCTTGAGATCAGTGTGCTGCTACCACAGTATTTACCTACCTGGGACTTGTGTCATAATTCAGTCATGAGCAAGCAGCAGGATTAGACAGTTTTTTGGCTTGTATTTCTAGCAACAGAACTAAGATGGCATGTGAAAACTTCCATTTCCCTCTTCCATTTCCCAAAGCTATCAGCAGCATTTAGAGAAAACAACAGTCATGGTCTAACAGAAATCCCTGTGTTTTCTTTAAATAGCATTTGCAGAAAAAATAAGAAGTCAAAGTGAGCAAATGAGTAGTAATCTGTGAGCACAATAGTCACTAGTTCTGTTCAATTATTGTTCAAAAGTGCCTCGTGAGCCCCCCACCCCAGTCCCTTCCATTCTGTGCTGTGTCTCAGTTGTGCCAACTGGCAAGCAGATGGTGTGGCTACATCAGTGACAAGGGGAGAAACGCTCAGTCTGGAGAGATGGGGCCAGGAGAGCTCCATGTTCTTCCATTTTAACCCATTTTTCTTAATTGGTTACTGGTCACATTAACAAGACAAAATTCACTGAAGCAGAATTCTCTGCTAGTTGCAACAGGGCACAGTGTGCACAGTGAGATACTCTGATGGATTGCTGCACTGCCCCTAGCTTGGGACACTTCTTAAAGTGCCAAAATCAGCCTTCTCTGATATGTGTAGTGAGAGAGTTTGGAGAGAAGAACTGGAGCTGACTGGGGAGGTCCACTCCAATCCTGCCCTGCCACGGTGGGGAGATCTAGACTTTTCAAAGAAGGAAATGGGGCAATGCTAGGGCTGACGTTTTGGTTTGAGATACTGTTAAAATGAAACAGAAAACCCCCTCCATAACAAACCAAACAAAAAAACCCTCCACAATAAACTAAACCAAACAAAAAGTCTCCACAGTAAACCAAACAAAAACCTTCACAACAAACCAAACAAAAAAAGCCTCTCTGCTTATTTTGTTACTTTACTCAATTACAACAAAAAGTTCACTGCTTGACTTTTTGTCTCCACATTTCAGGTGAAACCCCAAAATAGCCTCCTAAAAACTCAGAAATAGGAGCAGACTTTTTCTTTTTAATTATTTTGTTTCCTTTTTACCTCTGGTTTTGTCTCCATTCTGAAACATCTGCAAATCCAAATAACTAGGTAATCCTAAAGGGGTGGGTGTGCCCATAGGTAAAACCTGACTGTGTCTTCAGTTCACTCTTCCTCCCATTAATCTGAGGTTCAAATCAGCATCTTAGTGGAATATTTATTGCTAGACATTTCTTTGTGCCTGCATTCTGGGGAACAGAACATGGTTTCCCCAAGACTTGGGTAGTTGCACTTAGTGTATTAGGACAGAATCACACAAATACTTTTCATTGATGTTGTCTTGGTTGCATCAACGTCTATTTTCTGTGCTCAGAACCACTCAGAAAAGAACTAGGCAAGAAAAGTAAAAAATTATATAGGTTTGAGATTTTGGGGAGGTATTGGGGAATATTTTTAATCAAAACTTGAAATCTAATGCAGACACTCATAGCCAAGCACAGGCATGACAGGGTCATACTAACCCTGGCTACTGTGGAATTACAACCCTACAGAAACCCAGGTACAGAGAGCACTGTGCTGATCACCTGTGCACTGGCATGTCCAGACGTAGATGGAATTCTCCTACAGAGTGTGGGGAGGCTTCTTCGTTCCCTTCATATCTCTTCCACATGTAGCTAGTGAACTCTGCAAGACTTGCAAATAATCCATGTTTTATTATCTTTTAACTTGCCCAGCATCTGCACATTTAATGTTTCATGCCTCCTTGTGTCTGCATGTGATCATCTTGTATGTGAATTTAAATTGCTGCTCTTGCCTCTGATCTTGAGAGACAAAAGCAACCCTGGATTCTTTTTTCCATTATATATTTTTACAAAAGAACTACTGTAAAAATTAATCAAAGGTATGCTGCTTTTTATTGTTATTTTTCTAATTTTGGGGGGTACTTTTCCTCATATTGCAGTGGTTTTGAAATTGAAACGTTGCACTGCTGAGAAAGTGCCATGAAAATATAACCCACTACATTCCAGGAAAATAAATAAGCAAGGCCACCCAAATTTTCAATTAGTGCTGGTGCAGTATGCAGGAAATGGCTGGAGAACCGTCAAAGGCAGCCTTAGGCTGGGTCGTGGATACGGAACAGTGACAGGAAGGTTTGCAGCAGGAGTACAGGCTCAGTGTGAAGATGGCTTTTCTCCAAGGAAAACTGCATGCTAATAGGTTAATACTGATTTCCTGAAACATACAGCCTGGGTATTACAGGCTGGAATTTACATTCTGACAAAGGCAATTGCTGAGCCTCAAGACTTTGCTCTCTCAGTGATGAAATAACACCAGAAAGTTCAAGCTGCATTATATATTTCATGTTTTAAGCTCATTAAACATTCAGAGTACAAACTGTGCACATATTTTGAAGCCACCTGAAATAGCAACGGCCTCTCTTGTTTGGGAAACTAGTATGGGAAACACTGGCATTTCGACAGATCAGGCTTATCTGGAGTCATACCATCAACAGATACTGACCAGGGTGGAGAAAAATCTGCCCAGAATCCAGAAACAGCACCCAGCTGAGCAGACAACACTGCATCAGGAGTGAAACACTTCTCATAGAATCATAGAATCATTAGGGATTGGAAGGGACCTCGAAAAATCATCTAGTCCAATCCCCCTGCCACAGCAGGGTCACCTAGACCAAGTCACACTTTTCTTTTAGCACAGCCTTTATAGAGAAAGTGACATTTGGAAGATACCAGAGGACTGAGCTGGACAAAGCACCTCAGAAGGTGAAATACGTTTCTAGAGGACACTACATCTTTTCTTGCAAGGCAGAGACAGGCTCCCACTGACCACAGACTGTGATGTGTCAGATTGTCATGCTGAAAGAAAGTGCTTAAAGCATCAAGAATAAAATGAAAAGGGAAAGAAACTTCAAGAGAAAGTCTAGTTCAGCTACAGAATCCCGCTGACCTTTTTGTATAGATGTCCTGCTGTTTTACTCTACCCAACTGCAGCTGTTAGCTGAGGGTGGCACTGCAGCATCATAGAATCATAGAATCGTTAGGGATTGGAAGGGGCCCTGAAAGATCATCTAGTCCAATCCCCCTGCCACAGCAGGATCTCTTCACCAGAGAACTTACAGAATCAGAATCACTCAGGGTTGGAACGGACCACCTTGGGCAGGGACACCCCACCTTAAACCAGGCTGGCCAGAGCCTCATCCAGCCTGGCCTTAAACACCTCCAGGGATGGGGCCCCAACCACCTCCCTGGGCAACCCATTCCAGGCTCCCACCACTCTCACGGTGAAGAACTTCCTCCTCACATCCAGTCTAAAGAGAACCTAGTCCAAGTAGCCAGACCTCAGTCCTTTATCCATTTTACAGCGGGAGACTGGTGGAGAAGTGCATGAAACTACTGCAGCCACGAGTGGGAGTGGGGTAGAGATGGTGAGGCCAGGCTCTGTGGGGCCAAGATTTCTCTCTGAAGCCATCTCAGTATCAGCAGGCAGTGTGAATAATATTCTTACCGCACTACTAACTAGTGTGGGCATGATACCACATGGCAGGAACGAGCCAGTGGTGCCCTGACCCTGGGCATCCACTTAAATCACAGCCGAGCCTCTCCCGCCTTTCTCATATTTACATAGGAAGTACACACCGTTCCATTGTCTTTGCTGTCCACAGAACTGGAAGCCATTCTGTGGGTCTTTTTCACAGTGTTAATTGCACTAAAGTCACTGGGAATTCTGCCCAGACAGAGCCTGGAAAATGGGATCACAGAAAGAGACCCTAATTATTTGTATTAGGCTGCAGAAACAATCTCCTTTCAGTTCCAGCCTCTCCCTAGGAGAAGGTCTGTGGGACTGGATATGCTTGGGGGTCCATCTATGCACTTTTCACCTCTTCTTGGGGTAGCTGTTTTTAAAAAGTTGTGAAAAAATGTAATCAGCACGGAACATTTTAAGTTCCAAGTACCATACCTGCCCTGGAAGCTTTTTAGCTTAAAGTCAATAAAGAGCAATTAACAGAGTAAGGAAGGAAGTGGAGGGAATTGGGGGAGCTGTAATTTGTTTTCACACACAATGGTACAATTTTTGGTTGTATGTGATAATTATTTAATCAAATGGAGTTTGCCTTGTAGTATTTCATGCCAATCAGCAAAACAAACAAGTCTTTCAGGTGGTGAAGGGAGAGTTTACTCATCTGTCTTCCAGAGAGCTCCACACTGAACACCGAAGGGACATCGAATCATAGAATCATTCAGGTTGGAAAAGACCCTTGAGATCACCAAGCTCAACCAATACCCCTACTCTACCAAGGTCACCACCAGACCAGATCTCTAAGCACCACATATAAATGACCTTTGAACACCTCCAGGGATGGTGAGTCAACCCCCTCCCTGGGCAGCCTGTTCCAATCCCTGACCACTCTGTCAGTGAAAAATGTTTTCCAAACATCCAGCCTTACCCTCCCCTGGTGCAGCCTGAGGCCCTGCCCTCTTGTCCTATCACTAATGACCTGTGAGAAGAGACCAGCATCACCTCTCTACCAGGTCCCTTCAGACAGTTGTAGAAGGTTGTAAGGTCACCCCTCAGCCTCCTCTTTCTCAGGCTGAACAGTTCCNATAAATGACCTTTGAACACCTCCAGGGATGGTGAGTCAACCCCCTCCCTGGGCAGCCTGTTCCAATCCCTGACCACTCTGTCAGTGAAAAATGTTTTCCAAACATCCAGCCTTACCCTCCCCTGGTGCAGCCTGAGGCCCTGCCCTCTTGTCCTATCACTAATGACCTGTGAGAAGAGACCAGCATCACCTCTCTACCAGGTCCCTTCAGACAGTTGTAGAAGGTTGTAAGGTCACCCCTCAGCCTCCTCTTTCTCAGGCTGAACAGTTCCATCTCCCATCCAGTATTGCTGAACTGACTGGCAGTCAGCTGAACAGGCACCAAACCAGGGCAGCATTGATATATTTGGGGGAGTCTGAACAGCTTGTACAGCATGAGGATGTGTGTGTAAGCCTGGGTATATCCCAGTCACTGCCCTGAGTCACAACACTCTGCCAAATGGAGGCCACAGCATTTATGAAAAGGTATTTCTTCCCTATAGGAAGAGAGAGCCTCATTTACTTTCCATGTGAATACTTGATCTGCGAGCACTTAACTGTTTATAAAGTTCCCCTTCACCAAGTTTCCTAACTGCTGAAGAATAAATATTTAAAGATTCACAAATTCTGTCATCAAAACCACGTAAGATGCTCCAAACATGTTCTCTAATGTCCGAAGAAACAAAAGAGCTGAAGCTTGCAGAAAACTTCGTTCTCCTGGCTTGAAAACTGATCCACTGTGTGATGCAGCATGGAATATCTCTGTGCAGTATTTTCAAAACAATACCTTACATGCCATCGGCTTAATTCTTACCATATTACTTCAACAAAACTATGGACGATCTCAGAAGATCAATAGGGAGGAGGTTTGGGGGTCGCATCTGCAGGGTACTGAGCTCTTCAGCTTCTATTTGGTGACATCCTGGTGATCAGCCCTGTGTTTAAGGATGTGGCCCAAGTACCTTGCTGGATGGGATCCAGAGTGTTCAGCACCTTGCAGGACAGAGCCCTTTGCCAGCAGTCAGGATAGAAACTTTGAACATTGAACAAATTCCATTACTAGAAAAAAACCAACCAAAGCAAGGCAGATGTTCCTAATTGCAATATGCAAATGACACCTCTAACACTCACCCCAGAACAGGGGATCACTTGACTGGAAGCACTTACAGGTTTTAAAAACCTATAGATGTACAGTCGAACAGCAGAACTTTCAGTTAAGTCATTTGAGTAAAAACCCTGGTTCTGTGGAACAAAACAGGAGCACTGCTGTCTTTGTCATCAGGCCAGGCTCTGGCTGCTCTGCTGTTACATGACAGAGGCTGATTTGAAGCCATCTTCTGACTCCAAATTTGAGTCTAATATTAGATTAAATGGCAATTTCCTATGGCCACCGACCAAATTGCTCAATAATATCTGCTTAACAGAATCAAAATAAAAGCGTGGAAGTCATGTTATTTCAATGCAACTGATTTGTTTCCTAAATTTTAATCAAATGGGAAAGAAGGATCAAATTAGGCAGCTACAAAATTTAGAAGTGTTTTGAACACAAACACACCACCTTTGCACAGGTAAAACTCTCAATTCTAAGCCTTCTTCCCTTCTTTGCTTCGCTGCAGCTATTGTTTGCATCAAACACAACGGGAAAAGCTTTGATACTGTGGAAAGCAGGAAAGGCTGTAGGAAGTTTGACCATGAGGCCTCGGGACTCCTACAGATCAAAGGTAGTTCCCTGATTTCCTCTCCAGACCATCACGTCATTCCTCTGGGAAAAGAACCTGTGGGCTATCACGGTGACGAGTGAGGGGACAATCCCAAGGGCATTCCTGGGCTCTGATAGTCCCTGGGCTGCCCAAACACTGAGGCAGCTCTCACACAGCAGATGTGCAACCAGCAGTGGGCACTGGGGCTGCAGAGCTGCGGCTTTGTCCCCCCACCCAGCCCAGCACTGAAATTCTAGCCCACCATCAGCACTGCAGCAGCAGAACATAATTAGAAGCAATTTTCACCTTGCAGGCTCTGTGTGTTTGCAATTAGCTGTGAATGAATGTGGAACATTGCTGTATGAGTTCACTTTTCACCAGCAAAAGGCATATCCATGTATTTGAGCCTGGGGAGAAAGACAGTCATAGACTCCTAGAAGCTCATTATCATTACCAAAGTTTTCTGTTTTTTGTTTCAGCCTCCAGTTACAGATGCTGCAGCGAGAACATGGCTATTGAAGGTGGGGCCTGACTCTCCATTTATGTAGTCATTCATTTTCATGGTAGCTATCAAAAAACACCAAACCTAACATTATTTTTCTCCAGTAAATAGCTATGGAGTAATTTGAAATCCAGTGCTGGACTTGAAGTAGTAGAAAAAGGTGAAGGACTGGCAGACAATTGCAGGAATGGCTGGTAAAACTGTTAATGAAAGCCCTTTAGCAGAACTATCTACCCCTTTGCTCTCTGGTGTATCAGTGTCCATTTCTCCTCTCTCAAGGCACATCAGTGTAGTAAAATGCCTCAAAAATACTCTAGTTCAATACAGAACCATCTGCTGCGAAAGACAGAGGAGGAATTAGGCATGAGACCTGCCACAAATGATCTCTAGCTTCCTATGCACAAAACTACTGGTCTATTTACTTACATTCCCCTGCTAGATTTTTGATGTGTAAAATCCACCAGAGGGAGACCATAACCTCTCCTAAATATCAGGGAAGGCGCGTTGTAAAGGCAGTGAAAATACAGGGTATGAGTTTATCTGTCTTTGGGTTCCAAATAATTGGGTAATTGCTGATTCAGCAAGACCCACATAGCTGGCAAAGTTCTGAACAGTAGGACGAGGGGCAATGGGTGTGAACTGGAACATAGGAGGTTCCACATCAACATGAGAAGGCTGCCCAGGGGGGTTGAGGAGTCTCCTTCTCTGGAGATGTTCAAGACCCGACTGGACGGGTTCCTGTGTGACTTGGTCTAGGTGATCCTGCTGTTGCAGGCGGATTGGACTAGATGATCTTTCGAGGTCCCTTCCCATCCGTAATGATTCTATGATTCTTCCCAGTGAGGGTGACAGAGCACTGGAACAGGCTGCCCAGGGAGGGTTGTGGAGTCTCCTTCTCTGGAAAGGTTTAAGACCCACCTGGATGTGTTCCTGTGCGACTTGTTCTAGGTGATCCTGCTGTGTTAGGGGGATTGGACTAGATGATCTTTCGAGGTCCCTTCCAATCCCTAATGATTCTGTGATACACACAGATACATTGATTAATAGAGCCTTTACATTTGGACCTGACAGTTATTGATACAACTCCTGGTGTGCCAACAGGTACATGGTAGGAGTGAGAATGATGCTAGGTGGGCAGCCTAGTACTGTACAATACTCTGCTGCTGCATCAGTGTAAAACTAAACACACCATCAAGTGCATGAAAACACAGGTGCTGTGATTTCCAGGCTGGCCTCAAATGCTGCCTCACAGGATGGCCAGGGTCTACACCCCTGTAAGTGCTGAAGAATCAGTGGGGGAAAGCTGAGACTTTGTATGAAAGAGTAAGGAGGACAGCACCACGAAGAGCTAAGGTGATCCTACAGGTGCCTACACCTTATATTGGAGTTGGGAAGAAAATTCTTCACCATTAGAACAGTTAAACACTGGAATAATCTCCCAAGGGAACTGGTCCTGCCTTGCATTGGACAGTTTGAAGACCCAGCTTGACAGGCTGCTGGGACATCCAATTCAAACTATATTTTTAGCTTGATAGGTTGGAGTAGATTATCTTTGATTTCCCTTTCAGCCTGTGAGTAAAAGTTAGTAATTGCAGTGGCCACAGCAGAGGAGTCTGATAATTACAAAATCCGGTCTGACTTACAGACGAGGGATCAAGTGGAGATCAATTATTTTAAAAAAAGAAGAAATCAGATATTATTAGAAAATCATAATTAAAGAGGGAAATTGCTTGAAAGCCAGGAAATTCCTCATTTAGTTTTTGCAAAGTCCTGACCACTACAGCTTCCTCATTAGGAAAGAAAACTCCATCTAACAGAGGCTACAGACACAGATTACAAAGTGCAGAAGAGGTTACAGAAAAGAGCTCATCCCTCAGGTAAAAAGGGGGGAAAAGGGTAAAAAAGAGGTAAAAATCTTCACTCCGACACAGAAGCTTTGCCAGGGGCCAGTGTGACGGTCCCAGATGTGGCTCTCATGTCACATGTCTCATGAAACCCTGTAAACATTGGCTCTCACTGCTTTACAATGACAGAAGATGACTGTCTGCAACATGTAAAATGAGGGCAAAAATCAAATGTTCTTGACCCAAACTGCAGGCACCCTTTCTTCACTGTAGGCCATGCTGGGAAGGTCTGCAGCTCTGGCTGGGTTGCTGTGGTGGATGAGGTTGTGCCCAGGCTGTCATGGCAGGGTGCTGGCACCCTGTGGGGCCACTGGGACTCTGTTGTCAGGGTGGGCAGTTGGGGGTCACCTCCAACCCATATGTGCAGAGCAGCCATACCCTCTGGTGGGCCTGGGAACTGGCCATGGTGGGAGGAATTCAAAATCCTACACTTGGGAGAAAAGTGTGGGACTGTAGCTGTTCCTGAAGCTCAGCTCCCTCAGCCCCAGGCTCCTTCCTCATCCTCCTTCCCATGACTCAGCACAGTTGGGGTTCTGTCCTGCTGTCTTGGCTGGCTGTCGCTCCCTGCCCATCTCTCTTTGAGCTCATGAGTCACTTCCTCTCCTCAGATCCCACCTTTCAAAACTTCCTTTTCCCTTTCTGGGGTCTGTCTGAAAGCAGGCGCTGGGCTCTCTTACCCATGGTGGAAGGCATCTCTGGGAAGCGGCACATTCTCGTGCTGATGACATCCAGCCAAGAACACACAGCTCTACACGTGTGGTCCCTGTTCCACCAGTGCACACAGCTCTGCAATAACCTACTGCCAGGTGTGGGGCAGACAGAGATGGTAGGACAGGGCTGCCCAGCTCACCCCAGCACCTCTCACTGGCCCCAGCAGCTGCTTCTTGCTCAGAGAGCAGCAGCCTTGTGTCCAGCCACTACTGGATAGGCAGCAAGATGGTAAATCCCAAGTTCTTTTCCCTTAAAAAATGGGATTCCTTTAATTTATTCTGTTTTGTGAGCTACTGGAAATTCAGGCTCAATGTATTTCTCTACAGCCCAGAGGGTCAGAACCCTGTTTCCTGGAAAGCAGCAGTGGACCATCCTGAAATCTCTGCCAAAGCTAGGAGCTGCTCTAACAAGCCACCAGTGCCATCCCCTGGGAAGCTCCCAGCCCTTCGCAACACTCACTGGTGTAAGATGGAGAGTTCAGGGGTTCCTGCTCCTCGCTAGCAACTAGCACGGAACGAGAGGAGAGTGGATGTGAGGTGGGAGGGCACTGGTCAGGGTCTTAGTGGTGGTTTGGGCACAGCATGTTTCCTGGAAGATTTCTGTGTTATCAGCAACACACTAATGCTGGCCAACAACTCAGCCTGCAGGTCCAGAGGCCAAACCTGCTTGTGCAGGAAGCTGTCAGTTTACTGTCCTATTTGTCACTGCATTTTTGAAATTATGCTGTGGGATAATCATGGAAGGCTGTGTTTTCTGCTCCAGTACTCCGGACACCTAACAACCTCATGTTTTACCTGCATGTAGGATTGTTTCCACTTCTTTCCCAGACAGCCCTGTTAGGGCAAAAAACACAGAGCCATCGAGGCTGGACCATCAGCTGGTGTAAAACCACATCTGGAATGAGGGGAGCTATCCAAGAATTTAGACTGAATTATAGTCTGAGGATTTAATCCGATTTGTAACAACAGGTTGGTTATGGAAGAGATCATTTGATTTTTTTACAGCAGAGGCTTCTGACATTTCATACTAATTTTATGCCACACTAAATAAGCCATCAGGCAAGCAACTATAGTATTTAAATCCAGCATGCAGGGTGATGTGGTGTTCAAAGACACGGAGTTCATTCTAAACTCACAGCTGAGAGGGAACATGGAGAAAATAAACTGTGTGCCATCCTGCAACTTTCGTGCTCAGAGGGTTTTGGTCCTGGCCAGTCTGACATGTCTTTGGATGCACAGACCTCACACCGTGGCGTTAGCCCAGCTGACACCTTGATCACTCTTCTAGACATCCAGGAGTACAGATGAACAACCACTGGTTAAAGAATATAACCTCTGTCCTCCCCAGAGCTGCCAGTTGGTAACAGTGTGGAGCCAACGCCAATCTGCTTTCAAATCCATCACACTCACTCTGCACAGCAGGTAGGACGAGTGGACTGTGATCCACGGTTCCACGTTTCTTGAAGGCCACCCAAACTGGTGGAGTGCTTCAGCAGTTAACAGCTTAATGACCAACAGTACAGACAACTTAAGTGTACAACCCTGAGTAGTCCCTAGGAGTATGTGCTCATCCACCACTGCTGAAGGGAACACCCCAGCAACAAGCTGTGGTCCCTGTGCTGGATTGTCCCCAGAGGATCACTCTAGACTGTTCACTTGGTGACACGGTATTCCCACGAAAGCTTTGCATGCCACATCACCTAAAGTCTGGCCTAAAACAGAACCCCTCTGCCCACAAGCTGCATTTCCCTGGAGCCCCATGTAGGACAAGCTGGTCACTCTTCCCCATCTGAGAACAGGAGCAGATCCCCAGACTGCTGAGTCTCCAGAGGCAACCCGATGGCACCAACACTGAACACAGCAGCATGCTCTTTTGTGAGACACAGGACCAATCTGTCAGCCGCTGCATGGGCTTTCCAGGGCAGGAACGACAACCTAGTAATAAAAATAACCCAGTACTTGCTGCTGACATTGGGTGGGCAGCACCAAGACAGAAAGGAGCCAACATTTCCAGAGGAAGAAGTGCCAGTTTTACAAGATGACCAGGTGACTATTAAATCCAAATGTGGACACACAAACAGGAGCAAAATAGGAACCTGACACTTCTGAAACAGGTACCAAATAGGAGCTCAACACTTTTAACATGTTTTTATGCCCACAAGGTTTTTATACAAAAGACAAGCACCACACACTGCTAAATCTAAAGCAGTGTTTATCTTGCAGGGGGAAATTTTTTATAGCACCGAGCCACTGTAAATTCCTTATCAGGAAGTGACAAGGGGATTTCTTTTTTCAGATCAAGAAACATTGGTAAGGCCCACACTCCTTCAGCTTTTCATTCCAAACATCATCCATCATGCCGTACATCCATGATACTGGGCTGCAGAGGACATGCCGCAAATTCTGCTTGGACCAGCAATGCATCTTGCACAAAGCTGACTAAACTAAAAATTAAGTTTTCAACAACTGTGCATTAGAAAGAAAATCAGTGAAAGAAAAACAGGCAGCTCCACTGAACAAATATCCTGCAGTTAGGAAAAATATGTTTTGATTGATGAAGGAAAAAGCCGTGACATTTTGGGTGACCTAAAAGAAACTTTAAGGATCATATTAAAAAGAAAGCTGGCACGGTATTAAAATATAGTTATCCCAAGGGATAACTGGAATATACTGGGAAACCAGGACATAGACTGGCTGTACCCTTTTCTCAGAGTGGTTCATTAAATCTTGCTTGCTTCATCTCATGTCCCCAACCAGGGGAGTTTGCTCTCAGGTGAAGCAGCTCTGAGCCACTTCCTTGATCCTCCTGCCATCGATTAATCCTGTGCTGGCCAGGTTCAATATGCAAAACTAAGTCTAATACATTGTCTACAAGAAGAGTGTTCAGGAGCCTAGATCTGAGGCCGAGGCTCCTTCACCTCTGCAGATTTACTGAGCTGCTTTACCTTCACGAACCAGCAAGGTAAGCTCTGAGGAGCAGCAGTATCTTTCATCCTATCAACTGATAGAGCTGCAAAAATCAAGTGACCTTTCAGGCACAGAGACTTAACATCTGAAATTTAGTTTAGGTTAGACCTGCAGTGAAAATCAGTCTTTTGACATTGGACATTTCCAGAGTTAACCCTTTCTAAGCAAATTATTTTGTATTCTTCATGGCAAACGTTCTCATGGTGTTAGTAGAAATAAATTCCTAGCTTATTTTTAATGACACAAACACCCTACAACACTTCCCTAGAAGCCTGCACAGAATCACTAGTAATGCAAATGCTTTTGTCAACATTAGTTTACTAATAGACACTGCTGTCTAGTCTTACAGGGTCCTGGGGTCATGGGTCTGAGCCCCATGTAGGACATCTTGAGACAGTACTCTAGGCTTACCCTGCTCCAGCAGCGGGGGTTGGACTTAGATGATCTTTTGAGGTCCCTTCCAGGCTGTAACATTCTGTGATTCTGTGAATTAAACTGAGTTTAAATTAATTGATTTCAGAGAATTGTCTGTTCTTCTCTGAAGAAGCTTAACGTCTATCCTTACAGACAACACAAATCACACCCTTTCATGGGAGTTAATGTCATTACTGTGCAAAACGTCACTTCCCATGTAGTGAACTTGCCAGATGGGTTCTTTACTTTGGCTGCTGCTCTGAACGGTGTCATTGCAGCACAACGAGCTGCTCTTCGTGCTGTGTGAACCTAGGCTTGTTTATCTACTTCCAGCTGTCTGGGTGGGCAACATGATGGCACAGGTGTCCTCATGGGAATATCCCTCTGATGTATGTTGTTTTGGAGCCAAAACTACTCTGAGAACACAATTCCCTGAGTTTTGTTAGAATTCTCACTAGTTACAGAAGCATTTGTGAATGCTTGCTCATCCCCAGTTGGCTAAAACCCATTTCAAGTTCCACCTCTGTGTACAGTAGCTACCACTGTTGTACTATATCCTATTCTATTTGTCTTTCAGATGTAGAAACAGCAACAGAAAGTCATGGAAACAAAACGCTTCAGAAAAGAAAGAGCCTCCTGAGTGGCTCATAACGGTTGTCTTTTCTTGTTCACAGACAGAGAAAACGAAGAGCACTCCCACGGAAAAGAAGTACACCCCTCTGCAGAGCTCCAGCCCGTGGGCTTCTGCTGGTGATGCTGCTGGTGCTCTGAAGGAAAATTACTGAGACCTCTTGCCTTACCTCCCTCCTGGGCAAATGCGGCTTCCTCCACTCTGGGTGGTCTTTCTAGTGATGGAGGTCTTATCCTTCCACTTCTGGTGTGACCCAGGAGTGAACTGAGCTCATTAAATATACTTGCCCTTGCTTAGCAAGAAAGTAAAAGAGTGGAAATGGATAAGTTCAGAGCATGGTGCTGCATCGGCTGCCTTGCATCCTCCTGAGCTGCATCACTAGGAAGGGCTTGGTAAACCTTGAAGCCTGTTACAGCCCCCAGACTGATGGGCTCGTGCCAGTGTGTAGCCAGTGAGGGAGCTGTCAAAGCAATTTTTTCAGAGGTGATTTTCTAACCTTTCTAAAGTCAAATTTTTGAAAAGCCAAGGTTGTAGGTTTTGGGATTTTTTCAAATTTTTAGTACCTTCTCCTTTGTGTTGTTTCCTGAAGGGTTCCTTATTGTTGTCTACAACTACCTGAAAGGTTGTAGTGAGGTGAGGGTTGCTCTCTTCTCACAAGTAATAAGTGATATGACAAGAAGAAATGGCCTCAGGTTGCACCAGGGGAAGTTGAGGTTGGACATGAGGAAAAACTTCCTTATGGAAAGAGATCATCAGGCCTTGGAACAGGCTGCCCGGGGAGGGGGTTGGATTTCCATCCTTGGATGTGTTTAGAGGTTGTGTAGATCTGGAGCTTAGGGACAGGGTTCAGTGGTGGCCTTGGGACAGCTTGGTTGATGTTTAGACTTGATGATCTTGAGGGTCTTTTCCAACCTAAACAATTCTATAATTCTATTTCTATAAAAATAAAAAGGTGCTGTACTTGCCTGGAGAGAAGAACATTTTACCCCTGTGATGCATCTTTCTCGGGAGACCAGAGCAACTGTCTGATCAAACACTTCAAGACGCATAATTCCCAGAAGAGAAGAGTTGGACACACTCTAGATCATGTGCTTCTGTTTATTCTGCGTGAGGGATCTAGGACACCTGTGTTAGTTTTAAAGCTACTACATGTACAGCACTTGACTGCTCTATTTTGGCAAGTTCCAGCTGTTATTTCACATGTGTGAACGAAGCCAATGCCCAAGGTAAACACAGACTTGGAAGAAAGACCAAAAACATTTACAGTGAAGGAGAAGTATGGCCCAGTATGTTAACCTGCTAATATATACACAGTGCTGGCCCCAGTCTATTTTCCTTTAGAAAGGCAAAGGAAAAGAGATGCAACGAAGCCTGCGTGAAACACCACAGCCAGTAACCCGGTACTTCTCCTGAAGGATCAGTCCCAGTACTAGCTGAGGTTCTGATACTGCCTGTGCAGTTGTTCACAAGCAAGCTCACCCAAATGCAGGCAGCACTGTCTTTTCTGGTCCCTGTGTGCCTGACAGCACTTACTCAAAAATCACCTTAAATCCAGATTAATTCTGCGCGCACCCCCACAAACAAGGATGCTGGTGATCGTTTATTTTCCTCTGCTGCATTTGAAACACTCTCTTGTAATTGTCTTTAAAAGAATATTGTCTTTAAAACACTTCAGTGGTGTCAAAAGAACCTCTGGACACGAGGACTAAGTCCCACCGTATTTGTCAGTGCTCTGATTATACTGCTTTGTGTAGAAGGTGAGGATCTGCCCTCAAAACCTGATACTCTGACCACTTTCCATCACACCTAGTTAAAGCAAATCACTTTAACCTTTTTTATTCCTGGTAGAGGGATGTTCTATTATAACCTGCTCTTGTTCACAGTCAGGTTTGAGTTATGCCTCCAGAATTCTTAGTTTTCACTAGAAATGAGTGTTATTAGAAAAAAAAACCCCTTGATCCTAATGATTTTCTGTATGTGGGTCACTTCCTTTTAAGTATGATCACCAGCTCTGTAAATACTGTGGAGAAGTAGGCTTTCCAGCTGCTGCCTGGCATGTCTGGACATAAATACCTCATCATCTGTGAGACATCTTCTACCAAGTGAGGAAATAAAAAAGCTGAACTATTGATGCAACATCAAGGGGCCAGGTAAGTTATTTCCAGCAGCAACGTGAGCACTGAAATGTTTCAGAGAAAAGCCTTGCAGGTACGAGCAGCTGTAGGACAAAAGGGTCACTTCTTGACTAGTGACGAGGCCAAAACTTTGTAATGGGATGTCAGGACTTAGTGCAAACAGAGTCACCTCAAGCACACAATTATTTGTGAAAAGTTCCACCAAGTTCCACCCTGATGTAACTGAGGCCAGTGCTGCAGAAGCCAGGCAATGGGTGCTGTGTCAGAATCACGACCATCCCGTGACTGACTACTCTCTCACTCAAAAGCTGTCAGCACTTACAGATGAATATTGTGTTTGTCCCATGTTTGACATGTCAATGTTCAATAGAAGTGTCATGTCCCCCTAATCACAGGCACCTCAAACTCAGCAGTGTTTTGCTTTCCTCATCCAGTGATCATTCCCTGCTCCCATTCATCACGATCCTGTATTGCTCGGCGTCATTCAGCAGTAATTCTAGCTGGCCCTCATCATTCCCATGGAAAACAAATACCAATAATTAAATCTGTCAGGTGGAGGAATCAACCTCATCTGGAAATTTATAAAAGGACTAAGAAACCTCCCCCATATTTGCATGAGCAATAACAACACGAATGAGTGTGTAAATGCCTAATAACACTAGAGCTCATCTTGTCATAGAATTATAGAATCATTAGGGATTGGAAGGGACCTTGAAAGATCATCTAGTCCAATCCCCCTGACACAGCAGGATCATCTAGACCAAGTCACACAGGAACACATCCAGGCAAATCTTAAACATCTACAGTGAAGGAGACTCCACAACCCCCCTGGGCAGTCTGTCCAGCACTCTGTCACTCTCACTGGGAAGAATTTCCTTCTGGTATTGATGTGGAACCTCCTATGTTCCAGCTTACAACCATTGCCCCTCGTCCTATCACTAGATGACATTGAGAAGAGCCTGGCTCCATCCTCCTGATACCCACCTTCACATATTTATAGACATTAATGAAGTCACCCCTCAGTCTCCTCTTCTCCAAGCTAAAGAGACCCAACTCCCTCAGCCTCTCCTCATAAGGTAGGTGCTCCACCTCCTTCATCATCCTCGTTGCCCTACACTGGACTCTCTCCATGGAGAAATGTTAGCTTGACAGGTTCAGGCGTCTTTCTGATGCCAGACACTGCAATACATTCAGTGATAGTGATAGGTCTAAAGACTCTGAGAACTCACTGGATAATTGGAAGAGAAAGAGTGGGGGGAAAGGCACATGCATCATATTATAAAAACAATAAAATACATCCCATTACTTTAAGGCAAGGAAAGTAGTTGCCCAAGGCAAAGAAAATTTTTTATCCTTCATTTCTTACCCTGGCCAATGCTGTCCAGTCCAACCATCTCTGATGACTTGCTTGAAGTCCTGCAGA
The DNA here is from genome assembly GCA_013400115.1 of Rhinopomastus cyanomelas. Lineage (NCBI taxonomy): Eukaryota > Metazoa > Chordata > Aves > Bucerotiformes > Rhinopomastidae > Rhinopomastus > Rhinopomastus cyanomelas. The sequence continues at coordinate 339,415 of VXBP01005623.1, forward strand.
AAGTCTGAGTAGGGGCTGAGTAGGGATTAAGCAAACTCTTCTGTCTTATTACTCCATGCTATAACCATAAGACCACGTTCTCCCACGACAGCCTGAAGACATCACAGTATCGGGTGAAAGGCACTTCCATAGCTTTCCATGTATTTTAGGCCAAATAACTTTGCAGTACTAGAGGATAAGCAGTGAGCAGAACATTTTGAGGGCTCATGGCTCTGTCAAAGAAATACTTCCACCAGATTGCTACCACTTGAATACGGTCTTTGCTAGCTCCCACTTGGATGATTTATAAACCTTTCCAAGCCTTGAGAGAAAGAAATGAAGCTTAGCATGAGCTTCCTAAAGACAGCAATTGTGTTTCAATAAAGAGAGGGCATAACCAGTGGAGAGCTGTCTGTGTGTAGACAGTGTTAGTAATGATGACTTACTTGTAGGTGGTGCACACTGTGTGTGTGAGGATACAATATATAGTGAAAGGAACAAGACAGGAGTTGAGTGGCTAGAGAAACAAACAAGTTTCGTTGCAGTAGATTGTGTGTACAATAAAATAGCAAAATGCAAGAGGATGAAGCTACAGCCCAGGCCACCACCATCCTATAGGCTACAGAACAGAGCCAATCTCTCACAATGTAGAGTGTCTGTGCCTTGTACAATTTTATAACTCACTGGTACTGCAAAAAGACCCTACGGCGTAAGGAGATCACTTGTAGAATAAAGGAAATCAGGGACCTTTGGAGGCAGGGCTGATGGTAGGTCAGATTCAGTGTTCATGCCTGAAAGACATGATTTGTTTTTTGTTTTACCCTTAGGTTTTCTTTCCATGGTTCAGCTCCAGCACAAACCTACTCTGACCCAGAGACATCTCACTCAGACTTGTAGACTTGATTTATACCCACTGCATCCAAACCAGGGGAGGTTTCAGAGATCAGTTTCTCTACCGACCTGATTTCAGTACCTTCAAAAAGTCTTTTCCTCTTCTGGAATTCTGTTCCTCAAAGAAACATCCTAAACCTCCACCAACTTTCTGTTACTTCCACCATGAACCACAACCACCACCTTGCCAGCAAATGCTGTCGTAAGTTCTTCAGAGCGACTGCTGTTCTAAAGATCTTGCGTGTGGACATTCTGCCCCTAACTAGATTTAGTAGCAGGGATTGTTGTTTCCATCCACGTTTTCTGATGGAATCTCAGACTGATATTCATTCTGATCACTGCATTTCACTTCAGGTGCAAACTTGCCCTGTCCCAGTCTTACAAAACCCATAAATGGACACAGCTTGGTGTTCTCTGTGCTTCCAGCATCTGTCCCATTGACTTCCAGAAGTGTGCACCATCTGACCCTTCTGACATCAGAATGCACCACGCATGCCTTTGTCCTCTTAGCTCACAGATGTGAAGGCTCAGAGTGCTAAGAAGAGAAATTGACTTTAATTTTTTGCTTTGCGTGACATAACAGAGAAGATTCTTCCAAGGACAAGTAGAGGCAGCTGGGAGCTACAAAGCCTTATAAGGATCTTTTCAAGGAGCCAGCACTATCAGTGCTGTGAGACATTAACACTATGAGTTAGGAAAGAAAGTGACAACAGCATCTTAAAAGAAACTATCTTTATTGCCTTTTAAACTCTAGTTCAACCAGACCACCAGGATTCCTCAGGCTGCTTTTGCTCATGGTACTCATGGATTGTGAAAATGTTGACATTTCACTTCAGCTTGATAAGAAAATTAATAGCAAAAGTGGACATGTTATTTTTCAGCTGCATTATGTTTTATGAGTAGTGTTGTAGCTGTGATGGTGTAAGGGTATAACCAAGGCGTGTAGAGAGCAGTATTGTCTTTATGAGACTAACTAAAATAGATGGAAAATGGACAAGATTTAGAGTGTGGAGTCATTCTTCGGATAGAAAGAATAAAATGTCCTTAATTGCCTCAAGCTAAACTGTGGAAAGGGCTGAACTACAAGGTTACAATCACCAATCTCCTTGTACAGGCTTACTGGGAGACACAGGGATAAACCTTTCTGTCATCTGCACCTTTCAAGAGGAGCCCCCGTGCTATGATCTCTGATTCTGCAGAACTTTGGGAGTTGCTGTTGCCAGTTCTCTTTTCTGAGTGTCATGACATGTCCTGCTTTTGACAGGACTTTCATGCCAACAGTGGAAAGTTAGGAGGCAGACATAGCATCATAGAATGCTGGTGGTTGGGAGGGACCTCTAGAGATCATCTACTCCAACCTCCCTGCCAGGGCAGGATCACCTAGGGCAGGCCACAGAGGGCTGCATCCAGGTGAGCTTTGAAAGTCTCCAGAGAAGAAGGCTTCACAACCTGTTTGGGCAGCTTGTTCCAGGGCTTCATCACCCTCACCGTATTCTCCTCATGTTGGGTGGAACTTTCTGTGCCTCAATAATTCTGCAATTCTACCCATTATTCCTTATCCTATTACTGGGAACTACCAAAAAGAGACTGGCTCCTTCCTATCATCCTCCATCCCTCACATATTTGTGGAGATCAATAAGATCCCCTCTCAGCCTTCTCTTCACAAGACTAAATATCTTGTTGGCCACACGTCTGTACGATCGTTAACATTTGTATAGCACATTCATCCATTGGCAAAGGATGGCAAAGGGGTCTTTTCATGGCAGCCCCACTGCTTTCCTCTTTGACTGGACCTAAAGAAATGAACGGGACCAAACTTCAAATGTGATATCTAGGGTGGATGTGACAAAAGGAAACCTGGAAGAACAAAATCACTATCTTTAGGAAGCCTACAGATGGCATTGCTCAAGCAAGCATGTTTGAGCTCATCGTGAAAATGAAAACATAACTGAATAAAAACTATCTGAGCAAAAATAAGCTCCTAACAGCTGGCGCCTTCTGCTTTCCTCTGTATTTTTCCTTGGATTCAGCACATTTCACCATTGTATATGAAGCAGGGTCCCGAAGCCTAACTTTCACAGTATCCCAGTAGACCAGGTTGGAAGGGACCCCAAGGATCATCTAGTTCAACCTGCTAAACTAAAGCAATAACAGTTTAAGTGAGATAACCCAGCACCCTGCCAAGCTGAGCTTTAAAACTCTCTGTAGTTGGACAATCCATTGCTTCCCTGGGAAGACCCTTCCAGTGTATAATTGCTCTCACAATGAAACATTTTCCTCGGGAGTCCAATCAGAATCTCCCCAGAAGCAACTTTTATCTATCGCCCCTTGTCTTTTCTGTGAGATTCCTTGTGAAAAGAGAGTCTCCATCTTCTTGATGGCCACTGGTACATGGGATAAGTCCCTCCTAAGCCTTCTCTTCTCAAGGCAGAACAAACCCAGCTCTCTCAGCCTTTCCTTATACGACAAGTCTTCTAGTCCTTTGATCATCCTCATGGCTCTTCTTTGGATCCTGTCTGGCCTGTCCATATCCTTTTTGTATTCCCTACTCTATAAAAGCAAATAACTACACAGAGCCACTAATGCAGTGTTGTTAGAATTGAGATAAGGGGGGACAGATGGAATCAATGCTACCAAAGAACAGTGTTTTCAAAAGAAACACAGCCCCCTAGGAGGCTCTTGTGTTCCCATTCTAACACAAGTAGCAGAGGGGTGTTCACAAGCATTTCACAAACGTTCTTGCATAATAAATGTCCATTTACAAACCACGTTTTGAATTCACTGTCAAATCATTGTGCACCAGCAGTGCCAGTGGACACCTACCTGCAGAGGAAGGGTGGCATCTTTCCAGGGCAACACCTTTCCAAGCTGCTTATGTCCCCACAGCCTGTGTGGAGCCACAGGAACACAGGGTACAGCACCAGATTATACCCAGTATTTAGTTTTCTTTTAGGAGATGAAAGAAAAGGACAAACAAGAAACATGCCAGACCTGTTGCTTTTGGTGGTACCTTGAGGCCAATTTTGCTGTTCTTGTAGTGGATGCTCTTTCCAGAAGCCACTGGGACACTCAGCTCTGAGCCTGCCAGGGCCTCCAGTAACCGCTGCAAAAGCTTACCTTCTGCCCTCTCATTTCTCTGCATCCATGGCCTTGGATGGACTCACACAACCTTGAAAGGTGATGACCAACCCTGTGGGTGACGCAGACAAGCTTTGGTCCTCACCGACTTCTCTCTTTTCTATGGCAGCATTTTTCTTGGCTTCTTCATAGTAGCTTTACATAAGGTACTATGATGATGCTATGTATAAATGTGTGGAGTCACCATCCCTGGAGGTGTTCAAAATCTGAACAGATGTGGCCCTGGGGAACAGGGTGTAGTGGGCAGGGCGGGATCAGGCTGACTGTAAGACTACATGATCTTGGACGTCTCTTCCAACCTTAATGATTCAATAAGATAAACCACAAGCTTGGCACCCTGAACATAAGGATCAGACTTAAGCCTCACCCACACACTGAAATTCGTGTGGCCCTTTGCATTGCCTGCTATGCAAAGTTTATCTTCTCCTTGAGTTACAGGATACTCCTGCAGTGAAAATGTGACTGCAAGATGGGTCATGGTGTTATTCTGTAGGAAAAGCATCACAGAATCATAGACCCATTAAGGTTGGAGGAGACCTCCAAGATCATCCAGTCCAACCATCAACCTGACCCCACCCTGCCCACTAAACCCTGTTCACTAGGGCCACATCTACTCATTTTTATAACACCTCCAGGAACAGCGACTCTGCCTCGTCCCTGGGAGAAGGATCTGAAAATGCAAATACCTCTTGCAAGCTAAGAATGATCCCACTGGCCAGTAAAATCCTCTTAGCATTGGTGCTGATCTGTCTTTACCATGAGCTGGACATGATACCTGGGTAGAAATTGGACTGAGTCCGAGCACATTTTTATCGTGTGCTTACCTGTGTGGTATCTGCTTGGCTAGATACATCTGCTCCACGCCACGAAGCAAGAACAGGTTAATGCTCTTTGAATTGCTGCCTTCCCCAAACCCTTCCTAAAAGTGGGTTGCAAGGAGAAAAGTAAGTTTATATCCAGGCAGCTGAGGGACAGATATCTCATGAGGCAAAGGACGTACATCCAGCCCCAGGGCTAGACTGTGCACATTCGTCCTATATCATGTGGGGCTGGGAGGGAGCAGTGCCAGACCCTTGAGTCATTCCACAGTATGAAAAGCAGATCACACTAAGGAAAAATGTAAACCATGATAAATGAGAGCAGATTTTACCTATGATAGTCTCTTACGGCCTTCAATGCATGAGTTAATTCCGTGATGGAAGTTGGAGTGATTTTCATTGTCAGCATGTTTCTGTTCATATGGTTGGTTTTACAGAACCTGATGATATAAATAAAAAAGTATGACTTTATGACTTAACTAGGTTGTCTTATTTTCTGATCCATGTTCCCTTAAGTGAAACAGATCATTTTGACAGGTTAAAATGTTGTATTCTGCTTAAAACGCACTGCTGGGTTCCGTTCCAGCTGAAGAACGTAGCTCAAGTCTGAGATGTTTAAAATATCTCAGTTTTATTCTATTTACTTATTCTTTAAGGACACAAAGCAAAAGAATGCAAATACCCTAAGTCAGAAAATCTCCCAAACCAAGCCAAAAGAAATGTATCTGGCCATGTCTGAATGAGTGAAGGGGTTGTCCAAAGACCACGCGCTTCGTCCATACAGAGGTCTTTCTATTGCACCATGTAGGACCACCTGGAATAACAACGGGGCCACTAGAATGGGTTGTTGTGCACACAGGATCGGGTCTTATCATAGAATCATAGAATCTTCAGGGATTGGAAGGGACCTCAAAAAATCATCTAGTCCAACCCCCCTGCCACAGCAGGATCACCTAGACCAGGTCACACAGGAACACATCCAGGCAGGTCTTAAACATCTCCAGTGAAGGAGACTCCACAACCTCCCTGAGCAGCCTGTTGCAGTGCTCTGTCACCCTCACTGGGAAGAAGTTCCTTCAGATATTGATGTGGAACCTCCTGTGTTGCAGCTTACAACCATTGCCCCCTGTCCTATCACTAGATGACATTGAGAAGAGCCTGGCTCCATCCTCCTGACACCCACCCTTCACATATTTATAGACATTAATGAAGTCACCCCTCAGTCTCCTCTCCAAGCTCAAAAGGCCAAGCTCCCTCAGCCTCTCCTCATAAAGGAGGTGCTCCACCTCCTTCATCATCCTCGTTGCCCTACACTGGACTCCCTCCAGCAGCTCCACATTCTGCTTTTGAAGAAGTTCCCAGCTGCAACAGCTTCATGAACAGCACAAGTTGCCATTTAAATCCTTGAGTAGTCACGTCTGCTTGGCACGAGGACACTGTAACTTACTGGTTCTCTTGATTAAATCTACTGCGTGACAAGGAAACCCTATAAAGGAAAAGCTGTCTTTAACATTCCAGCTAGCTGGTAGAATTTTATACGTGTGCCTTGTTCTAGCCTCCAGTAGAAATCACATTCTTTGAGTTATGGGTAGGTCCCAAGGCTGAAGGGAGCCAAATTTCTGTCTTCCATTACCCAGTAGGAAATGGGAAAAAATACACGTACTCTGAGGGGTGCAGCGAGACAGCACCACGTCTGAACCCTTCCCAGTAATCCAACAGAAAGATTTCGGGGAGAGAACAGTTATGGAAAACACTGTGATACAAAGCATTTTGGAAGTGTTTTACAAGAGCACAGCCCTCTGCACTAGCCCAGGAAGCCAGACTGGTGGCAAGCAGTGATGTCAAGCCCATCTCTTTAAATACCCAGGTACTTCTAAAATCTTCCAAACACCTCTCTGTTATTTTTTTTCACACTCCTTACAGTGACAAAGCCCTCTTTTTATAAAAAAAAAGCCCTTAAACATTCTCTTTTATGATTTCCAGAGTCGGGGGGGGGGGAGGGGGGGTTTCTTTTTAATGTGATTAATAACTCTAACAGGTATTCTCCAAGCCAAGCAGCTGGGTTATTGCTCAAGAAACAGCTGTTTCATTGCTAAATATATCCTTCTTTCAGCTCACTGAGGCTTTGCTGGTTACTTGCTTTTAAACATTTGCTGATAGGGAGAAAGTCCTGGTACTTAATCATAGCTGGTGCTACAAAGTCAGAGCTACTTTGAAAAAATAATACACAGAGAAAATCATTGGCAAAAGGCTTTTTCCTTTGAGGTTGGGGAGGGTTGGGGTGGGGTTTTTTTCAATACTACACATTAGGTTGCAACCAGATGTTCATGTTATGGATCCTGGCTGGATTAAAAAAACCAACCAAAAAACCCCAACAAACCGACAAAAAACCCCTCTTTTATTCAAAAATGTCAATATCATTTAACAGCAAATGCAGCGTAATTACAGTATTCAATAAACATTTAACAAGACACAGACATTTTCTGCAGGAAAATATGACCAAAGTGAGCCTTCTAGCAGTTTAGCAGTTAAATTAGTAATTTCTTTTATAACATCTGGTGAGCAGTCTCTAATTTCTAGAGTTTTGGAACAAAAAGACATTGGGCAGATTCAGAGTTAGGAGGAATTTGCCAGTTGTTTACCTTTATGCCAATCTCCTCCTCGTCCCCTGCATAGATGCAATCAAATACATTGCAAATATGTTTTCCATAAAAAGCCCTAAAATGCAGGGGGGAGAAGGTAGAGAAGAGATCAGGAAGCTGCAGCCCTTCCCAGGCGTTGCCATACCTGCCACAATCCCCTTCACCTGTCCAGACACCTGATGGAGGCTCAGCTATCTCCTGAAAGCCAGCAGTGCCTCTGTGCAGTGGCTCAAACCAAAGTGGTGGCCTTTAGCAGGAATCTTTCCATAAACTCTGTGGATTTGGGATTGAGTCCAACAAGAAGCCCTTATGGCAAGAGGAGTCTCTCTGGAAGTGGGAGAGCAGCACAGGACCAGCTAGGTGGAAGAGGACAACTTCAGACACCTGCTAACTTGCCTCTGGCCAGGCTGGGGACATGACCCTCAAGGTGTGGCTGCTCCTTCCACAAGAAGAGTTGCCAAAGCACTAACCCCTTGTCTATGCTGTCCAGTTTCCCCTGGGTATGGCTGCTCTCTAACGCTCCCTCTTGCAGGTGCTTTTGTTGTTCACTACTGCCGAGCGTGGCTGGAGCTCACCTACTGTAATGGAATTCGCTGAAGCTGGGGCAGATGCAGGCCACATCAGACGTAAGGCAGGCCAGTGGGTTTTTAACCCACTACATCATTCCACCTTTCTTAATCTGTTTCCCCCAAAAAGAACCAGTTCAGAGGAGACACTGGTAAAGCACACGGAGATTCTGGAGATGGCTGTGCCTTGCTTCATCAGCTGCTGCACCTGCAGTTCCCCCGCAGTTCATGCTAATATAAACAGTCCTAACAGAGAAAAGAGAACAGAAGAAACAGAGGCTTCTCAACACCTCACCTCCACGGGTGAGAGGTGACCAAGCTGGATACTTCCACAAACAGCTCCTCCAGTGCCATCTACATGGCATAATGAAATAACATGGAATCATGCTGTGCTGATCCATGGGGTTGTTCTTCCCCATCTGCAGCATCTGCACTTGTCCTTGTAGAACCTCATTGAGTTTCTCTCTTCCCAACTAGAGTCGTATCACTTGTCACTTGTGAGAAGAAACAAGCAACCACCTCTCTAAGGTCTCCAGTGATAGGATCTCCCTTCAGCGTCCTTTGTCCAGACTAACCATCCTCAGCTCTCTCAGCTGCTTCTCACAAGGTTTGCTCTCCAGACCCTTCACCTGCCTTGTTGCCCTTCTTTGGACTGAGTCCAGCCTCTCTTGAGGTGCCCAAATCCAAACCCAGAACTCAAAGTGTGGCCTCACTGGTGTGGAGTACAGGGAGACAATCACTCTCTTACTCCTGCTGGCTACACCGTGTCTGATCCAGGCCAGGATGCCATTGGCCTTCCTGGTGACCTGAGCAAACTGCTGGCTCAGATTTAGCTCTCAGCTCTGTTTCTTCAGTCGGCATCAGAAATCAGAGACAGTAACAGAATGTTTTCCATTCATGGAGCTCAACTGCTTTGGACCTGTAGGGAAGGGCATGGGAACCCCAAACCTGCTGAGGGACAGCGTGTCTGAAGGGGATTTCTTGTCTTAGATGATGAAGGGTCAGGTCTTTGCCAAGGACACAAACGTGTCCAAATGCTGCACCGCAGGCTCTGCTGGTATTTCCTGCTCTGACTGCGGACAACCCTTTGCCTGGCGCAGCTAGTCGGACTCGGCTTTATCTCGCCGACAGGAGGCTACCTCATTGCTACTTGCCTGAAAAAGGAATGCAAATGAAAGGAGACAGAGAGTAGCTGAAACAAGACGGAAGGCACTTTAATGGAAGAGGTGGGGCTTTGGGTTGGTTTTTTTGCTATTTGGCATCTCCCTGCTGCTGCTCAACGCAGAGTGTGTCAGGGGTGTGATGCTCCGTGGTAAGTGCTCCATCCAGCTGCAGTGTAAACAGAGCCCTGCGCTGCCCCTTCCAGAGCTGTAACATTCAAGAGAATAATGGATGGTGCCTTTTGATATTTTTGTGTAAACCAAGAATTTTATTACAGTGAATTACCATGTTAATTTCTGAAAAGTAAACGAAACCAAGTGCAAACCCGATTCGATGTATAACCTAACTTCCCCGGTGTCTAATGAGGTGACAGTGATGGAATCAAAACAAATATCTCTATGTTTCATAAATGTAGGGAAAAATACTTCTGTGTTTAATCATGGCCTGAGGCACTGATGATGCCAGCACACCAGCGCTGCAGGTTCTAAAGTAAATCAACGTCACTTTGTCTAGTGGCTGGGATACAGGCAGACTCACCATGGACCACCGTGGGCTGTAAGATAACACAGATGCAGGGAAGCAGCAAAGAATTCTATGGTTCCATAAGGCTCAGAAGCATTGGCTCTGGTTTTAGTGTAAGTAACACACCTTCCCCATCAATAATTCCCTGTTCATCTGTAAAGCATTAGAGAAACCCAACCGTGCAAAACATTTCGTGATGAGCATCTGCCTCAGGCCAAGACCTTCTTTTGGCTTCCAAGAGAGGTTTTATGGAAAAAGACAGCGAAACCTGGTCCCAGAGTGCTATTGTGACCCTAATGCATTATCCCTCTCCAGTTAGCAGGATCTTTCCTGCGATGGTGTGGAGTGGGTACAGGTCTCTGATATATGAGTCCTGCAGAAAACTAGACGGTCCCAGGAAAACCTTTAACCCAGAGTGAATCTTTCATACAAATGTGGCCCTGACCTCTCTGGGACAATTTGGGTGAATTTGTGTTCATATTTCCTCAGACACTCAGAAGGTGTTTACGCAGAGCTGGGATTTAAGTGTCTGCAGTAGTGCAGCCAACAGGTTATCACACGAGTGCATCCCCTCTGGAGAGGGCCAGAGGAAGAGGTTCCACACAGCCGTAGCTGTAGGAGAGTGGTTCTGCACCAGGTAGGGGCTGACAAACCTGCTTCTCCACAACCAGCTCCAGTACAAGTCACACAGAGGGTCACAACATGCAATTTGAGAAGCAATACCTTACTGACTGGTCAGCTACAGCTGGCTGAGTTGATGGTGGGTCTGAGAGATGTGACAGGAAACAGGCTGGTTTGGACCACTGCACTTCCCAATCCCTGCCCCACCAAACCTGATCAGGATGTGCTGACACTTGCACTTATTCCAGCAGCCTTCACCTTTGGGGCCCTGCTTGCTAGAAAGCACTCACCTGGGAAATGGTACCATGATACTTCCATCTAAGGAAGCTGGGGTGTCACCACCAGGTGCTTGCTGCACTGTGGTTCTTCCAGAGGTAAAAATCACAGTGAGTGTGACAGAGCACTGGAAGGGGCTGCCCAGGTGGGTTGTGGAGTCTCCTTCTCTGGAGACATTTTAAACCCACCTGGACATGTTGGTCTAGGTGATCCTGCTGTGTCAGGGGGATCGGACTAGAGGATCTTTCAAGGTCCCTTCCAATCCCTAATGTTCTGTGATTCTGTGACCTCTATGCTCTTTAAAGCTGTCTAGACAGCAGCCACTTTTTGTTCCCTACCTCTGATGAGTCCTTTCGTGGAAGAAGGACAAAGGACAGTCTCTCTGTAGGAAAAGAGTAAGAACCCTCTATTTTCTCACCTGCTATTTCACAATAGAAACATTTGCAGTGAAAGTAAGGTTTTTTTATATGTAAACAGAGTGATTTGGGGATCCCCAGGCAGAGCTGAGTATGGCCATTCCAACAGCCCTCTTCACAGTCAAAGATAAATAAAAAGATCCCTTGACAGGGTGTCAGCAGTGATGAAGAAAAATCTGGGAAAGAGTCTGCTTATCGCTGTCCACAAGTTTCTTAAGCTGATTAGAAGTCCAGGGTGTTTGCTAGACACTAACACACAGTCAGGTTGTTGGACTCAGCCCCTTCTGGTGCTGCCAAGTACAATCACGCCGACATCCTGGAGCCCCCTGGCCCTGCCTCCTTTCTAACGAGCTCCCACTTAGGAAACCATTTATAAAAAACTACTGTGCTCACTTTCTGTTCCTGAAGGAGGAAAATGCAGAGTAAATTCGAGTCCAATTTGCATGGACTTTTGACCACGCACAGATTCAGATACCGGCTAGAGCAGACAGAGTCGTAGCCTTTATAGCTGATATTTTATTAATTTTTTCCTTGTAAATTTTGCTGTCTTTATTGCCTTCATTCCACACGAGGAGAATTTTCCTGTAGCTAATTCTGCACCTTCAAATTTCCCCTCTTGTTAACCGCGGCTGCGGTCTGATGGACGGAGCGTCTGCCATACGGCGCGATGAGGGTTGAGATTCGAGTACCAAAGCGACTGTATTTTTTATTAAAATACCTTTTTATGTGCTCAGTTTCAAGCTGATGACTGCATTTGCAACACCTAATTGCCACCACTACCCACAAACACTTTGCATTTAATGAAAATACCACATCCCTCACTTCAGTCGAAGCAGCAGGTTGTATTACCCAGTGTAAAACCCTGTTTTATGAAATTTCATAGAAATACAGATATAGATATAACTTTGCACTCTCCACTTTTGTTTGAACTTTATACTCTCTATATTCCAGGGCTTTATTAATGTTTTTCATTGCTCGGTCTCCAAATACTTCTCCTGCATCAGGACTCTGGGTAGCTCCATTGTGGCTAGTTTAACACCTGCAAATTGCCATGGCTACCAACCAAACACTTTCCAGCTTTATAAGGTCAGTATCTTTTTCATGTTTTAAAATCATGGATTTGGTTCCAACGGTTGTGTCTTTTATTAAAAATTCTATTCACTTTATTCATCAACACATTCAGGGATCACTAGGAGCACGCAACTTCTCACACTTTTCCAGGCCAGGAAGGAATCACCTCAGTCAGCCAGGGCTTAACTGCTGCACCCTGTGCTGCACAGATCACCACCTAATAATGCCTAAATTGGGTTTTTTTAACTGGAGATCCAGAACTCTTCTGCTGCTTACAAGAAGAAACAAGAAAAAAGCCAGTTGTGCTGTTTGAAGAGTGTTAGAGTGAGGAGAATCCTGATGTCTTTGATTCTGTTCTTCACTTTTCTCAGAGCACAACTTCAGCAGACATGATTTTTTGATAAAACTTCACAAGGACCTGGGGGTCATCTCTCCTGTGTGCAGCCGCATCCTCTACTGCTCAGCTATAGACTTGCTTTAGGTAAAGAGCCTTGGCTCCACCAGGAGTGAAATGGCAGGGTGTTCACAGCCTACAGCCACTATAGACAACAGCGACTTGTGGATTTTAGCATCACTTGTAAACCAAAATCATACAACCACAGAATTCTTTAGATTGGAAAAGACCTTCAAGCTCATCAAGTCCAGCCATTAGCCCTGCTGTCCCGAGGCCACCACTAATCCCTGTCTCTAGGCTGTAGATCTCCATGACTTTGGAACACATCCAGGGATGGCAATTCAACCCCCTCTCTGGGCAGCTTCTTCCAAGGCCTAATGACCCTCTCCATGAAGAAGTTTTTCCTAATGTCCAATCTAAACTTCCTCTCTTGCAATTGGAAACAACTTCTTCTTGTCCTGTTAGTTGTTCCTTGTGAGAACAAACCAGCCCCTACCTCTCTACAACCTCCTTTCAGGCAGTTGTAGATAGCAGTAAGGTTTCCCCTCAGGCTCCTTTTCTTGAGACTAATAGCCCCAGCTTCTCCAGTCACTCCTGATAAGGTTTGTTCTCCAGACCCCTCACCATCCATGTTGCCCTTCTTTGCATCCACTCCAGCACCTCAATGTCCTTCTTGTACTGAAGGGCCCAAAACTGAACCCAGTACTCAAGGTCACAGCCTCACCAGTGCTGAGTACAGGGGACAATCACTTCCCTACTCTTACTGGTCACAGTATTTCTGATACAAGCCAGGATATCACTAGCCTCCTTGGCCACCTGAGCACACTGCAGACCATAGCGATACTAATCAACAACACAAAGATTGTAATTCTTCAAACTGAAAGGACAGGCAGGTGTCATAACCACCAGAGGTTTTAGTGCTCAAACGTGTTCTTTATATCTGAGCACTGTGAGTGTGATGTCCCATAAGTGATGTCTGAGGTAAGACAAGTTGGAACCCACCAGGTGGAAGACTTGGCAGAAGTGAAGCCAAAGGATCTCAGTTTCATCATTATTCAGTACAAATTATATCACAAGAAGATACTGAAGCTCCCTAACTCGCAGAAACAGAGAGTCTGCCTCCATCTCGCTGAAACAAACAATAAAAGCAAATCAGGGCAGAGCTGCAGTAAATGAGCTTTTCTAGCTTTGTCAAAATAGTTTGGTGCAAAATTCTGGATTACAGCCAAGTAAGACTACTGGTAGCTTCACTACTGCAGAGACTCTTTCTGCAAAGAGAACTGAGGAGAACGTGTGGGAAAAGCTCTGGAAAGGCAGAACTGCATCAAACCTCCCTAACCTGATGGCAGTCCTGTGACAATAGAGCTAGCAGCTGAAAAGCTGGCCATGAGCAACCAGTGATGCCCTAAAGGCCAGCCCCATCCTGGGCTGCATCAGAAGAACTGTGGCCAGAGGCTGAGATAGGGGATTCTGCCCCTCTGCTCTGCTGAGCCTTTACCTGGTGTTCAGCATCCAGCTCTGGAGCTTCTAACAAAAGAAGGATGTGGAGCTGTTGGAGCAAGTCCAGAGGAGGCCATGGAAATGCTCAGAGGGCTGGAGCACCTCTGCTCTGGGGACAGGCTGGGAGAGTTGGGATTGGTCAGTCTGGAGAGGAGAATGCTCCAGGAGTACCTTATAAAGACCTTTCAACCCCCAAAAGGGGCCTCTCAGAGGACTGGGGAAGACTGCTCACAAGGGCTGGGAACAATAGGATGAGGGGTCATGATTTGAAGCTGAAAAAGAGGAAACTGAGGCTGGACAGGAGGAAACAGTTCTTGAATCTGTTGGTGGTGGATCCTGAAACAGGCTGCCTAGAGAGCTGGTGGGGAGATTCTATCCCTGCAGCCATTCAAGGACAGGCTGGATGGGGCTCCAGGCAATCTGTTGTAGTTCGAGCTGTCCTTGCTTATTGTAGGGGGGTTGGTCTAGATGACCTTTGGAGGTCCTTCCAACCCAGGCAATCTGTTGTAGTTCGAGCTGTCCTTGCTTATTGTAGGGGGGTTGGTCTAGATGACCTTTGGAGGTCCTTCCAACCCAATACATTCTATGGTTCTATGAAACTCTGCTTGGTGTTTTGTCTTCTTTCCTCAGCAAACTTTACAGCTCTGTGAGTACATAGTCCTACATCACCCCCTCTCCAAGACTGGTGAGAGACAGCTGCAGTGGTACTTGCACAGGAACATGCAGAGCATCCTGGAGCACCTTGGCCAGGGAGCAGGACAGCATGCGAGTGAGCAGCACCTCATGCAGGAACATTAGCCAAATGCTTTAAGCTTTCCAGTGGTGTCAGCAGGAGGTTGAAACTCACTGCAGAAATTGGGTAACCTTGGGGCTGACTTTTCATATGAAACAGAAGTTTGATATGAAAGATGTGGAGATTTTGCACATAGCCCCCTGGGAAAAGGTTCTAACATTTGCTTCACCCTTCTGATTTAGTGGGAATTGGTCAGAAAGGTCTCATGAAAAATACACAACACTTTCGGGCTGGGAAAACAAAAAAGAGGTTGGAATACACTGAGAGGAGAAACAAGAATGTGGGACTACAACTGCACTGAGCTCTTTGATCATGAATCCAGTCGGAATGTGCCTTATCTTTTATTTATGACAAACTTGTGGGATTTCCTTTTCAGCAAGGCCCTTCAAAAGTAGAGGGGGACTGCATGACGAACTGGCACTGCTAACTCAGACAAGGAAGGCTCCCTTACACGTACACTATGTATTTTGGCAGTCTTGAATGGAAATCATAAAAAAACCTGGGGTGATGCTTTTTGAAGGACATGTAACTTGCTGCTGCTTGGCCCAGCAACACAGGGTTGGCTTCAAATCTCTTCTGCGTTTCATAGAGTCATAGCATGGATTGACCTCCAAAGGTCATCTAGACTGACCCCTCTACAACAAGCAAGGACAGCTCTAACTAGAACAGACTGCCCAGAGCCCCATCCAGCCTAACCTTGAATGGCTCCAAGGATGGAGCCTCCAGCACCTCTCTAGGCAGCTTGTTCCAGGGATCCACTACCCTCAGATTTAAGAACTGTTTCCTCCTGTCCAGCCTCAGTCTCCCCTGTTCCAGCTTCAAACCATGATCCTTTATTCTATTGTTCCTTGACCTTGTCAATAGTCTTCCCCAGCCTTCTGACAGACCCCTTTCAGTGACTAGAAGGTTGCTATAACGTTCCCCCAGAATCTTCTGCTCTTCAGGCTGACCAACCCCAACTCTCTCAGCCTGCCCTCGTAAGAGAGGTTCTCCAGCCCTCTGAGCCCTTCCGTGGCCTCCCTGGGTCTTGCTCCAATAGGTCCACACCCTTCTACTATTGTTTTCTGGGTTTTTTTTCTGTATTAAAACCAAAATTAAAAAAACCCTACTCACTGTCCTAACATTTCTCCACACCTAGTGGAAGTTACATGGCAAACCCACTGGAAGTAGTGCCTGTGAGACTGAAGGCAGGCGTTACAGCCACGCAGTGTGTCCAGGTCCTGACTGTCAAAGCAGGACTGGCTCTGCACACACGTGTATGGTATCAGCACCAGGTAACACCCAGGGCAGTTCCATTCATTCCTGACATACTCAGGAGCAAAAAAGACGGACCCACATCCTGCCTGTAGGGTGGCTCTGAGTGCACCCACAGAACCGATGGTGGTATCAAAGTGTTAATTATCTCAGTCTTGTCTACATTTCCTCTCTTCTTTATTCCTCCTTCCTTGCTCTACCTGCTGTTCTACCCTTTCCTTTCATGGGCACCAAGTGTCTATCTGATTCGAGGAACTTGCAGCTGTTTGGGTTACTAAAAACCCAACCTCTTTTCATTTTCTTCTTTTAACTGCCAGTAATAGTCTCACCTTTGTGTTCTTAGAAAAACCCAAACTAATACCTGCAGAAAACCTGATCCTGAGGAGATGCAACAAATATTCATCTTGCAATGAAAGCCTGAGGGAAGGCGATGATGGGGTTTGTGGAATAGGAATCACTAAGAGCAGACCTGCAATTACATTTCTGCCTTCTCTGCAGTCCAGTGACACTGATTTCTTTTAAATGCTGGCTTTGCTTTGCATACATTGAAATGACTTTTTTAAAAAGAAAATTAAAAGCATTAAACCCACAAAAGCCCTTCACAAATAAATTCTTTCCATCTGCCCCACAAACGTCTGCGCTGCGACTCTGGGCGAAGAGGGAGCTTTGCTGAAGGCGATAGAGAGGGATCACGAACGGCGCTGCTCGAAGCGGACGCCCGAGCCGGGGGGATGCGGGAAGATGCCGGGGCAGTGGGGGGAGGTCGGGGGGCTCCGCCGCCGCCAGGGGTCAGGCGCGACCTCCGCAAAAAGTTTGGCTTTTCCTCTCAAAGTGCCAGGAGGAATCACTGCGGGCTGTTTCTCGGCACTGAGGCAAAACACCCTCCCGCAGGATATTGCTGGCGCGGGGAGTGTGTCTCTGTGTCCAGAGATACTGGACACAGTGAGTCCAAAACTGTACTGGGAAATTATTGTCCCTGGAGGGGTCAACATATGCGAGACAGGGTGCTTCAGGAGATGGTTTAGGGGCTGTAGGGTGGGCAGTTGGACTTTATGATCTTGAAGGTCTTTTGCAACCTTGATGAGTTTCTAGCAGGTGATAGACCAGAGCTTCTTTTAACTCCGCTCACACGCCACTCGCTTTGTTTCAGATCAAATGCTTTGCTGAACTGAACTAAAAAAGAACCGCAGGCAAACAGTCCGGGATCACAACCTTACAATAACAACCCAGCACTCACACAATGGAACAGAAAACCTTCTGCCGCTGCGAGGAAACAGGCTTCAGCCTCCAGCTTCCAGGGGGGTTAAAACAACACCGAGCTAGACGTGCAACTTTGCATAATAGGAAAAGATATCGGTCCTAACGCTCCCTGAGAAATCGCAGAATCAGGGTACGGGCAGCAGTTGTTCGCTCTAACCTAACCTGGGCTACAAACCCTGGGCTTTGCTGCGTGTGGAGACAAGATTTCCCCAACACCAATTCAAGGAGAGGATCTGAATGGGAAGAATGCTTATGCACCCACCCCCTCCAAACCCCAGGAAAGTCCCAGAGACTGAAAACAATAACCTGCGTATACTTAAACCCTTCTCTGTACCAGAGCCAGTGCTTGTGGTAATAATTAGAACATCTTCATCATCAGGATATTTTAATTAATATTTTTCAATTAATATTCAACAGGTTTTCTTGTTCGTGTAAAGAAAATACTGGCTTATAAGCCTTCCCCCATGTGTGTCTGTTGTGCCTTACGTCAATCACTGTTCTAAGGAGCGGTTGTTCTTACCGCCTTGCTATCACAACATATATAATAAATATAAAAGTGAAGCCTTGCGACAGGCCAGTGGGTTGGAAGAATACATCAAAGGCAACAACAGCAGCCACAATAAATTTCCAATTTGCTGACCAATTCTAGCATGGGTTGTGCTTTATGGTAGAACATGCTTTGCTTGCATGTTTGACTACAGTTTAGAACACGTATACATCCCCTCCTGCTGCGATACAAACGGTTATTATTAAGCACAACACCGTAAACACAAGGATTTGCAATACAATGAACTTTTCCTCACTGAGCCTTTTTTGTCCTGCTCTCAGTTACCACTGCTGACTGTGACTGTAACGCTGCTCGCTACACGAAGTGATATTATACCTACCCAAAACACAGCTCTAGCCGTGTTCTGGCTCAGTTACAAAACCAGCCATACAGCTGGTGCAGAATTATTTACTTCGGTGTTGGAGAAAACCAAAGACAACCTCCAGGTCATGGACTTTTGGTACTGGGAACACTCATAAAATGGCTGTAATCCAGAATCATCAAGGTTGGAAAAGACCTTCAAGATCATCAAGTTAACCATCCACCCTACAACCCTGAAATCATCTCCGAAACACCCATTTCAGGATGGGCATGTCTGCTCGTTTGCTAAACCTCTCCAGGGATGGTGCCTCCACCTCCTCCCTGGGCAGCCTGTTCCAAGGTCTTCCCACTTCTTCTGGGAAGAAGTTTTTCCTAAGATCCAATCTGAACCTCCCCTGGCACAACTTGAACCCATTTTCTCTTGTCCTATTGCTAGTCCTCAGAGAGAAGAGGCCATCACTCTCCTCCGATAGTTGTGGAGAGCAGTGAGGTCTCTCCTCGCCCTCTTCTTCTCCAGGCTGAACAGCCCCAGCTCCCTCAACTTCTTCTCACCAGACCTGTTCTCCAGATTTTTAACCAGTCCAGTTGCCTTTCTCTGCCCCCTCTCCAGCACCCTGATGCCCTTCCTATACTACAGTGTCCAAAAGTGCCCCCAGTACTCGAGGTACAGCCTCACCAGGGCCAAGTATAGAGGCAAGATAACTTCCCTGGTCCTGCTGGTCAGAAACATAGGATCACAGGATCATAGGATGTTAGGGGTTGGAAGGGACCCAAAGAGATCATCGAGTCCAACCCCCCTGCCAGAGCAGGACAAAACTATCTAACACAGATCACAGAGGAACGCATCCAGGCGGCCTTGAAAGTCCCCAGAGAAGGAGACTCCACGACCTCCCTGGGGAGTCTGTTCCAGTGCTCCGTGACCCTCACAGCAAAGAAGTTCCCCCTTGTGCTGAGGCAGAACCTCCTCTGCTGCAACTTACACCCATTGCTCCTTGTCCTATCACAGGGAGCAAGTGAAAAGAGCCT